>OZ005652.1:36522520-36592520 GCA_963930645.1 Salticus scenicus | reverse complement strand
AGCAATGCTAATTATCAAGTATTAAAATTTTATTACTATTATTTTGATACTATTGTAAATACTTCTATTATTATACTGTTTCAAAACTGACCTATTTCCATCTAGAATCTATAATAATTTAATATTGATCTCATAAACATCTAAAATACATTATTACATGAAATAAATTACTAGTTGAGAAAATAGAACAGATACTTTAAACAGTAAAAGTTATTTATTAAAATATCATATTTTGCTGTAACATGACAGACAATTGCTAGGCTAAAGAAGGAATTATGAGCATGGATATATTTTACATGGCATAAATATAATATTAAAATGGCTTTTGGTAACAATAGTAATGGCGAAGTGATAGCATTTTTTAACGACATAGTCCTTACGTATGTCTTCTTAACATCTTAAAAGTCTTTATTATTATTTAATTTTTGCAGTTATGCTCTAGAGAAGAAATAAGGAAATTATATTACTTGAAAAGGGGTGGGGGGAGTATAGAGAATGTCTCCATTCCAATTGTTTTGCCAGTGCTGATAGTCGGGCCGGAGATCTTTGAGGAGTCACGCAACTAGGTTTCCATCATTTTTTTTCCATCGATGCGATCAGCTTCGTCAGGTTTGATGCCGGGCTCAAGAGAGAGTGAGGGAAGCAAAAAAAGTTCCAGTCCTTTCAGTCTTGGCCCCTTCTTACTGTTTTTATTAGCATATGCTAATTCTTTGTTGCTAGGGCTGTTCAAAAGTCACTTTTTTTATTGGCAGTTGGTTCCCTCTCACTTTATTATGCACTTATTTCCCATTGGTCGTCCTGGTCCCTTATTCCTTTTCATAGAATCCTTGCTTTTTAATTTTTGGTTTTTTATTTGTTTTCCATTTCTGTTTGTTTTGTTATACATTTATTTTCAATGTGATTAATTTTTGTGTAATTCATCACAACATATAATACGAATATATTTTCGCTATATTTAAAATATTTATACTCGACATATTTCATGATAGCTGAATAAATCGATTTTAACTTTTAGCACATCGTTCTATTTTTCCCACATTTCAAGTACGTAAGAGTTACATAACTAAAGTACAACAAAATTATAAACACATAAAAAATTAAACAACACTTGTATAAACTTACGATATTTGTAGTTTTACAATACCGGGAGGTTCAATTTCTAAACACATTCGTCAACAGAGAAACTGATTTCCGTTCAAATACTGTTCTATATTTAGAAATTGTTAAACATTAAAGCACGTTGATTTAAGCACAATTTTTAACGTGAACTTTTTAAAGAACGCGTGGTAAAATAAATAATGATTGAGTTTTTGTACGAAATTATTACATTTCCACACAGCCACGTACACCCATAAGGCATCTATAAAAGTTAAAAAATGATTCATTAAACTTCTATAAATATCCTACAGGTATCTACAGGCACGACAAATGTCACTCGTTTTTTATATCCATTAGATGACTGTTAAATATCCGCTAAATCTCAAAATCTTCAATAAGTGGAATTATTAAAATCAATAGATATTGAAAATACCTAAACCTTGCTTTGATTTTACATGTTATCATGGATTACACATTAAAAAAGACGCGTCTGAATTTCGTCTACATTTAAATATCTAATAAATATCTATAATTAGTTCAGGACATCCAGACTTTTCAATGGACATTCTTAAGATATTTTGTAATTTTTATGGATAATTGGATGCATTTCAGATGTCTAAAGGGTATAAGCGGCTGTTTGGGTATAGTAGAGGAAAAGTTAACTTGAACTATTTAGACAAAGTCCAGAAAACTCCAGGAACAATAAAATGCAGGCCGTGAAGAAGGAAACCAATAATTTGCAGTAATCAAACTTTATTTAATCATCTGAGCATGAGAATGTATTAATTAATAGTATCTTGAACAACAATTTAAAACAGTGTTAAAGACATTCAGAGGGTTAGATGAGAGGGAAAGGGCTTTGCGATGGCGTGTTATTCAAGCAATAGTTTGGGAGCGAAATCTGAAGTTTTCATTCCAGCAATCAAGATCCAACTGCTGAATCACGTCAAGTTTTTCGAAATAGTGCCAATTTATAGCCAAACATAATCCATTGTCTCTCGATTACATTAATATAAATATTTTGAATTTAGAGAGTTCGTTATAAAAGTTTAGGCCAATCATTATGCCAAATTTTATAGCCAGAATATCGTTGCGTAAGGGAGACAGAAAGACTACGATTTATTACCACATCCTGTTACTTAGAAATATAAATTACCCTTTAATGATATTACAACAGAAAACTATTGCTTAATTTAGTTATGACAAAGTGGACTTGCGCAATTTAAAACAATGAAAATGTAATTATGTATACACAACGGTTAATAGGGGAAAATAATTTTTTTATATTGTGATTTATTAAATGATTTAGGAGAGATTAGAATTCTGAGAGTTGTCATTTAAAAAGATGACTAGCAGAAATAAATTATTAATTTTAAAGAATATGTTTTTGTTCTCAGGAGATCTATTTAATAGATTAACGAATAAAATATTTTTAGAATTAAGATATTTATTTATAGAGAGACAAAATGCTATTAAATATAAAAAAGTATTTTAGAATTTCGTTAGATATTTTATTAGATATTTAATTTATTGAAAATATAGTAATTAATTTGTTTACATTTATTTAAAAGTGTAATTAAAACTCATATATGTGAAGAAACGCCTTGAGAGTGGGTTACGAGGATGGAAAGATAAATCCCGTACACAAAAAAACCGGAATTTTGTCATAAACGTAGAATATCATAATGAAATGTTTGGCTCAACCACTAAATTACAAAGTTTAAAGCCATAAAATTTTTAGACCTATGATTTGGCAAATAAATATTAATACTAAAGTTTTCTGCTACACGTTTTAAAATATTCACTTCAGATTTATTATAAAATATCGATATTCATGTAGATAAGTGGATTGCATTCAACAATCGATCAGTTTGAGAGTAAGCGTAATAAAAATTCGCTTTGTGAAATATAGTTTTATGAAATAAAGTTTTATGTGAAAGAGCTTTATTAAAATTAGCAATAATTGAAATCTACGATTTAAAATACTTTTGGGTTATATGAATCGAATATTAATGTAAAATAATTATTTTAATTATGGTTAATTTTGCAGTCAGAAACCACATTCTTCTGAAGTTTTATTTTATTGAAGTTTATTACAACAACAACAACTAAATGAAGTAATTGATCTCTGGATTTTATATACATAAAATAGGGAGCCTATGAAATTCGTTTAAACTATACTAAAATTTTAATGGAAAATCAGACCCCTGAAATATCGCAATTTGGTAGATGGATGGATGGATGGGTTTTTTTTACGTCGCACTAATGCTGCGCAGTGGGCAATTGACGACGGTCTGGGAGTCACCCGGAGAGGTGGTCCAGAGACATGTTTTACAGTTTTGATCCTCCATTGAAGAAGAAAATTGGTGATATTATCGATTTAGAACTTTTATACTGAAACCATCCTCATATCTTAAAGTACAATCTGACCTTTCAGAAAAAACATTGGTGTTAGAACGCTTGCTGCAGTTGTATTAAGAAACTACATGGGTTTCGAAGTTTAAAAAAGCATATTTTCTGTATTTGTTTATAATAATAAATATATTTTTTTTTATTTAATACATATAAAATAGTAACGTTTAAACAATATTTTATGAAATTTTCATTAAAATTTTTTGAAAAATTCAACCGGTAGGACTCGGTTTCTAGAGACTTTCCAGGTAAAAAGCGTCCACATGGAATCCAGGATAACTCACGATAGCACAATGAGAAAATTTTAATAAATAATTAAATAAATAAATAATAGTTAGTAAATAAGTATAGCTCGTTCTTGAAGAATGGATTAAAAAATATGTATATATTTGAATTTTTGGCAAAGTATAATGCAAAAAAAAGTATAATTTTCTTTATAAATTATTCCATTAGCTTTATAAAATGAAATAAGTTATAGTTCAATCCCCAGTCAACATCATTTTTAAGAAATTTGAAAATTTTCAATAAGGTCGGCGAATTAGTTTCTAAGAAATCGTGTCCATCGAATTTCAATATAGTCCTTTAAAAAAAAAAGGTAATAAAGTTTCAAATAACAATAAAACGAACCTAATAAGGGTAAATTTCGAAATATATCTTTCCTAGACTTTTATTCCAATGGACTTTAAACTTTGGGAAAATAATTTAGACATGCTTTACTATGAAATTGATTTTTTGATCATTGTAACCCATTAAGAAACATCTGTATTCTCTTTTCCTCTTTAAATTAAGTTAAATCAACACCGTTTTGAAGAAGTTTGAAAATTCCCAACAAGGTCGGTGCAATGGTTTCTAAGAAATCATGTCCACCGAATTCCAAAATTAGCTTTTCAGAAAAAGTTAATAAGGTTTTGAAAACCAATAAAGCGAACCTAATAAGGGTAAATAAAAAAAAATATATATCTTTTCTAGACTTTTATTCCAAAGGACTTTAATCTTTGGAAAAATAATTTAGGCATGCTTTACTATGAAACTGATTCTTTTTTTTGAAATTTTTAAACCCTTGTAACCCATTAAGAAACATCTGTCTTCTCTTTTCCTCTTTAAATTAAGTTAAATCAACACCGTTTTGAAGAAGTTTGAAAATTCTCAATAAGGTCGGTGCAATGGTTTCTAAGAAATCATGGCCACCGAATTCCAAAATTAAATTAGCTTTTCAGAAAAAGTTAATAAGGTTTTGAAAACCAATAAAGCGAACCTAATAAGGGTAAATAAAAAAAAAAATATATCTTTTCTAGACTTTTATTCCAAAGGACTTTAATCTTTGGAAAAATAATTTAGGCATGCTTTACTATGAAACTGATTTTTTTTCTTTTTTTGAAATTTTTAAACCCTTGTAACCCATTAAGAAACATCTGTCTTCTCTTTTCCTCTTTAAATTAAGTTAAATCAACACCGTTTTGAAGAAGTTTGAAAATTCTCAATAAGGTCGGTGCAATGGTTTCTAAGAAATCATGGCCACCGAATTCCAAAATTAGCTTTTCAGAAAAAGTTAATAAGGTTTTGAAAACCAATAAAGCGAACCTAATAAGGGTAAATAAAAAAAAAAATATATCTTTTCTAGACTTTTATTCCAAAGGACTTTAATCTTTGGAAAAATAATTTAGGCATGCTTTACTATGAAACTGATTTTTTTTTCTTTTTTTGAAATTTTTAAACCCTTGTAACCCATTAAGAAACATCTGTCTTCTCTTTTCCTCTTTAAATTAAGTTAAATCAACACCGTTTTGAAGAAGTTTGAAAATTCTCAATAAGGTCGGTGCAATGGTTTCTAAGAAATCATGGCCACCGAATTCCAAAATTAGCTTTTCAGAAAAAGTTAATAAGGTTTTGAAAACCAATAAAGCGAACCTAATAAGGGTAAAAAAAAAAAAAAAAAACTCTTTTCTAGACTTTTATTCCAAAGGACTTTAATCTTTTGAAAAATAATTTAGACATGCTTTACTATGAAACTGATTTTTTTTTTTTTTTTTTAAACCCTTGTAACCCATTAAGAAACATCTGTATTCTCTTTTCCTCTTTAAATTAAGTTAAATCAACACCATTTTGAAGAAGTTTGAAAATTCTCAATAAGGTCGGTGCAATGATTTCTAAGAAATCATGTCCACCGAATTCCAAAATTAACTTTTCAAAAAAAGTTAATAAAGTTTTAAATAACAATGAAACGAACCTAATAAGGGTAAATTTCGAAAAATCTCTTTCCTAGACTTTTATTCCAAAGGCCTTTAAACTTCTACACGCCAGTGTTCCCATTTGGGAACATGGAATTAAAAATTCATTTAAAAATTAAATATTATGAATAATGGCTTGAAAAAAATATCAGATATAATAGAAAGATGACTTGATTTTCTGAAATAGAAATTATAGTTCAATCATAAAAGGGCAAATGTACAGAAAATTATAATAATGGCCTATTCTATCATTTTCTCTTTTACCCCACAGTTTAAAAATTCACATAATTTAGAAAAATATGCAAATGCTTCTAAAAATGGGCTGGCATGTTTAAAACAGCTTACATTATTAAAATATAATATAATATAATATAATTAAAATATAATAACATAAAATTAATAATATTAAATATAAAAATTTTAAATTATATTAAACATTTCTTTTTTACACTTTTTAATGATAGAGTTCTTTAAACTAAAGGATTAGAAGGTAAAATATGTAAAAAACTAATTTAAATTACCCCCAATTTTAATGCGGCGTGTAAAAGGTTAAATTTTGGAAAAATAATTTAGACATTCTTTACTATGAAAATGATTTTTTTTTTCTTTTAAAATCTATGTAAAACTTTAACAAACATCTGTATTCTCTTTTCCTCTTTAAATTAAATTTTTAAACTCATTAATCTAAATTTGGGAGTTTTATAATGTTCCCCGCTGTCAAGATGCTAAGACTTCATGAAATATCATCAAAATTGCTTATTTTTATAGAAAATATGCATTATATCATATGTTTTGAAGAATTCCTGATTTTATTAAATTTTTTTTATTTATATACGTAATGACGAATAAAATTTTTACTTAAAATTGTATTTTTAATTTTGTTTCTCTACATGAAATAAAATTAAATAAAATACGATTTTTTAATTTGTTCTATGTATTTCTTTAAAAAATAAATAAATAAATAAATAAATTTGAGAAAAACATAAAAATAATTTTCCGAAAATTAAAGAAAACCAAAAGGATTTAATTTAAAGTTTTTCTCCCTGAATAGGTCTCCGCGTGGAGAGAGAGGCAGAGAGAGAGAGAGAGAAACTGCTTTAAAAAAAAAAAAAAAAAAAAAAAAAAAAAACCTAAGTGTAATGAAAAAAAAAAAAAACTAGATAAAATTTGAGAATAATAAAAAAATAAAATAAAATAAAATAAAATAGAAGTAGCAACATAAAAATAACGGTAAAAAATTCAACTTTTCTATAAATAATACGCAAATCCAATTAAAAAAAAAACAATGATAAAAGTTATTAAGGTTATATATGTATGAGATTTTTGGATCTATATAATATTTATGTGAATGTGTTCAATGTGCATGTGATTGAGCAGGCTGGCGCCTGAACGCTTTGCTCATATGAACTGAATATCGGAACGTATGTTATAGGATACCGTAGCGCGAACTCTGTTGATTTTGGTGAATCTAGCACTTATACTTCTTTTACAAGAATACAAAGAATAATTCTTAATCATTATCGCCTAAGAACTTAAATTATTTAAAATGCGATGGCGTCTAAAATCCTTTTTTCGATTTAATTAAGTATTTATACTTATGTTATAGGTCATCGTCGCACTAACTGTATAGATTTTGGTGAAGAGTTTTTTTTTTTTTTTTTTTTTTTTTTTTTTTCAAATTTGTAGTTTTTTTACAAAGACGCAAAGAAAAATTCTTTATCATTATGTCCTATGGTTTCAAATTACTTAAAGTGCGATAATATCCAATCACTTTATTCATTTAAGTGAAAAAAAAAGTGTTTCAGTGATCTTGTATCTGTTGCTTGGCTTCTACTATGCTTAATAGATCATCTTTATTATGTATATATATATTACACATTACCGTCGTACGAACATTATAGATTGTGTTGAATCTCGCATTTATAGGTTTTAAACGGGATACAATGAAGAATACAACGAAAAAATCTTTATCATTCTTACCTATGGAGTTAAAGAATGTACTATATGGAGGAAAATACCCAAACAAATTATCATAATTTTTTTCACGATTTCTGTTAACGATATTTAACGATTACTTTAATTTATGTAAATGTCTGTAAATTACTTAATGTTAAAAAAGTCAAGCGGAGTTACTTCAGTTTTTTTTAATTAATATTTTACTATATTAAACTCTGAAAATATTGCTTAACATTCTACTAGTACCACTGTTTTTATTTATGTAAATATTTCATTTTACAGATCTTTTAAATAGGGTAAGTGCACCAGTAATTAACACTTTTAGAGCAATCTCTGATTTTTTTTTTTTTATATTCTCGTCATCAGAAAATATTTTTAGCAATCTTAAGTTAGTATATATGGTATGAAAGACATCCAGAACCACATATATGTTAAAATAATATGCATTTGATAACAATTTATTTTTATGAATTTTTATTTGACACCCATTCAGTGTTCCAGTAATTGACACTGCCAGTTTTTTCTTTTATTAGTAATTGGCACCTTATGTTCCAGTGTTTGACACTGCTAGTTATTCATTTTACCAGTTATTAGCACCCTATGCTCCAGTGCTTGACATAAAATGTTAAAATTCTTATATGTAAAATATATTATTTTCTTACTTATTAATTATTTCGGGATAAATGCCAATTACTGGAGCATGCCAATCACTGGAGCACCTACCCTATGTAAAATACTGTTAAAAGTGTATTGTATAACTGGGACATACATTATAAAATTAATGGGATATTCATTACAAAAAAATGAAAAATTTCACGTGATAAAAATTAATGCAATTTTGAGAATTCATTATAGTGATTCATTTAAAAATAGGGACCAGCGAAGCGGGCGTTGCCTGCTAGTCTATATATATAAAATCGATCTTCCTGACTGACTGAGTAAGTGAGGGGGTGATTCATCAACGCCCAGACCAAACCCCTAGACCTAGAAGCATGAAATTTTGAGACAATGTTCTGACTATGACGTAGGCATCCACTAAGAAGCGATTTTACAAAATTCACCCCCCAAGGGAGGGACGGGGGGGCAAAACATGATTTCACAAAATCACTCATATCTGAAGCAATAAAACAGATATCCGTAAAATTTTTGCTTTAAAATATAGCTAATACAAACGTCTAAAAACAATTTTCTGGAATTTTCGAAATTCGGTCCCCATGGGGGGGGAGGGGGAGGCAAAACGTGATTTCGCATAATCCTATATATATATATAAAAACATATATACGTGAAATTTTTGCTCTAAAATATAGCTAATGAAAATATCTAAAAAACCAATTTCTGGAATTTTAGAAACTCAGTCCCCAGGTGGACAGCAAGAGGGGGGGGGGTATGGGGCAAAAACAAATAGAAATACAGTTAGGCCATTCAAAATTGGTACAGATTGGTTTTAAAGGCCTGCAAGTCGAATGGGGATATTTTCGAAAGTGTAACGTTTTTAGGAGGGCCGGGAAGGAGGGGGGGGGAGCAAAAAAATAAAAATGGAGTTAGATCGTTCAAAATTGGTATATAGAGGTTTTCGATACTTACAAATCGATTGCGGATATTTTCGAATTTGTAAAATTATTAGGAGGGGCGGGAAGAGGGGGAGGCCTATGGGCAAAAACAAGTAGAAATACAGTTAGGCTGTTCAAAATTGGTACAGATAGGCTTTAGAGGCCTGTAAGTCGAATGGGGATATTTTCGAAAGTGTAAAGTTATTAGGAGGGCCGGGAAAGGGGGGGCGGTGGGGCAAAAAAAAATAAAATAGAGTTAGATCATTCAAAATTGGTACATAGAGGTTTTCGATACCTACAAATCGTTTGCGGATATTTTCGAATTTTTAAAATTATTGGGAGGGGCGGGAAGGGGGGAAGCGGAGGGACAAAAAAATAAAAATAAAGATAGATCGTTCAAGACTGGTGCATAGACGTTTTTGATACTTATAAATCGATTGCGGATATTTTCGAATTTGTAAAATTATTAGGATAGACGGGAGGGGGGGGGGGCGAAGGGGGAAAATAATAGAAATAAGAGTTAGAGCATTTTGGGAATTTTTTCCGAAGGCAGTGAGAACCCGGTGCGACATTTTTCCTAATCAGATTTTGTTTCTCTTTTTTAAACGTGATAAAAATTAATGCAATTTTGAGAATTCAGTAATTATAGTGATTCATTTAAAAATGGGGACCAGCGAAGCGGGCGTTGCCTGCTAGTATTTCATAAAATATGTAACATTTGTGCAGTCTCATTGCAAAATGCTACGTGTTCTGTCATTTACAAAACTTCTTAAAAATGGCTTTGCACTGGGTCTAGTACCCTACGTATTATAATTAAAATAGTTGCAATTGCTTTTGCAACTTTTTAGAGAAAGTGCTACATCTCCCTAAATATGTGTGGTAGCCCTATAAAAAATTATACGGATAAATAAAGGAAACTTTGTAATCATAAGTTACAGTCGAAAGGCATTTCAAGCACTACTTTTCACAGGGTAATCCTAAATATTTTATTTCTTCTTTAGTTTTTTACTGGTCTCGCCTTTCCTTTTGGAAAAACTTTTGTTGAAATATAGGAGATATAACATGTTTTTCTATTCCCAAAGTTTTAATGTGTTTCGTAAAGAATTTTTTTCTAGATATTTGAAAAAAAAAAAAAGACTAAATTAGAAAATGTACAAATACATTTTGGCAGATAGTGCATCAAATACTCTTATTTATATATTTTTAAGCAATTTGATTCAAATTGATTTGCGAATATGTTCATGCAAGTTACATAAAAGGAAAGATTCGCAATTTATTTTGATGACATTTTTTTTCACCAAAATGTGTCTAATGGAATAGGCTATCGATCAATTTTCATGCTTCCTTAAGCTGAACGTAAATATTTCTCGATTTGCTGAATGTTTCTTCCAACCAAAAATTTATAAATCGGAAAGGAAGAAACCATTTTTATTACTAATAGCACTTAAACACTCCTGTATTTATTATTTCAAATCTACTTTTTTTAAATACTTATATACATTGTGTGTTAGATGTGTTTATCTATTTCTATCCATCTATATATCTATCCCCCCCCCCTCACACACACACATACATATATATATGTCACTCACACTACTTTCTCTTACCCTGAAATTTAATACTATAAATACAGGTTGGGGATTAAGCGGTAAGTTAACGAGTACTGTTATGTAAACCTATGTTAAACAATTCAAATTAGGCTTAAGAAGAGTTTTATATGATAATTAGTTCTGAGTGAGGGGGACTACCGCCCCCCTCAACCCCCCGTTTCATTAATGTACAATAAACAAGCGACGAATATTTAGCTCAAAACATACATTATTTAGCATATCTTTATAAGGAATTTATTTCAAATCCCGAACAGCTTTCCTGGAAATGATAAAATATTATTAGTAAAGCACATCCACTAACAACAAATAACTTGCGTGTTGTGGCCACCACACGACTTTCTTCTATATTTTCCTCTACAGATTAACTCAGTAAAAATAATTTATTAAAATTATTCTTAAAAAAAATTATTTTCCATGATAATGCACACGGTTTCCATATTAGAGAAGTAGTATAACACTAAATATCCAAAAAAAATTTGAATTTATTCATAATATTACATTTTTTTTTAAATGAAAAAATCGATAACTTCATTTTAAATTATCGCAGATCGATGGTTCAACCATTCGTTTTAAAGGTATTGGCGAACTCTTTTGAAAGATACCCATCATGAAAATTTATTCCCCTCGGGGGCCCCCCGAGTCTTCTACATACACAATTTTTTTTTTCCCAGTTGTCTATCTCTATTACACAAAATATATATTCGTTTCATTTGGTTTAGTGCAGTTTAAAGGCGTTAAATTCTACTTACCTGCAATTTACCCCCATAGACGTAATGTATTTGAATATTTTTGAATGTCCCTGTACACGAATCATTTGCTTCATCTCAACGAAAAGCTTACTGTAGCATCCCTATGTGATACATATTTAGAATACCGCGTTTGGAATTTCTGCTACTATTTGTTCTTGAGATATGCTGATAACAGATAGACAGACACACAGACACACACACAGAGACCATTGGCTAAAAACATGATTTATGTATTCAGGGGACCTCAGAACATGTAAATATAACAAAAACTCTCTTTCAAAAATTTGACCCTAAAACGATACTTTCTCGACTCTATGGGTATGAGAAAGTAATAAATAATTTGATCAGAATCTTATTACTATTATTATTATTATAAGGACTGATAGCCTATTAGTCTCAATCTGGGATTTTTGCGTTGTCGTTTTCGATAGTTGGACATTTGTCGAAATCATTTTTCGATAGTTGGACATTTATCGCAATCTAAAATTTATCGAAAATATAATTGAATAATTTGAAAGCGATGTTATAATTGGGAAGAACAAAAAAACTAATAGTCCTCCGTCCTAAACTAAATTCTGCTTTTACCAGAATTTCATCAAAATCTTTTTTTTTTTTTTTCTTTTATTATTATTGAAAGAAAAAGAAAAGAAATTTAATAATAATCGGTATCGTTACAAGCGATATCGAAAAAGTTTTTTTTAATAATTTTGAATTAGGAAATAAAAAGTGCGCGTGAAATAATATGAAATAAAAATAAGTAAAAAAATGAATTTAATGATTTAATGTTTTTGTTTTTCGGGGGCTGCTCATGCATATAAAAAAAGCGTATTAAAACGAATCGAAGAAGGAAGCGAAAATAGTATTGAGTTACATTACGATAAATACGATACGATATATTAGACCTATCGTCCAGGGTTAGTAGTCATTTTCGTTGAAAGAAATAGTTTGTTCGTTCGGTGCAATTTGCACATTAGTCCCGTGAGGTACAACTTTCACATTAGTCCCTTGAGGTACAACTTTCACTTAAGTCCCCTCAGGTACAACTTGCACATTAGTCCCCTTTAAATATAGTGTTTTTTTTTTTTTTTTTTTTTTTTTTTAACTCATTTCACAGAAAAAAAAAGTTGTCAGTTGACAATACAGAATTGAGTAAATAAAACAGCTGACTAGAAAACTTGAGTTAAAAAGTGCACTAGCTGAACTAGTTATATTATTATTGTAAGGATAAAAAATAAATTTGGAATAATGATTTAAATAACCACATTTTTCTTTTTTTCTTTTATTTTTTTTATTATTTTTTTTTTATGAAAGAAATGTAACTTTATTTTAAATTCCCACAAATAGATGGCTCAACCATTCATTTTAAAGGTACTGACGAGTTCTTAAGCATAATAACATTGAAAATTTCGGGGGGAATCCTACTCAGGGTAAAAGCGTTACTATATATTACTCTGGCTAATTTTTACTATTATAAACACACACATACACACACATAGATATATAATATTATACACACATGTAGAAACATTTCCCAAAAATTGATTAAAAACAATTCTTAATGTATACTTCATTCGAAATTTCGCCATATGTTGCCTTATTAAAAATTATTAACAAGAGTGAACACAGCTCCACCTGTTGAGCAATATAACCAAAAGTTAAGAGACCCGAATTAAATTGAAGATGCAAATACATTAACATTTTATGAAATTTTGAGCATTAGTTCACGAACTGGTATTGGCAGAAATTTTTATCACACACAGATCGATATATATAGATAGACGGTTATTTTTTATAAATAGTCATCTGAAAACATGTAAATTTATAGAAAACCAGGAGTCGAAAATTTAAGAATTCATAATTTTTTTTTTCATTGAGTATAGGAAACAAAATTAGAAGGCCTTATTTCCCTTAAAATGGTGACTATAGTGACTATATAGTTGTACTCTCATGTTATATAGTTATAGTCATGCAATTCTTCAATTATTCTAATACTAGCCAGTTTTACCGGCTTCGCTAATCACTACATTTAAAGAAATTAAAATAAGATAAAATAAAATTACAACTAAGTTTATTTTTATTCTGTAAATAAAAGATATAAAATTTTGCACAAAACAGAATTTAATTTATTAGAATAGGATTTATTTTGATAATTTTTTTTCATATAAAGATATGAGGTAACTGTTTTCTCTAGCATCAGTTACTACATCTACTTCTTAAAATTTCTTTGATGAAGCTTTAGCATAGCAGTCCCTTGGTAGCTTTTAAATTTTTGTTGTCATTTTTGCGATGAATTAAAATAGCTATCGCAATAGTGGAAATAATTTTGGCGAGAAACATTCGAGCTACTTCGGTGACAAATTTCAAATTTCGCCAAGGGGTTCTAAACTGAAACTGTTCCATTTCTTTAGCATGGATTTTTTTAATTTAATTTTAATTATTTAAAAATGTTTGCTCTTTTTTTTTTTTTTTTTTTTTTTTTTACAAAAAAAGAAACTTAGCCACATAAGCCATATGGTAAAAGCTGTATTTTTTTTTTTTTTTTTTTTTTTTTTTTTTAAGCTAAATATTCCTTTTTTATTTATTATTATTATTAGATTTAAAAAAAATTCTTAGTTAAAACACTAATAATTCCAATGATAATACAAACTACCGAAACAAAACAAGAAGATGTTTACAAGATTTAAACAAGAGGAAACCGATACCTAAACGAAAAACCAATAACAAAATTAAGTTCAGGAAGGATGAGAAAGCTTCATTTGATGGAACAGAAAAACAAATAAATAAACAAATAGGAAATGCTCAGAATGCAGAGATAATCTTCACGGAATACCATCTCTACATTGAGTTGAAAAATGCAAGGGTTCATTTTGTAGTTGAATGCTACGTTAAGCTGAAAACTACAAGATGACCTTACCTTGCAAAAGAAAGAAAAAACTACTCTTACTTTCAAAAAAAGAAAAATAGATATGAATAGATTAAAACACACAGGTAGAAATAGATACATTTGCCAACAATAAATTCAGCAGTCACATATCCATAGCATAGTTGCATGTAAAGAAATACCTTATGAAACTACGAAGTTGAGTTGAATCTTTCAAATTAATATTGTAGTTATCACAATTAATATAACTTGTTGGAAAAATTTAGAAAAAACAAGATCCAATAATTTAACAAATTAAATTAAGGAATATTTATTAAATAGCATGAGACATTTATTTGAAAAATTGGCTATGTCAATAATACGTATTTTATATTCATAGATAGAATCGACTTTAATCCAGGCATTTTTTTTAAGAAGATTGCAATACCGCCATCTATTGAGCACAGTTATAATTATTTTGCGAGCAATTTGCCAAATATTCCTATTAAAAGCAATTGGCTACATATTCAATACATTGTATTATATTACAATAATTATAGATAATTTATTAACCTCGTAACATACCGTAATAAAACTAATGATGAGAAAATTTTTAAATTTAAACTTTAGGGGAAAAAATAGAAAGAAAGAAAGAAAAGAAAATATGGTATAAAATATGGTACATAAAACGTTCTTTTTATCTTGTAAATATTTTAATTTACGTTTTCACTTCATACCATTAGTAATATGAATTGGCTATCTTATAATTTAGAATTTTTTTTACAAGATTTCTCTTTGAAACGGAAATTTTACATTGATATTTAAAACTACCTCATACAATCTCTTCAAATTAAAATATAGTATTAGATTTTTAAACACTTTCTAGATTTGGGTATTGATAATCTCATAATAAATAAACAAACAAACATGTTATTAATTTTTGAATTTCTCACTATGCAAACTTACATGCCTTAACAAAATGACATCCCCAACCAATTCCCCTCCTCCTTTTTTTTTTTTTTTTTTCAAGAAATCTTTTTAATCGAATATTTTCCAATGAGATAAGCGATCCATCAATTTTTATGCCTTTTTGAGGTGGAAGCAAATATTCCACGAGCCATTGATCCCAAAGAATCAATAAATAGAAACTGGAAAAATCAATCTCGCTACTTTTTTCGAGAATAAATTTAAAGGCTTTTATACTTATTACATGTATTTAACATTTTTTTTAAATAAAATTCGTAATCTATATATGATAAAATTCAAATTTATAAAATAAAATATATTATACTACGCTTTTTCATTCTTTGTGAAAAAGTTGACTTGTTTTACATTCTAATGTAATTTTAAGGATATTGTTTAAAGAGCCATAATTTTTTAAAAAAATGTTGGACATAAATAATAATAATAATAATAATAATAATAAAATCTATATTACAAATATTTACATAGTTTGGGAAAACGGAAAATTCATTAGTTTTTATTTGCAGTAAATAACGTTAGTCATAATATAAACGCACATTGCATTTCATACTTTCTTTAGAACTGGGTATTTTTATATTAAATATAAAAATTAACCTTCTAAGCGTCACACAGTGGATCGAACAATGTTAAAATACGAACATAGGATCAAAAATCAATCGCTAAATAACTGATATTTTGCAGTGAAATAATTTAAAAGAATGTCTAAAAAATACAAATTGGTGTTTTATCAATTACACAAAGTTTTATTATATACCGTGTGATCCAAAAGTCAGGACGAACTTTAAAAATGAATAATTCGAAAACGAATCAAGATACAAAGATACGGTTTGCACCAAACGTATGAAAAAGAAACCGGGTTTTGTGTGGCAATTAAAAAAAAAAAATAGTTCTGTTGGCGACCAACAGATGGCACTATAGTATTTTATTTCAGCAAAACATGTTTTACAAATGAAAAAATGTAGACAACTTACAAGTCAGCTTAATTACAGTTAATTAGTACTTTTACAGTAACTGTTCAATGTGCTGTCCATCATTCAGAAGTACAGCTGTGAGACGATTCACCACATCGTTCGCAGCATTTAGTTGCATTTCTTGCGTTATGGGAGACACATTTTATCGGATGGCATCCTTCAGTGCTGCTAGTGATGCCGATTGGTCGCAGTACACTTTTGACTTCAAGAATCGCCACAGCCAAAAGTCTCAGGGTGTCAGATCGGGAGATCTTGGAGGCCATGCGTGATTAAACTATCTCAACTATGGACAACATCTCAATGCATATAAGCTTCGACTACCATTACCTGCTGCAGCTGCTCCTTTTTATATCGTTTGTTGCTTTGCATAATCCTACATCAGAAATCCGACAGCGCCATCTGTTGGTCGCCAACAGAACTATTTTTTCTTTTCGTTGCCACACAAAACCCGGCTTCTTTTCCACCCGTTTGGTGCAAACCGTATCTTTGTATCTTGATTCGTTTTCGAATTATTCATTTTTAAAGTTCGTCCTGACTTTTGGATCATCCGGTATATATAAAAGTTCGAAAGGACTACTTTCAGAAATAAGATTTTTCGATGAATTTCAATTACTTTATTTGAATGACTATCAAGTGGCACTTAAAATAACTACAAAAAAAAAAAAAAAAAAAAAAAAAAAAAAATGAAATAAGAATACTTTAAATAATGTCCTAATAAAAGTTTAAGGTACTTCTGCCAACATTTTGTTGGTTTTTTATGCTGCGATGCGCGCATGAAATATGAGCATAAAATTAACAACAAAATTAAATTTATTTGTTGTGTAACCTTCTTTGTCCAAAATTTCCCAAAATTTGAAACACATTTTACTACTCTCAAAAGTAAACATTTTAATCTGTAAAAAACATTTTGTGCGCAAACGCACTCTTTCAGAGAAAAATAAGTTTTAATACTGTCTACCCTCAAATTATCAATCAAGAAATTTATCTGAATAACTATATTCATTAATAGCAGAAAATATATTAAAATTTTTATAGTGAAAATACTGTAGAATTTAGATGATTAAAATATATTTAATAAATCAGAAATTACTTCGTTTTTTTTTTTTTTTTTTTTTTTTTTAATATATATATATATTTATTTAATAAAATAGTTAATTTTATTTCAATGGTACTGAAAAGTACCGTTGGACCCAGAAAAGGAGGGAAATGTAAATGGTTTCCGTGATATGCCATAAACTGTTAAAATTAAGTACATGTTTAACGTTAAATTATTAAATATTAAAATTAAATATTATATTTCCATATCACGTTTTAGAGTAAAAGTTCCTGTGTAATAAAAATGAAGATGTCAAGTAAAGGCAAATGTGAATTCTTTTCATAGAGTTTGTCAGTAAATACTTGCATAAGTTTTCTGTTGAAAAACTACATAAAAAAAGAAAGAAAGAAAAAAGCAGTAATATGATGATATATTTAACATTGTGGGACAAATTAATTGTTTTACAACTATAGATTTTCTTCACGAAATTTTTATTTACTTTCTTTTATCGTCTTCTTTTTTGCAACATTTATTTCTTTATCAGGTAGGTTTCTAGTTAGCTATTTGCAGTAGAAAATTATGATACCGTTTAACCCTTTTATAAGGCCACTTTACCTCAAATGGCACATTAAACTATTTCCACGAATAAAAATTGATGTAAAGAAAACAATTCGTTTTGCTTATTAGAAATAATTAATTTTACTTTTGGCACTTTATTCTCTTAGTTAATCTCATACTTCTCACAACCCATTATATTAGTATAAGCAGGGTTGCCACAAACGACTACTTTTTTTTTTTTTTTTTTTTTTTTTTTTTTGCACCAATATTATCAAAATAATATTAATACTGATGTTTTTCTAGAGAAATGAAACACAGGAATCGTTATTTGTAAAAAAATGGTGCCAGTTGAATAAAAAGATAACGAATTTGGCGGGGAAAATACTCCCGCGGCCTTATAAAGGGTTAAAAAAAACATGGAATTACTTTTAGTATCATACATACATACATATTTAAATCGAAATGTGACAAAAAAACATCCTACATAGATAATAATATTACTGTAACACTGCTATGTTCGCCTTGGCCTATACTTCAATCCATTGTGCGTCGCCGCAGATATGTTCGTTTGCAGCGCTGTTTTTTTTTTTTTTTTTTTTTTTTTTTTTTTTTTTTTTCTGTAATACTCTTATAATTTGTAATTACGTAATTATATATATATATATATTTTTTGTTAGTATTAAAGTGTGAATGTGATGTATAATACTCATAGTATTCACCTTCGAAAACATATTTCATTTTTTAATGTCAAGATGATATAACTTTCGTTTTAGCATATTATAAAGCAGTACAGAGGAAACAACATTACAAATTTTCCTTCTTCTTAGCTGTTTATTTTGTTAATAATAAAAATTAAACATGTAAACCCATTTTATTAAGATAAAGTAGGTGATATCTTGTCGATTTTTAAAATTTAATTAAACATAATGTTAAGTTATTGGAAACTATTTATAAAATGCAAGAAAAAAATTGTTATTTATTGCTAATTTGATATTTTTAGATGATTAATTTCTATTTAAAGGAAAGCGTGAACTTATTCATTTTATCTACTTTTTAATGCACATCTGTCTAGACTCTGATAATATTCATAAATTTGAAACATTAACTACACAAAACATTTTATGATGAAATTTATACAATTGTGCAATATGTAACTGTAAAATGTTATTTAAATAAACTAAATTAGCAAAATTCGGTTATTAAATTTTATTAGTTAAAAAATTTGGGAATAATCATAATGATTAATTTTTCTGAAGTCACAAATATGCATCTTATTTTTATTATTATTATTTTTTTTTTCCTTTTTAGTTCGATTTTCTTAATTACTAGTTCTCTATATCGATTTCAGAGATGAAAAATACCTTAGAATACATGTCTAACAAAAAGATTTTCTATACTTCTATAATTAAATCTGATGTATAAAAAAATGTTAAAAAAATATTTTTTATTAATTTGCTAGAAAATAAACTCTATTTCAATTAAGGTTTATATCGAACCAATATAATTCTGTGTAGTATTATTTTGGTAAGTTTCAGTTCCTTCTGACCCTTATTCTATTTAACCCTTTAACTGCCCCGGGCGTATATATACGTCTTGCCGAAGTGCGATTCGTAGTGTTACGCAGATACCAGTAAAACTAGTCTCACGACTTTGGAGCGCAATTAAATTACCATGACAGTGTTTTCGGAGGATTTGCTTTTTTCAGAGTAGATGAAGAGTGGGAGAAATCGGAAAAGGGATGTTTCTAGAACAGTGAACGCATAACTACACGCGACTGTGTGAAAAATGATGTCACAGGGAAGCGAATCTTGTAATTTTTCCGTTGGAAGGTAAGGGGGTTAATGAAGAAGAAAAAAGTACTTTTGCATGTATGTACATCAGAGTTCATTTAATTAATTTTGGTTAAACAGAATCATCATGAAACATGATGTAATTTATGTATATTTGAATTGCTACATAAATCAAAGATTTGGTTAGTTAGATTAGTAGTGCGCTATGGGTGATTGGTAACAGTTTAAGACACACCCATAAGGATGTTCCGGGACATGTCATCACAATTTTGCTCCTCCATGGCGGGGACATAAATCGAAGAAAAAACAACATTGAAACTTTCTTTGAAATTCTTACAAATTTATTAAATGCACAACATTTAATACTAGTTAATCTAAACATTTTCAGTAAAATAATTAAAATATACTGATTGCAAATACGGTAATTATTAATTTTAAAAGATTAAAAGTTTAAAAGATTAGGAGCTTCATATCGTTTTCAAACACTTTTAGCAAGCATTTTCACAAAAAAATTAAATAAAACTTATTAAAATTGAAATCATTTATATAAAACTTTTTTCCTTATTTTAATATAGTTAGAATATATTGTTTTTTTATCTTTGGTACTTTGTGTGATGAATCACATTTCAGGTATTTTCTAACATAATTTTGATGTCGATTACATGTATAAGATTATATTAACAGTTTCATTCTGGCATGTTTTCAGATTCATAAGTAAGCCTCGTCGTTTAACATTTCTTCAAAACATTACGTTTTAATTACTTTCTCTTACCCATAAGGTAGAGAAAGTATTGCTTTTGGGTCAAATTTTCGAACGCGAGATTTTGTTATAGTTACACGTTCTGAGGTCCCCTGAATACAAAAATCATGTTTTTAGCAAATGGTCTGTGTGTCTGTCTGTGTGTGTGTGTGTGTCTGTGTGTCTGTCTGTTATCAGCATATATCAAAAACAAATTATGGCAGAAAGTTCAAACTTGGTATTCTAAATGTGTATCATATAGGGATGCTACAGTAAGCTTTTCAGATCAAGCAAATGGTTCGTGTACAGGGACAATCAAGAAAATTCTAATACATTACGTCTATGGGGGAAATTGCAGGTAAGTAGAGTTTAACGTCTATAGACTGCACTAAAACAAATGAAACGAATATATATTTTTGTAATAGGGATAGTTAACTGGGAAAAAAAAATGTGTATATAGGAGCCTCGCCTCCCCCCCTGGGGGGGAAGTCCCCCCTCGGGGGGGGTAAATTTTCATGATGGGTATCTTTCAAAAGAGCTCGCCAATACCTTTAAAACGAATGGTTGATCCATCGATCTGCGATAAAGTTATCGATTTTTTTTAAATATTGAGAATAAAATGGACTTTTTTGGGATATTTGGTGTTATACGACAACTCTAATACGGAAAAAAAAAAAAAAAAACCTTAGAAAAAAAATCGTATTTTTTTTTTTTTTTTTTTTTTTTTTTTTTTTTTTTTTAATATTGAGAATAAAATGGACTTTTTTGGGATATTTGGTGTTATACGACTACTCTAATACGGAAATCGTCTGCATTATCATAAAAGATAATTTTTTTAAATAATAATTTTAATAGATTATTTTTTAAAAACAGACTTATTTTTTAATAACCGAATTAAATTCTATATAAATAGAGGTGCATGAATGAAACGGGGGGGCCCCCCTCACATAGAACTAATTATTATATAAAACTCTTCAGAAGCCTAATATGAGTTGTTTAACACAGTTTTACATAACAGAACTCGTTATCTTACCTTTTAATGTGCAATCTGTATTAATAGTATACTTTGAACCATACTTTGAACTATAGTAATACTTTGAACCATTCAGAAAACAGTTCTACTTCAGTCATGATAGTAACTAAAATATACGAGCACTTCTCCTGATTCAGAATCCTTTTTGCACTGAAGACGGTACGCTAGGGCTACCGAAACAGCTCTATGCATTTTCAATATTTTTCTTTGGCGTTTTTGACGTAGTAGTTTATTGGTTTTAATATTCCAACGCCAAATCTCCTGTTATTAACTAAAATAATTCGAAGAAATGTTTTTTAGTTGGGTTAATGTGTACCGCGCACATCATTACAATTTTTTTTTTTTTTTTTTTTTTTTTTTTTCTGAGAAAACATTAGAAAAATAGATAATTTTATAATTTACATTTCAGTATTAAAATAAAATCATGAAATTCAAAACAATATTATTTTTAGATCTATATACTTCCCCCCCCCCCATTATTCGTCTTTAGTGTACGGTTTTTGTACGATTAGTGCCTTTTTTGTACGATTATTTAATTATCTAAATCGATATTATGTGTTTACATATAAAAGACTCATACCTATATTATCTTTAAACATAACTCAAATATTAATGAAATTTTAAATATACAGGATGATTTTAATTAAAGTTATGACTTCAAAACGCTATAATTTTAAAACTACCCATCAGAGCGACTTCATATTTTACGAAAGCAATTGTGAGGCAATGAAATTTTGTTTGGCAAAAAAAAAAAAAAAAAAAAAAAAAAAAAAAATGCTCCAGTATGTGCCGTTAATTATCCTTGTTTCATGAAGCTCCTCTTTTTCTCTTTTCACTATGATTGTATCCGCTGTAAACATATATTCTCGTCTTTTGGCTAAAAAAAAAATGTAGTAAACCCTTGAAGCCTATTTTTTCCTGCTATTCCATTGTGTTGCTAACAACATTCCTGTGTTTAATGAGTCCATTTAGGCGTTTCCCCTGACATTACCTTGACGGCGCCATCTATAGGAACATGTTGGAACTACTTTTTTTCCTTCACCGAACGAAATTCATTGCCTTACGATTACTCTGGTAATATATCAAATCGTTCTGCTGGATAGTTTTATAACTATAGCGTTTTGGAGTCGTAACTTTAGTTATAATCATCCTGTATTTGGGTTTTCTACTTTTATCAACCAATATTCATTCTTATTTTTCTAAGGTGATTTGGCACCCGTTAAGGTTTCATATAAAAAACTTACATTTTCATTTAATATCTCTAAATTCAACTGTATTAATTTTGTTCAATAAAATATATATTCAGACAACAATTCTTATGGTTTTGGATATACTTTTTACAAATTTGTAATATTTAAATTGCGTTTTCTCATTTTGGATTTTTTCATGAATTCATGATTTTCAAAATGCTAAAGTTTCTACTGATAGGGTAAGTGCACCAGTGATTGACACGTTTAGAGCAATATCTGATGTTTTTAATATTCTAGTCATCAGAAAATATTTTTAGAAATCATGTTAATACATATGGAATGAAAGACATTCAGAACCACATATATGTTAATATGTACACATTTGATAACAATTCTCAAAATTTACAACTGTTATTTCAATTATTCTTTACATATATATTTTGAAAAAAGTAATTTTGACAATGAAAATGAAAAATTTTATTTAGTGAAAATTTGCATTCTGTAGCTTCATATTATAATGCTAAAGGAAAAAAAAAAAAAAAAACATGTTTTAGAAAACTATAACTATTTTAACGGTTGTGCGTGTTCTGAATGTTGAAACCGGATTTGAAAATATGTTCTATTTAATTTTATTGGAGGAGAATTCTCCATAAAATAACACTGGTTTGGTTGCCAACCACGATAGGTAGAGAAGCCCGTTAACAAGCGTTACTCTTTTCTCAAAAACATTGTCTCCAATTTACGGCATGCAAATATTTAATCTTCTATAATATTTACAAGCACCACTCTTGTAAAATATATTAAAAAATAAATATAAAAAAGTCACTTAGAAACATATTCGAAATATATAGTATATATATTTGAAATATAGTAGTCGCATATCGGTCTTTTTGCCGCCCATCGCTTATAAATTCCTCCAGCAGATATCCCCTTAAAAATAAAGTGTGTAAACTCTGTGTACCTGACCTTTTGGATGGATGTCCGCTATCATAGCATGTTTCCAAGTCATTCCTGCTATTTTTAGAGCAGTTAAAAAAATTTAACTTCTCAAATCGGTCTATTTGACCGCGACACGACCACTAACGTCGATTCATTTCTTTCCCCATTTCCGGTTTTTCAGACAGGTTAGAGTTTTGCGGGAAAAACTTCGCGTGAATTAAATGCACTTCATCTTTCTCTACTGGCTTTCTTTCGGCTTTCCCCCAACACTAAACAGCGGCGGCAAAAATACCAACACGCGACTACTAGCGTTATGAAAAATGACGCGACTACTCTCGGGATATATATATATATATATAAATAATATATATATATATATATATATATACATCTATCGCCTTTATATAAAACGAGTAAGTAATCAATTTCGGAATCCGTAAACTAGAAATATAGATTTCTGAGCTGTGCGTATAAGGCAAACAAATAATACGGATAGACGAAATGAGCAAGAACATCTTCTCTATCACCTAAAAGCTCACCGTATAGACTATATTTTTATAGATAGTGAAACAATATTAGAAATATCAAGAATAATATGAATTATATATCCATAGCTGAGAAATTCTTGCTTGCTTTTCTAGAATCGGGTTATAAACCAAAATTATAGTTACTAAAAACTCGCCTCATGTTCATATTTATTTTCAGAGATTTTTAAATAAGTTTGACCTTGAAAATATAGGAAAATTCTCTAGAATCCCAATAGGGGTATTTAGAACTCACTACCAAATGTATCTAGAATTTATAAGTATGGCCTAGAATTATTTTTACTAGCGTCACAATTTAGTTACTAAATTTCAGTCATAGAATTTTTTTTTGTTTGTCTGTAGAAATCTTAAAACATGATTAATAACAAATTTAAAAACAATTTCTCATGAATACTTTCTGTAAGCTTTAAAAACATGTTTCTATTTTATAATTTCTTTTCTGAAATCGTGCGATAGCATTACATAAATTATTTACTTTTTTTTATATATATAGAATAAAGTATTAAAAAAAGAAGTGCATCCTAAAAAACGAAAGAAATAGTCAAATGCCATTTTCAGTTTTTCTTTTCTGATTTACATTTTATGTGATAAGAACAATTTTGAAAATAAACATTTTACTTCTCTCTCATAATCATGTTTTGCAACACTGTTAAAATTGTATAAAATTCTAAATTACGTTTCTTATGAATATTTCTGAATATGAAAGGGCTGTTATTTTAGAAAAAGAAAGAATGTTTATATTAAAAAAAAAAAAAAAAAAAAAAAAAAAAAGTACACGTAATAGCACTATTTTTAAAGAAAAAAAAATCTTGCGTAATTCTAAACGGTACTCAAATGTTATATATTTAAAAGAAGGAAAACAAATTATTCATTTGAGAATCAGAAATATTCGTGGTTTATTTTATGTTTTAATTTTGCTACAAAAATACATTTAGAAAAAAAAAAAAAAAATTGAAGAGTGATGTTTTATGCAATTTTTTTTTATTTTAAAAAGTAAAAGAAATGCATACATCTAATGAATACAGAAAAGAAGAAGACAATAAAAAAATATATAGTTTTTAATTTAATATTATATTGATAATAATAAAATATATAATTTATATATATATATATATATATTTTAATATTCATTTTAAACATAAATATACATAAGTAAATTAATCTGGTAATATAAGTAAATTAATCCATTACACGATTTTTTCTTAACCTGCATTCCAATATTATATAGACAAATCGCTGATTAAGTGGATAAAATAGAAAGTATTAGTATATAAATCTACGTAGAAAAGAATGCAAATTAAGAACTGTTTTGATTTACACATAAATCTGATAAATCTAACCCTGAATATACCCACATAACAATTTCAATTTGTAGCGAAATTGCAGCAATCTTGCATTGTAAGCCTAATACTTGCAGCAAGTTCAGTTCATAACAACATTGAAGCAAGTTAACGCAAACTCCGAAGTCACAATACGCCAAATTTGCAGCAAACTCGTCGTACAAATTGCACTCTTACTGTATCAAATTTGCTGCAAATTCGTTGGAAACTAGTAGAAAAGTTAGGTTTGTCGTATTAAGAGTACTTATTTAAATTCATTGCAATAGGCAAGCTTGTCATGTCACACCAACTGTTGAGGCATTGCAAACTCGGATTCTTACCACGTCACGTTATCTGCAAATACACATAGAAACATGTAAATATAGCTTGTATTTCGCACAAGACTTGTCGACACGAGACTTCGAGCCCCGCGAATAACGTCATGCTTCTTCCACCAGTACACAACACGAGCTAGAAAACGTTGCAAATTCGCATCAATATCAGTCTTTGGTTGAGCTTCAAATACTTACATAGCAATTTTAGTTTGCAACAGAAATGTTATGAAAGGAAAAAAAGATAATTAAAACGTAAGATAGATTTATGTTGTGTCTACTTTGCGGCAATTTCATGGCAAATTTATCGTATCAAACTTGTCATGGCAAGGTAATATAAAAAAAAAAATCAATCTTGCTGAAAATGTGCTTGTTATCTAGGTAGAACCAACGACTACATAGTATAGAAAGACATAGTTACATTAAAAAAAATATTACAAATTACTGAGATAACTTTCACTTGCATCTATCTTTAAGGTATAGTGGTGTGTTAGTGTTGCTGTTAGGGATTAAGGCCGATTGGCAACACTGGGGTCCTAGGCCTGAGGGGGAGTGCCTTCAGTGGAGGTCTTTCTAAGGGGTCCTAGCCCGTATTTACGCAAGTTTCGGAGGAAACCACGGAAAACTCTGAACGGCTAGGCCGACGAGCGCGACCGGGGATCGAACCCGGCACCTCACGTCTACCAGCTTTGAGCGCAGAACCGCTCAGCCGCTGGTGGGCCTTGAGGTATAGTGGGAAGTATCGATAAGGAATACCATTTCTATTTCAGCTCACCATAATAAACTGAAATACTTCGGATAATTCTGAATTCTGTTACTGGAAACTGTCAAGTGTTGTTAATGTGTTTTAATTGTTTTATGTAACAAGAAACAGAGTTTACATGCACAATTTATATATATATATATTTTTTTTTTTGTGTGGGGGGGGGGGGGTAATATGAAATAATTATGAAGTGATATATGAAATACCCATTTCTTTAAAGGGTAATGCGTTCTGAAAGAATATCTGACGGAAAACGAAAAAAAAAAAAAAAAAAAAAAAAAAAAAAGAATATGTGCACTCTCAAAAATAATATACTCAAGTTTGAGGATTCAGACATCCTCGTGCTTAATTTCATTGTTTTTGACAACCATTTCGTAGATCAATCACGAGATTTTTGACGACATGTGAACTCTCAAATATTTGACGAAACTGTTTACTCACAACAGCACGTTCTAGATTTCGTTGATGCCACATTGTTTTTTTTTTTTTTTTTTTTTTTTTTTTTTTCCTGTGTTGTTTCGACATTATGTTATAATTACTTTTATTTGTTTGCTCTGTTTTATTTATATTTTCATCAAATATAAAGAGGATTTAATTGTCCAAAGTAACGAACTTGCAGGTAAATTTTATAATTCTATAAATTGTATTTTATTATGTATAACGAAACTAGGATGAAAAAAAAAATGTTTCTTCACTTTTGACGAAATTCGTATGTTCAAACAAGTAACGAAAGTAATTTTCTCAATTTAACGAAATATTCGCTTGGAGTATTTCCCTGGAAACGCTTTCGTCAAAATTAAAGAAAATTTCGTCAAATTTGAGTATCCATTTCTGAGAGTGTGGATGTTGTAAAAATTGTTCCATATCATCCTTATAAAGTCTAGTTCTCTTTGCTAACGAGTTCTAAAACCCCCTATTAGAATTCTAGAGTGTTTTCTTACATTATCGTGGTCAATCTCATTAAAAAATATCTAAAAATAAATTCCAACACAATAGGAGAGTTTTAGAAACTATAATTTTGATTTATGGCCCAATTCTAGGAAATCAAAGGAGAATTTCTTGCTATGCAAAAGATTCACAATATCCATTGTATTAATAATATTGTTTCACTAACTAAAAAAAGTGTAGACTAGAAATTCTCGATCTATTCGTTAATCTAGTTATTAGTTTACCTTACATGCATAACTGAGAGATCTATATTTCTAGATGAGGAATCCATAAAATAATTATATATTCGTTCTAGATGAAGGCTGTATATATATATTTTTTTCTCAGTGTATATTAGAATAGTTCATTTACAGAAAATCGTAAATAACTGTAAAATAGACATTTTATTTTGAGATTATTATTGAAAATAAACAATATAGAAAAAAATATTATCAGTTTTCACGTTCTACAAAATTCGCAAATAGTCTGAAAATTTCAATATTCCATATTATCCTCATCATGATCTTGGAGAATAAATCAACCTCAACCACTTTTTGGTAGAAGTAACTTCATGGGAATCAGATTACATACTAATTCCACTCCCACTAGATTTTCAGTCATTTTAAGGAGAATAAAAAGTGAGTATATTTATTATGGAATTTGAAAAGTGATTATTTACATTTACTTATGTTTTCTTAGTTATAACAATTTTTACTAAAAACACAGAATTATGAAAACAAAATCGAAATATTAACGAAACGTCAGACCTATTACCATTTATATAACTAGAACACTTATTGCTGTAACCTCTTAGTAAAAGGCAAGTGTGAAATGCTCTTTCATTTTAAAATTGTTTTTAAATGCAATGAAAAATATAATTTCAATTTGAAACTAAATTTACAATGCATTTAAAGGTAACATTTAATATCTCATATCAAACTTCCACACATTAAAAACAACTAAACATACATAATTGTCCAATTTTAATCGTTTAATGTATTAAAAAATGCATTGAAGTGTGCGGATACATCCAACATCTCCTATAATAAAGCCTCCGAACTGACCTTTACGTCACGGAAGGTCGACCTATTACGTCCAACAACACTTCCTACAATACCTATAGGATGGTGTGGATTGGGTGTAATCAGACGTTCTTACGTAACGTGAAGCTCGGAGTCATTATTATAGGAGGTAGTGGGGACCCGTATACCTAGGGCCGCTTTTTTTCAATGCCCAAAAACAGAGCCCTTGACCTGTTTAAAATTATCAAACTGATATGAACATATCTTTAGGACTAATTACTTCCAATTGGGATTAGTATAAATACCTAAAATAATAAATTCCGACAAATAGAAAGTAAAAGAAAAAAAAAAAACTTCACTCGTGGCCCTAGGTACAACACCCTCAATGAACCTGGGGCCAGACCTTATTGTACCTAGGCCATTTTTCAAATTTAGATTTCACTTTGTAATGAATAGAAAATAAGCATGTAAACATGTATTCTATAAAAGAAACAATATCAAGTAATATATTATTTATCATGTAATAATTACTATGTTGTTGCCTTAATTTGAAACACGAATTTTTTTTTTTTTTTTCCTTTGGGGTAATCTAACAGAATGTTTTTTTTTTTTTTCAATTTCTTTCTTTCTTTCTTTTTTTTTCTGGAGTGTGTCTTGGATTTCTAGATCTCTCTGGTTTTTGGTCACATCTTTTCTTTGATGTGGGAGGTTTTGCTTTAGGTAAAGGTTTTGCTTAGATTCGTACCTGTTAAAACATGACACACGAAAAAATGTTAGATGTTGAAGGTTTTGAAATTTCGACAGGACACTAAACAGAGACATCCAGCTCTATCATTGTTAATTCACTTTCTTCCTGGAAAATCTATTTTTTATCTTTATTTTTTTATTTATGGAGGGATCTTGTCTTTCAGTCACATTCGAACTTAAATATTCATCCTCAGTGAATGTGTTTGGATTCATTGGCCATATGCCGGATACACGAAAGCCTGATAGAATGTTTACAGGAGTAAAGGCCGACGGATAGGACTTGCCAACATTTTCAGCAACGTCATATACAGTGATTGGTTTACCAGGGTTTACCAGCATCCAATTACTACAGGCTGTACTGTGTTTCTTAACACTTTCGCGACCGCTGACGTAGATTCACGTCCTTTGAAAATATGAAACACCACCAGTGGGCGTTTCGTTTGCAATTTGTATGTTTTTTGTTTCTAAAAAATATACACAATATTCATATTTGTACAATCAGTATACTATGGATGCAAATACTTTGATTAGAGAGAGCATGATCATAATGCATATCCATTTTTAATATTATTGTGAATACGGAAAATTTTGTTTTGAAAAATTGTAACTTATGAGAAAAACGCCCACAGGCGGACCTTACACTCAAAAAGACAAAAATATGCGGTCGCGAAAGTGTTAAAAGGTCCAAACACATTGGCCCTAGGTACAAGTTTTGGTAACTTCATTCAAAACGCTTTCTACTAAAAAATCCACAGCAGAGAGGACTAATAAAATATCTCATGTATTACTCAATATAACAAGCAAAATCATACACTAGAAATGAAAGAAAAATATTTTACTTGCCTTTGTAAAATAGCAAAAGAGATGAGCTGCAAAATTTTACTTCAAGGCATGTAAATTCGTTTTCTACATGTAACTTATCAAAACACTCTCCTCAACATTTTCAAAGTAGTTGTAAAAGTAACAATTGGTGTTGTTACTCCTCCAATTAAGTATTAAAATTTAATATTAAATATTATTCAAATGAAGTGGGGTGGCCCTAGGTACATGGGTGCCCCCTATTGATACATCCCGTCCCAGTGGTCCACTGCTTAATGTAACGTAAAACATCCTCTAAAATATTTATTTAAAGCTATTACAATCGTGACGTTGATAGCTAATTCAATTTACAGTAAAAATCATTTTTTTAACAAAATTGAAGAGATCGTTAAAAAAATGTAAAAAAAAAAAAAAAAAAAACAGTTCAATTTTAAAATTTTGTACTTAACTATTTTTGTGTGGTGCTATTTTATTAATGGTATTTAATTAGCGATTATTTTATGAGTAGTTCTCACTTTTCATAAAACGGCTTTCGAAAAAAAAAATTGCTATTTGATGCATTCATTCATGAATGTAATTTTTAACATTTACATAGTGTGAAAAACATATTTATTCAGTATATTATACTGTCAGAAAAAATAATTAAATAATTTCAAACTAAAAATTAAAAATTATCAGTTCCAATATCTAGAAAAGGTCTCTCTTTTATTTAGATGTGATTTGTGACATTTATAAAATGTATTTCTAACTCTCCACTTGAAATTTAGAGAAATAAAATTATTAATATAAGAAGCATATAAAACTCCACGCGTTATTCTAACGTTAAAAGCTGCAGTGCATTATGAAAAATTTTAACGAACATTTTCTTTTCAAACATGTTTCAGAAAATAAAAACTTAAATTCATATAAATTGGAAAAGAAAGCAAGTTGCATTCATGTTAAATTGATTCTTAAAAGTAGAAAATATATAAAACTAAAATAATTTTGATCCTTTATTAAATTTTGAATTTTTTGAAACTACGCGCTTTCTGAATAAGAAAAAAAAAGGTATTTTCATAAAGATAGATTTAAGTAAATTTCGGTTTAGAATTTGAAAATTTAATTTAAAATGCTTTTATATCAATTTAGATGCCATTTAAACTTTATTTTTCAATTTTAAAAATAAAGTTGTCACAGTTACGTCTTTTTTTTTTTTTTTTTTTTGGATTTATATTCTTAACATTTTATTTTTAAAATGAAAAAAAAAAATTTAACGTTTGACATTTTTCTTATCAGTGTACTTTTAAATGTAAACTTAAGTGTTCTGAAAAGGAAAAAGAAGAGAGAGAAAAAAAATAAGCCTTTTTATTTTCACTCAAATTTTTATTTTAAAGTAAAGCATTTAGTGTTAATGTTAATATTTGTTTCGAAAAGATAGAAAATTTTTCTAAAAATAAATAATGATAGAGAAATGATAAATAATAAAAGCCAGTGTTTTATAAGAAATTTAAATTCTTTAATATTTGAACAATCTATCGGTTTTTAGATATCAGGATTATGTTATCAGATTCTGATAGAAAATCACTGCAGTATATTATTACATAAAAGCATTGTTTAAATCCAATTTATGTAAAATGAAGCATAAGTGTATCTGCACATTATCTGTTACATAGCTGTCAACTCTTCTGTTTTTAGCGGGAGGATTCATACCAGAAATAATATTTAACTATTTTCACTTTATTTAATCGTTGAAAATAACTATAATACATATATATATATATATATATATATATATACGATATAAAATTGTGATTATAAATCTGATTGAAAAATACAAAATATTCATAACTATGATGTTATGAGCAAATACTAATTTTGAGACGATCACGTTATCTGTCAGTTCATTTACCGCCAAAGAATTCTCTTTCTTAATTCCACACTTTTCGAATTTTGGTTATGAAAAATTGTATTAGGATTTGTTAACTGAAAACTTTGTGAAATATTTTTAAAAAGGAATTGTATTAAGTTATTTATCTTAAGCTTTCTTTAAATTAATTTTATTGCATACTTTATTATTTTTTATTCATAAACTGGACGGTCTTCTTCCGCCTAGTGTACGGTTTTTCCAAATTAACCTATTTTAAAATTTGCCGTATTCACCAAATAAAACAGTGGGAAAAAGAAGTAAAAATAATTTTTGGTTCCCTGAATCCAAAAATCAAGTTTTTAGCAGTTGGTCTGTGTGTCTGTGTGCCTGTTATCAGCATATCTCAAGAACAAATAATAGAAGAAAGTTCAAACTTGATATTCTAAATGTATATCATATAGGGAGGCTACACTAAACTTTTCGTCGAGATCAAGCAAACGGTTCGCGTACAGGGACACCCAAGAAAATTCAAATGCATCACGTCTATGGGAGAAAATGCAGGTAAGTAGAGTTTAAAATCTAGAGACTGCACTAAATCAAATGAAACGAATATATATTTTGTAAACGCGTAAAAATATGTTCCTTTTGTAGAATACGGTATGGAAATCAATCACTGTTCGATTGCAGGGCTACATAAAAGAACTAGATTATAGTGTGACAAAACTTGAAAATTGATCAAAGTGTATTTCAGGTTGTGCCGTGCGTTATTAAGATAGGATTACGTTTATGTGTGCCATGCGGTGTGTACATAATCTTCAGACGATGTACAGGGATGCCAATATTTAACACATAACGTTTTTACTTTCCGAACATACATATGTAACGAAAGTATTGCAATCATGTCAAAAATCCGAATTTCAGAATTTGCTGTTTCTATACGTTTTGAGGTCCCCTGAGTCCGTTTTCACAATTTTTACGAAGATGTGTGTATATGTGTGTGTATGTATGTGTGTATGTATGTGTGTTTGTTTGTGAGTGAACACGCTAGCGTCTGAACGCTTCGCTCGAATGAGCAGAAAAGTGGTACGTATGTTGTAAGTCACCGTAGCACTAAACCTATTGGTTTTCGTGAATCTAGCACTTATAGTTTTTTTTTACAGGGACACCAAGAAAAATTCTTTATCATTATGGCCTATGGGACCAAAATCTTAAAAGAGCGGTAGCTTCTAAACGTCTTATTAAACTGAGCAAAAAAATTATACACATGTTATAAGTCACAGTGTCACGAACTGTAGAGAGTTTCGTGAATATAGCACTTATAGTTTTTTTACAGGGACTCAAAGAAATTTTTTTTATCATTATGGCCTATGGGTCCAAATTTTAAAAAGGGCGATAGTGTCTAAACGCCTTATTCAATTGAACAAAAAATTACACACATATTATAAGTCACAATTTTGCGATCTATTTAGATTTTGGTGAATCTAGCACTTATAATTCTTTTACAGGGATACAACAAATAATTCTGTATCATTATGGCCTATGGGGTGAAAATATTTAAAGCGCGATAGCATCTGAATGCCTCACCCGTTTGAGTTGAAAATTTATATACATGTTTTAGGTCACTATCATACAAAATGTATAGATTTTGGTAACTGTAGCATTTACAGAGTTTTACAGGGACACAAATAAAAACTGTTCATCGTTATGGTCTATAGGCTCAAATTATTTAAAATGCGACTGTTCCGTAATGTTCAATTACACTCATTCGTAAAACACATTTCAAATAGCATAAAACAATTGTTCCTTAATAAAATTAATATTATTTCCATTGAATGAATTCTTAGAGTATATTTTCTTATTTTATTTGAAGCACAATAAGGACGACACTTATGAACACAAACAAATAATACATAAACAAAAACAAAGTATTTAAAGCAGCCAAGCATGACCGACTCCTTTCAAGTTACATTTTCAACTACGTAGTAATCATATCTCGGAGCGTCGAATGACGACTGCTGGCGCCGCCTGAGAGGATGAGAAGTTAATGACAATTCAGTTTGCAACATCCTCCCGCCCCGAAAGGTAAGTTAAGATTAATAGAAATTTTAGACAAATCCAAATACAATACAATTCAAAAATACAACCCATGAAAAATATTACAGTACATAATAAAATAAGTTTCACAAACAAATAATACTGAAATAGGAATTATATCAAATACAAAAAAATCAATGTTACCTGGATACAATTAAAAAATGAAAACAATATTAATATTACCTTATAAGTGAACAGTTGGTGTTAGTCAACTAAGGTAAGTCCCTTTGGACTTCCAAGTCACAATGGCTCATTATATACATAAGTTAAAGGTCTAGAATTAATAATTGATTCGATTTCGGCAAGTATAGTTTGCAGTTCTTCAAATGTAACCAACGTCCTACCAAGAATTTCCCTCAAAATTACCTCTGTCATGCAAACCATTAGCTCCCAATAACCTCCCCACCATGAGGCTCTTTCTACTATGTAATTCCATTTTATACTCTTATTACCAAAATAGTTTTGTATTTCAAAGTTTTTAATATTCGTATAAAGTTTCTTTAGTTCCTTTTCACTATTTTTAAAAGTCAGGGCTTTATCGGGATTCACAACCTTGCACACACTTCTTCTGGAGGTGAAAGTCTGAATGCAAGTAGAAAATGTTCAGAACTGAGACTGGAGACTACTTCTAAATGAACTTCTCGAGTGACTGCACACGTAAACAATGCGATGTATGATTTGTTATTGTCTCTCGTAAATAAGGGTCTAGCAAAATCGATTCCGACGACTTCAAAATTTTCGCTAGTTCTTGATATGGGAAGCGGAGCTGTTACTTGCTGTGCTTGTTTTGCCTTAAACCTTCTGCATGGAAAACATTTGCTCAAGTAGGATTTCACATCTTGCCTGCCGATAATGATCCAAAAACGTTCTTTTATTTGAGTGAGAGTGTCAGAAATACCAGAATGATCTAAATATTCGTGTTCCTTCATGATCAAAAGATTAGTAAATCGAGCCTTGTTCAGCAAAATAGTTGGATGCTTAGATTCACCAGAAAAATTAGAACCTCGAATTCTTCCCTTTAATACTATTAGACCTTCTGTTGTCAAAATGGGATTCAAATTATATAACTTAGAATCAGCAGAAACTGATTTTTTTGCCTTTAATGTAGTATATTCGTTGTTGAATTAAATTTTCTGCACTAATAGAAGCCAATAATTTTTGCTGCAGATATTTCATTTGCTGTCAGTGCTTCTGAACGTTTTTTAGTCCTAGATTTTATTTTATTTAGGAATCTAAAAACATAGGCGGTTTTTATTAAAATTTTATTCAAACTACTGTAATTCTCCAGATTTAATAATGGCATTGAAGCTTCTACGTTAACCTGAAGTGTTGTAATTCCATGTCTTTCTTAAACCACACTGTCCAAGTCACAGAAAAATTCCACTAGAGAGTCATACGGTATGCTTAATTGCGACAGCCAAGCCGGTTCTTGACTCCAAGTTTTATCACACATCAAGGAATTTGCTTTAACACCTCTCGTCAATTTGTCCGCCGGACTGACTTTGCAGTTGCAAAAGTTCCATTTTTCGGGGTCAGTTTTTTCTTTGATTTCCATCACTCGGTTTTTCACAAATTGCTTATAATCGTTAACTGAATTTTTTACCCAGTGAAGGCAAATCTGAGAGTCAGTCCAATAAAATATGTTTCTGGGGTCTAGCATAGGGAAAACAGATTTAAGATAAGACCCTAACCTCGCTGAGACCAAAGTGCGTAATAATTCAAGCCTCGGTAATGTAATCTTCTTCAAAGGGGCTAGTCGGGACTTAGAAATTATAAAACTTGTTTTACATCCTTCAGAATTCGTAAATCGAAAATAAGCCACTGAACCATAACATTTTGGGCTAGCATCGGAAAATATGTCTACCTCTACTGAGTTTCAGCAAGTTCATTAAAGTACTAGGAATTCCAGTGAACTTCAAATTTTTAGCTTCATTTAGCCATTCTAAAAACGACAGTTCAATTTCATGTGGAACAGGTTCGTCCCACTGTTTACCATTTTCCCATACTGATTGTAATATATTTTTTAAGCGAATCAAAAATGGATTCATGATCCCCGATGGATCAAACAGCATTCCGCAAACAGCCGAAATATATCCCTTTTTTATAAATCTGTCATCCGGTAATTTGTTAAATTGTGAAGTGTCAATCAGTAATACGCCATTCGTATTGTCCCAAACGATCCCTAGTATTTTCTGTTGAACGTTGGATTCCTCTGGACCTTTTCTACATTCCAAATTTTCTGTCTTCCATAACTGATTAAGCTCAGAACAATTAGAGATCGAAGCTCTGAGGTTCATGCTAGCTTAACCTAATATGTAAGTTATTTACCTTGATAATTCTAAGGCCTTGTTCATGTTTTCAGTACCAGAGATGAGATATTGACGTAGAGAGATCTCAACATTTCTGTTGCTTCCAGGTAATTAATTTCAATTTTTTTTTCAGATGAAGTCGAATTGAAGCTGATAGTAGAAAAGGGGAACATTTTATCCCAAAGGGAACTCTGCAGAATTGGAATGTCCTAATTCGTTTAGCAGCATCGGAATGGAGATCAGACCCCTCCCGATCATTTCATAAAAAATTTCAAAAAATTTCTATCCTCATTAGCGATTCCTACTTCTAGAAAAGCTCGTTGTTTGTCTGCGCAAAACGCAACAGGGGGTAACCTAAACCTCATAATTATCCTGCGTAATTAGGAGCGCTCTCCAAACAATCTTTAAGAGATAATTCCTCCCTGCCCTTACATGAACCGTCAAAAACTATCCTAACGTTAGAAATATTCTTTTCTTCGCGCACTACCGCATGATGCGGCATGTAGTAACCTGTACCCGTATTTCCATTTAAATCCGACGCTAATTCCTCTATGATTACCTCCTTTAAACGTTCCTCAATAATTTCCTTATATTTTAAATATAAGTCCGGATTCCTATCCAAAACAGTGTTCAGATGAGACAAACGTCGTCTTTCTATCTCGTAATTACTGTCCAGTTCCTTAACATTATGAATTTTAGGGCTCCAGTGTTTATCTTTTTTTTTTATTTACATTTTTATTTTATGCGTTTTAGTAACTAAACGAAAGCTTTTAAAAAATCTAATAAGAATTTCTTAAGATACTGTGTAGGCAATGAAATGTTTTCTTTTACAACTGACATCTTATCTATTTAATATTTGCTAAAAAAAGTAACGCATCCGCCGCCGAGTATCGAACCCACGACCATCGAATTTACAACTTGACGCTTTAACCGACTGAGCCATTGACCAACGCAAGAACTGCTTCATATTTACTTTCAAATGGAAAGACCTCGTTTTCTTTTTTAGCGTGACACGGAAAAACTACGGCAAAATTCAATTTAAATGAAACAAAAACTTTTAATAATAATAATAAAAAAAAAAAAAAAAAAAAAAAAAAAACTAATCAAAAATTCAAAAATTGAACTTTGAGGTGCATCAGGAGAGGTCATTACGAACCTCCATGCAAAACTGTGTAGCTCTGCGATCAGCCATTTTTCTAAAATACTCCGGACAAACATGCACGATAACACACACACACAAACATCTTATTTTATTATATGTAGAAATATATATAGTTATGCATTTATTTCAATTATTGATTTTGAAAAAAAAATTTCTCTTAGACTAAGTGTATAGTGTAATTGAGTACACGTTACGAGAACATATATATTGCTGAATAAATTACAACGCCATGAAAATAAATAACAATTAAATTCTTTTATTTTAACAATATTTTACTTTAGTGATATATTTTGAAAGTTTTGCGACATGTTGCGTTTTTTTTTTTTTTTTTTTTTTTTCTGTTTTGCTTTTTGAAAAAAAAAAAAGAAAGCAAATAGAAAAGAAATCTCTTTATAAAAGCTTTTTAAAAGTAAAATGCAAAGACTTATCACGGTTAATTTATTTCCAGTTTTAAAGAAATATAGGCGCAAAAACAGTATTTCTGTACAAAAAATAACAAATAGGAATGGAAAAAATAATATGCTTTTCAGTTAATTACACTCACAATCGTTTTTGAAATTTTCAACCTAAATGAACTGTATATGTTCTCATTTTTTATTACGTTGTTTACGAAGTCTCTTCCTTCATAATTTAACTAACTTTTTTTTTCTTTATATGTATGTTCACAAAAACATTCTAGTTTCATTTGTAATTACTTCGTGCTTAAAATTTAGCATCAATTCTGCAAATACCATGTGAATTATAGGTCAGTAAAATATACGCAAAAATAACTAATATCCAGTATAAGATTCTAATTCATACTAACTGAAAGTGTATCCATCCTTTTTTTTCAAACGTAAAATAGAAAAGTATATTAAATTTCTAAACATTTTTTTTTAAAACTTTCCGTGGTTAACTTGTTATTTGATAATTTGGTTGTATTCTTATGTATTTTATGGTACCTTTATAGAGTACCTTTATAGAGAAGAATATTAACAGAATAGAGTACGCACTTATAAATTAAACGTGTTAATAATTATTGTAATTCTTTAATTAGGAATATAATTTTATATTCTTCATAAATGGGGACCAAAATGCCAATAATTTTGATGAATAATTTTCCTGTAAAGTTGTCTAAAACTTAGAAAAATGGTTTACAAAAACGGACTGTCCTCAGAAAATGAGGACATCTGGTGAGCAAAATGTATTACGAAAGCTAACACAATTTAATAGTTTTTCATCCTTTAGAAACAGAAGGATTGCAATAGCCTGATAGGCAGAACATCTAGTTTATAATCGAAGGACTGTTGTTTTGATTTTTTGCATGACTAAAGTATTTTACAGTTGGCAGCAAATTATTGAAGTGCTAACAATAATTCCTATTTAAAATATGCGCACCTAATTTTGTTTTACTAAGTAAATATGTATCGAGTCGTGAACTTAGTCTCATAATGTTTATGAGAAAGTAAACTGGTGATAAAATTTAGTGATCGAACAAAAAATATATGTATACGTAAAGTATGGATGCGTGCTTCAATAACATTGCTGCAGACTGTATTTAGATTGGTGGCTGATGCACATAGATTTATTCGTAGATACAATAACTTCCATGTTTTGCAATATAGTACTTTTGAGGATTACACAACCAGAGTGCATCAAAATTTCGATAGCGAGTTTTCGAAGGAGACCTAGGTGTGTATCCCAGACCATTGCAACTTGCAAATCGCCGATTTCATAGCTCTAGTGCTACGTAAAACGAATTTATTCTCAACTTCTTTTAAAAACAAAATAAATACATAATTATATCTCAAATTCATACTTAGGAAATTAACGCAATATTCCAAATAAAAATTACATATAAAGCGAATGTTAAGGTTCAAAAAATGTTTCAAAGAAAGTTTGATTCTTAATAAATACATTTTAAAAATGTGACCAAATCTATGAAGTACCCATTAAATGTCTACTACCATATTTTTAATATATTTTTGAGTTTCACATATCAGAAAATAAAATCACGTACGCTTATATTATTCGTCAAATATTTCTGTAATAGGGAAATTAACAATGTGCAAAAGAAGAAAAAAAAAATGTCATAAGGAAAAAGCATCCTCCACAAAACGTCTCCCGGAAATAAATCCCGAAATTTTCCAAATATCACAATTATATTTTGTAAGTCAAATTATTTATGAAGTTTATTTATTATTCGAAATTATAAAGGAAATTATAATAAAATGAAACTAAATAACATAATAGGATTTAGCTGTCACAAAACTTTTTTCTATGTCATCTTATATTACAGCGGTTCACATGCACAAACGTAGGCAACGACTATTCAAAATTTCATGAGACGCAGAAAAAGTCTTTCTATTCTCTTAAGAGGCAATGATTTCTCCAGATACATATACCCCCTTTTTATTTTAAAAACAAGTTTTTATTGATTCTAATATATATATATATTTATATATATATTTATTTATTTATTAAATATATATGTATATATATATATATTTAATAAAGATTTATATTAGAGGTAAGTAATTTAATTTTTCTGGTTCGGGCACATTACAGTGTTCTTTATGTCGATGTCAAGTGAAAGATTGTTACCAGATAAAAGAAAATGGCTTGATGTGAAAATCATTTCAGAAAAAGAAAAATAGCCTCCAAATGTAAAACGGGATAGTATTAATGCATATCTGAATGTAAGTAATCCTAAATCTAAAAGTAGTAATTTAATACCCAACACATGGTTACCGAATCGATTAGCTTTGCTAAAAATGATGCTAAAAATGGGAATAGTATGCATTTATAATTTTTTTAAATCCAAAACACAAAAAATTAACTTTACATAAAAAAATTAAATTCAATGTAATATCAATAAACTTTAAATAAAGATTTTAAATTAAAAAAAAAAAAAAAAAAAAAAAAAAAAACTTTACACACACACAAAAAATAAAATAAAAAATAAATAAATAAATAAATAATAATAATAATAAATTCATGGTAATATCAATTAACTTATAAATATATATATATATATATTTTTTATCCAAAGCACAGAAAATTAAATTTACATAAAAAATTTAAATTCAAGGTAATATCAAATAAATTTAAATAACAATTTTTAATTCAAAACACAAAAATTTAACTTTACATAAAAAAAAATTAAATTCAAGGTTATATCAATTAACTTTCAATAAAAATTTTAAATTCAAAACACAAAAACTTAACTTCAGATTAAAAAAAAAAAAAAAAAAAAAAAAATCCAAAGTAATATCAATTAACTTTAAATAAAAATTTTAAATTCAAAACACAAAAAGTTAACTTTACATAAAAAAAAAAAAATAAATAAATAAATAAATAAGATAAATTAATTTTAAATAAAACTTTTAAATGCAAAACACAAAAAATTAATTTTACTTAAAAATTTAAATTCAGGGCAATATCAATTAACTTGAAATAAAAATTTTAAATTCAAAACACAAAAAATTAACTTTACATAAAAAAATTTAAATTCAAGGTAATACCAATTAACTTTAAGCAAAAATTTTAAATTTAAATGAAATATCTAAATCTACGGACACACGTCGTTTTATTGAATGATAGTGTTGCTAGGAGGTTGTATATGCATATATATATATATATTCATTATCACATTATATCGTTAAGCATGTGTTTGTTTTTTAGTTGTTTTATATAATATAAAAAGCAAGAAAAGTACAGAGATAAGGGTGGAAATGACACAGAAAGAAAGAGGTAAACATTGACCTCCAAATGTATCTGTGTCTTGTGGTTAATTTAAAAATTCTTCTAAATATTTTTAGTGGTCTTGTGAAAATGATTCAAATTCAGAAGTAAAACAACTGAATTTACACTGAATTTACACTTATTAACAGTAGAAAACTAGTATGTTGTGGCCACCACAAGACTTTCTTCTATATTTTCCTATACAAGTTCACTCAGTATATTTAAAAAAAAAAAAAAACAAGTTTTAAAATTTTTCTTAATCTTTGCTATGGTAATTTTAAATGTTAATCTTCGACATATATAAATATTTCAAAGATGCATAAAAAAAAGTACAGATTTCCATCAAAAAAAAAAAAAAAAAAAAAAGAAAGAAAGAAAAGAAAGAAAGAAACTGATTTAAAGGTTCACAAATATATTTCATTATAGAGCCATAATGCTAATAAAAAAGAAATCTAGCAAAGTAAATTTACTTTATAAACCTAATTATTTGATGTAGACAATATCAGAGTATTGTATTCCTTATTATCCCATTATATGGAATGAGCTATACATAATTGCAGTCTAATAGCGGAAGCCGATTATGAATTTCAGTATTATAAAATTGAGGGTATAATTCATGCTAAACACATTAGAATTCGATGTCCCACAGCACATAATAATGATATTTAATATCTAACTATATGCCATAAATTTCTATGATTATGGGATGGTTTACCAGTACGCCATATAGAGTTATATTACAAAGTTATTATAGGATATTAATAATCATGGCTTTTAGAGTAAACTATGCACTCAAACTTATTATGTGAAGTTCAAATTTAGTTTTTGAATATAAGAGTCGGAAAATTATTACTAAGCATTTATTGTAAGCAATTATTATTAAACAATTGAGTAATCATCATAAATAATATATCAATTATTCGTAAAATCTAATTATTTATACTAACCACTTAGTCACCTTTGAAAAGGGCAAAACTGTAATGTGGGTTTCACTGCATAGTTTTTTAACGTTTTAAAATAAAGCTTAATTCAATTTGAGATAAGAAATGTAACTGTTTAAATCATAATAAACCTTATCACTATTACAAAAGACCTTAAAACTTGAGACCTACCAGCGGCCGAGCAGTTCTGCGTTCAAAGCTAGTACATGTGAGGTGCCGGGTTCGATCCCAGAACGCGCTCATCGGTCTAGCCATTCGGAGTTTTCCGTGTTTTTTTTTTTTCGATAGTTGCGTAAATACGGGCTAGGACTCCTTAAATAGACCTCCACGGAAGGCACTCCTCCCCAGGCCTAGGACCCTAGGGCAGTCAATCAGCCTTATTCCCAAACACCAACACCCTCAAACTTGAAAAACAAGATAAAAAAATCATAATTATATAATTTTGAATTATAAAAGTATTGGGGAGAAGAGAAAATTTCAGTGACCGGATATATCTGTCAGCGACGGTCAGATAATGGTTAATAACATACCGATTCTAATTGAATCCGCATACTTTATATACTTTGTTTTGATGTTTTTAAACGTATAAAATAAAAGTTTGCTATCTATAATTGAGAAAATACCTTCCAACTTTCTCCTACAGTGAATAAAACATAAACGAAAGAACGAAACTTTTTTTTTCTTTTTTCACAGCCAACAATATCTGGGTCTGTGTTGTAAGGTGTACTGATGCCTGTATTAAAAGAAATTTATTTATTTATTCATTTTTATATATTTATTTATATATTTATTTTATTTTATGTTATTTTATTTTATTTATTTATTTATTTATTTATATTTATTTATTTATTTATTTTTTGCCTTACCAGTGGCCGGGCGATTCTGCGCTCGAAGCTGATAGACGGGAAGTGCTGGGTTCAATATCAGATTCACTCGTTACGAGATTTCCCTGATTTCTTCCGAAACTCTCCTAAATGGGGAGTAGGACTGCTTAGAAAGGCCCACTACGGAGGGCGTTCCTCCGATGTCTTTAGGATCCAAGTCAATCAGCCTTAACCCGACAATATAACAACCAACGAAAAGAAAATGTTAACTTTTTTCGAGTTTTCTAAAAGTGGGGAAGGAAAGGGGACTCAAACTTGCAGTAAATTTTCTCATGCAAGAACTAGATAATTTAGAATGAAACGAGGTCCACCAGTAGCCGAGCGGTTCTCAATGCTCGTAGATGGAAAGTGCCGAGTTCAATCCCAGGTCCCGCTCATCGACCTAGGCGTTCGGAGCTTTCCGTGGTTTTCCAAGAAACGCGCGTAAATGCGGGCTAGGATCCCCCAGTAAGTCCCCCCACGGAAGGCATTCTGCCTACAAGCCTAAGACTCTAGCGTAGTCAGTCGGTCATAAACCTTCAACCAACCAGCGAGAATAGAACAGTATTTTATTTTGAAAATGAAAATGTAAGAAAAGTTTGTATCAGGCGGGAAAAATAAAGTCCAAAATCTCAGTTTTGTTTAAAGGTAAGTGTAATTAATTAATTAATACTATATGTATACCTGTTTCACTTAACAATATTTAAATTAATAGTTACAACCTGAGAAATGGTTAAAATTAGCTCTGCCAATCAGTTGTCCACAGTGTAAAAAAAATAACCCTACTAAATTCAATAGTTTCAATTTAACCTATCATGTTTTATTAAAATTATTACTAAGATAGCTTTTATATAAGTATTTATTCTTCCACATCCTTTCTTATGTATGCATTTATAATAATTAAGAAAAAATAATAAAAAAAAGTAGCTAATAAGCTAAGAGAGTCTAACAGCCACTTGCTGTTATTAAATTGAGGAGATGTTACGACTAAGTTATGGTTATCTTCTGTTGACTAACGTAACTTATCTGATGAATAACAGTAAAGTCAAATTTTGAAGTTGTGGAGACCTTTGTAAGGTTGGTCAACCTCTCCATGTTCTGTTGTGTAATGAAATAAATAAAATTTCAAGACGATATGAAAACTTGACATTTTTTGACATTTATTTGACAGCCTTGACAGACATACAGTTACAATGACATTCGTCTCGATTGATCCATATTACAGAAATGTACAGAAACAAGTGCACAATATGTTCTAGCCATAAGATATCACAAACATCCATGCCCGCACCAGGATTCGAACCTGGGACCTGAAGGTCCAGAAGGCATCGCATTACCGACTGAACACCAGGCCGACGTGTGAAAAAGTAATATGCTTTAATTTAAACTCTGCATTGAGAGGAGAAATCGGACTATTTTATTAATGAATTATAATTATATTTCTGCCCTCCTCAAGTAAAAATAAATGAAAGATACTTTCAGTAGCTTAATAAAAGTCAATGACCTAGTAATTAATATATATAAAGATCCTCATCTGTCATGAACGAATCCGGTTAGTACCGCTTCAAAACAAAAACTTTTGGCAGCCATTTTTTTTTTCTTTTTTTCCGTTTGTTCAACTCACTGAGGTGGTTCAACTTCAAGAAACATACATATAATATGTTTTGTATCGCACGTATTCTTATTTATTTTCCTTAAAACCTTAAAAAACTATTCAATTGTAATGTTTAAAGGTCTGAATTAAATATAATGGATCACTGGCTATTATAAACATGAACCTATAATTAGAATAATGTAACTTCATGATTGTAAGCAACGGAATACCAAATAAAAACAAACCAAAACTGTTGCCATTCAGAAAATACAAATTCCAAATGGATTCCGAATGAACGACTCTTTGACTGTTTCTTAAAAAAAAAAAAAAAAAAAAAAAAAAAAAAAACGCTTAAAGTATTTCTAAAACATATTAAAGCCTTAAAACTCTTAAAATATTTGTAAAAGCATATTAAAGTCTTTAAATATTTTTATCAAGCTTCATTGTTTGTTTACATTGTAAGGTATGATTGGCGTTGAATTCAGTGCGTAAATGTCGCCAGTTGATTTTAGTTTTGAAATTAGTGTAAATTTATAGTTGGGATAGAATGTTTGGTTGGACAAGTAAAGGTCACCAGTTGAAATGAGTATTGAAAGTAGAGTAGTCTAAGATGATAATGTCGAGTCAAGATAAAATGTTCGGTTGAGAATGAGAAAGACCCTAGCTGGATCCCGAATATTTTGGCGATGTTGCGGGTGAGATAGCTGGTTGGAAGAATCGAGTAGAGTTGAATTTGGGTTAGAATGGAGTGTCTGTAATTATTGGATAGTTAGTTAGAAAGTACGCAAGCAAAGTGATGACGTCACTGGCCGTCAGTAGATGCAAGAAAAAGATTTCCTAAGTTAAACCATTTTCAGCCAAAGGTGCGTAAACGCACCATTTCAATAACTATTTTTTTATTAACACTGTGACGTATATTTTTCACTAATTTTATTTTTCTGCTATTTTTAAGGGTTCTGAAAACATCTATAAAATATTCCTAATTCAATTGGAGTAAACACTTCCTCTTGAGAAAATTTCAAAATACGCAAGTGTTCTAACTTGAAACGATTACTGACAAGTTTGACTTTTGAAAATGTATAATTATTCCAATTGAGATTAAGAATATGTTTTATAATGGATTAATGTTACAAGTTCTGTAAATAGAATAAAAATAAAACAAATGTCATAAAAATTTTAGAAATTTTCATTTAAATTTATTTTTTATTTAAATTTTTATTTTAAATATGCACCATTTTATTTCTTAACTAAAAAATATTTTTTTATGCACAAAACTTTTTTTGTATCTTAATGAATGTAATTTAAGAATATTTCAATGAAAATAATACCACATTTTATAAAATTTCTATGCTTGGCCTAAAATGGGTTAATCGCCCATTGGATTTTTTGTAAAAAATTATTAAAAATTGAGGCAAATTATTTCCCGATTTTAATCCCCATATTTCGGTATAGATATGTATTAGTTATCGTCTGCATGTGTTAGATTAAGTTGTTTTTGCTGTAAAATTGATAAAATTTAAATTTTAAATTTCAAAACTCTAGAAAAAAAAAATGGCAAACTTCCATAATCGATTCAAAACATAAACATTTCATTTCAAAGGATGATATTTACACAATAAATATCCAACTAATATACTAATTAAAAGGAAAATTATAAATGTTCTATCATAATTTGAAGTCAAATTTGTTTTCAAATGTCTAAATAAAGTGTCTGATATAAGATACTCATATGTTGCAGCGGAATAGATTTAATATATCTGTCATCCTTGGCGGAAAAAAAAATATCGCCAAATTATTTTGGCGAACATATTTAATTCCTTTCAAAAATCATGGTTATTTTAACAACTTATATTAAGAGAGCGATAAATTATATGAAACAATATTTCGTACAATACATATTACGAAAATAAACATCTGTCATGTATATTTTCGTATTATGTTTTTAATCGCCAAATACAAAAAACGACAAAGATGACACAGTTTTGAAATTTAAAATTTTGTCAATTTGACAGCAAAATAACTCAATCTAACACATGGATACGATAGCATATCTATACACAAATACAGGTATTAAAATCGGGAAATAATTTTCCTCGATTTTTAATAATTTTTTACAAAAAATCCAATGGACGATTAACATAGGGAATCTTTTTCTTGCATCCACGGAAGGTCAGTGACGTCACACTTCGCTTGCGTATTTGAAAACACGATCTTCGATAGTCTTAAAAAAAAAGTATTTTGGTAAAATGAAGTGAATAGTTTTTTACTTTCTCTTACCCATAGGGTCGAGAAAGTATTGTTTTAGGGTCAAATTTTCGAACGTGGGTTTTTGTTATACTTACATGTTCTGAGGTCCCCTGAATACGAAAACCATATTTTTAGCGAATGGTCTCTCTCTCTGTGTATGTGTGTGTGTCTGGATGTCTGTGTGTCTGTGGGTCTGTTATCAGCATATCTCAAGAACAAATAGTAGCAGAAATTCCAAACTCGGTATTCTAAATGTGTATCATATAGGGATGCTACAGTAAGCTTTTCGTTAAGATGAAGCCAGAGGTTCGTGTACAGGGACATTCAAAAGTATTTAAATACATTACGTCTACGGGGGAAATCGCAGGTAAGTAGAATTTAACATCTATAGACTGCACTAAACCAAATAAAACGAATATATATTTTTTGTAATAGAGATAGTCAACTGGGAAATTTCTTTTGTGTATGTAGGAGCCTCGCCGCCCCCCCTCGAGGGGAGAAAATTTTCATGATGGGTATCTTTCAAAAGAGCTCGACAATACGTTTAAAACGAATGGTTGAACCATCGATCTGTGATAATTTAAAATAACGTTATCGATTTTTTTCATTTTTAACAAAAAAAAAAAAAAAAAAAAAAAAAATTTTTTTTTTTTTTTTTTTTTTTTTTTTTTTACTTTAATATTGAGTATAAATTCAACTTTTTTTTTTTTGGATATTTAGTGTTATACTACTTCTCTAATATGGAAATCGTCTGTATTATCATACAAGATAACTTTTTTAAATAATAATTTTAATAAATAATTTTTTTAAAACAGAATTATTTTTAATAACCGAATTAAATTCTGTATAAATGTAGGTGCATTAATGAAACGGGGGGTTGAGGGGGGTTAGAACTAATTATCATATAAAACTCTTCCGAAGCCTAATTTGAATTGTTCAACATAGGTTTACATAACAGTACTCGGTATTTTACCTCTTAATCTCCAACCTGTACTTATAGTATTAAATTTCAGGGTAAGAGAAAGTCGTGTGAGTGACACACCAGATTATTCTTATTATGAGGACTTTAAATAGAGCACTTAACGGAACACTGGGATGTGTTGTTGCTGTTGTGTTGTCGGGCCTATATTTTTTGTCAGCGAGCAGTTTTTTTTTTAGTGCTAGAGGCCTATTTCAGTCGGTATAGCGTTGTCGAATTTTTATACGTCACTCTTAATAGTGCTAAGGGCCTATTTCAGTCGGTTTATTGAATGGGGATTTATTGAATGAAGTCCCCCCCAAGGCACAACTTTGACATGAGTCCCCCCCCAAGGCCCAACTTTGACATGAGTCCCCCTCCAGGCTGAACTTTGACATGAGTCCCCCCAAGGCCCAACTTTGACATGAGTCCCCCCCCAGGCCCAACTTTGACATGAGTCCCCCCAAGGCCCAACTTTGACATGAGTCCCCCCCAGGCCCAACTTCGACATGAGTCCCCCCCAGGCCCAACTTTGACATGAGTCCCCCCAAGGCCCAACTTTGACATGAGTCCCCCCCAGGCCCAACTTTGACATGAGTCCCCCCCCAAGGTACAACTTTGACATGAGTCCCCCCCCCCAGGCCCAACTTTGACATGAGTCCCCCCAAGGGCCAACTTTGACATGAGTCCCCTCCAAGGTAGAACTTTGACATGAGTCCCCCCCAAGGCACACCTTTGACATGAGTCCCCCCCAAGGCACACCTCCCCCTCATTGGGAAAAAGAGAAAAAACGGTGTTTTGCGGCTATAAGACAGTTTGGACTTCCAACGTTATTTGTTACAGTATCTGCAGCTGAAACACATTGGTTTGATTTAATGAAAACTTTATCATGGAATTTAGATCGTCACGACACGAATTAACTAAAGAAGAATTTGTCGATATTAACAAGTTTAGCAGTAGGCCTCTGGCACTAAATTAAAATCTGTCAATGTCAGATTTTCATGTTTTTAATAATGAAATAATGTCGTGTCTGTATATTTTATATTGTCATTCATATTTATTGATCGGGTAGAATTTTTTTAATTTCAGAACGAAAATTATAAAATATCGAAACACATTTGATTTATAAACAAAAATTGAAAATACATTTAAATGATCACGTGGTAATCTTCATGATCTAAACATTGTTTTCAAGATTTATCGTTCACATTCCGTCATTTTTGACGGGGTTATATACTAGTTATACTATAAAACAATAATTTACACTATATTACCCACAATACGTAATACTCTTTTACATGCTTTTAATTTAGGCTGACCAGATCAGAATACCTTTATAATAGAGAAGCGTTAAAAATTGCTATAATTTTCCAATTACGGATGTACTTTTCCATTTTTAGTAAATAAGGACTAAAAATAAATATTAATGATTAAAAATTTATTTTACAGTATTTTTAAACTGAGAAAAATATCTTCAAAATAAAGGCTGTCCCCAGAAAATAGGGACATTTGGTCAGATTATTTTAACTCAAAAACCTTCATGGCCAAAACACCCTCCAAACTTCTACCGCCCCACTATACTGCTAGAGTCGGTCTAACAGCACCGAAATTCGACCACCTAAGTACCCTAAGCCTCAAATTTCACACTGAGCACGATCTCTTTTCCCATCAAAAATTATACCTCTGGGGGTCACCGAAGCAGGACAGCCATCCCTTCCGTGGAGGATCAAAATTGTGATGGTACGTCTCTGGACAACCTCTAGGGTTGAGTCCCAGACCTTCGCCAAGGTTATTGTGCAGCACTAGTGCGGTGTAAAACCCAAACAGCCAACCAACCTGAGCACGATCTCAACATTCCTTTTATACATTAAGCAATTTACATTTTTCCCTTCAACCTTTTTTCCAATAAATGTTTTAAAGTAATTGAAGTGAAGTTTTTCTCTATTTATTCTTTAAAAGAAACTTCCGAAAAAACAGAACTGTGCTTTTGTTCGGAGACTTTTCACTATGGTATTTGATCATGCTTCTTAAATTGTGAGTTCATCTACGATATGTAAAGCGTTAGATACGTAATTGTTATTAAAAGAGACGGTATTGTGACTACGCTTCTCATACAGATTTAGAGATTGATATTAACAACCATACAACATGTTCGGTAACATACCAATTTTACAGATTCTTTAATAATAATATTTATTTTAAATTTAATTAAGTGAAAGTAATTATACGCATTAAAGTCTAATCTACCCCTTATTTAATGTTCTTAATAATAGGAAGATTAGTTTATTAAATTTGTCATCATTGAATTACTTAGGAATTTCTAATACTTAACATGAGATATAATCAAGAGACTATAAATAAGGCATTGCAAGCTTTAAAGCTCCCCAAACATTAATTTATAAAAATATATTATTCGTTAATTACATTAAAATCAATGAGGTTTAACTTCAATGATGACATCTTACCGATTGGAAGTGGGTGCTTGACTTAATATAAAGACCCAAATGTTTCTGATATTTTTGTTGAAAGAACTGATTTCTTTCATTTTAATTCGTGTTTTGTATCTTTCAAATGGAAATTAAATATGTTTTATCTATCGAACTTTCCTAATTTTATTTCCATCTCTGATTTTTCGCTATCTCTAGCTTTATCAAGTGAGACTAAGGACATAGAACAGGATTACACATTTTCTTTAATCTTTAGGTTTAATAGTTTAATGAAATGTCAAAGCAAAATTACGAATAACTGAGGGTTTATATATATATATATATTTCTTAAACTTAATTTAAACTTCTTTATGGAGCTTGAACTTTGAACTCATTGCATCTTCTTTGGCGGATAAGCATAGGCATTAGTGGCAATGTAACCATTTGGAAACTTGCTATCAGGCCCAGAACTGTAATGACATAAGCCCCGTTACAAGCTTTTGTCCTCGACAAAGCAATTCCTCATTCAACGATTTTGTATAGATCACTTTATCTACTTTTTCATATTATTAACGTACCGAATCTGAAAACTGCAATTCAAGTCCTAAGATAAAAAAAAAATTGCAAACCTCAAAATTCTATGCCACTACGCGTGTGAGATCGCATACTGTCATGCATATCACCTATGAAACAGGGAATAAAATTAGATAACCATATTGGTGCGATTTTGGAGCCCATATTAAGTACGATTTAGGAACCTATGTAGCATACTCTGCTAAGTTCTATACTACTACGCGTGTGATATCTCCCAATATCTTTACATAGCAGATATGCAACATGATATAAGTTGATATATCGTAGCGCTACGATATAAGAGCCCACCGATTTATGCAACTATGTAGCGTTTTAAATAAACCGCTCTTCCAAGTCTGAAATAATAGTGAGCTAGCAAAGGAGCATAAAATGAAATAAGATAATCATATCGATACTATTTACGGGCCCACATTAAGTACGATTCAAGAACCTGCGTAGCATTCTCTGGTAAGTTCTCTACCACTACTCCCGATATCTTACATAGCAGATATGCAACATTGAATAAGTTGTTATATCGTAGCGGTACGATATAAGAGCCCACCGATTTAAGCAACTGTGTAGCGTTTTAAACAAATCGTTATTCCAAGTCTGAAATAATAGTGAGCTAGCAAAGAAACATAACAAATTAAACAAACAAATTACTTAAGAATTATATGATGCATTTTATAATCTGTACATATTCATAGTATTGATATATCATTATACATTAGTTCAAAAACTGTACGTAGAAGTTCCAAAACCCAGGAAATTGACTGATTATTTAAGGCGTATACATAACAACTTGATTCTTCCGAAGAATTCTTCACGTGATAAAAATTATTTTATTTATTCGTCAGAGCTGTTCCCATTTTAATGCATCTTTAGTAATTATATTTAATACAATTCAGAAGAGGTACGAGTTAAGCAAATGCCTTATAAATTTTTGAGTTAATTTTCACATTAGTTTGCTTTGTATACACCGTATCTCATTTTAAAATAATTCAAATTGATTGTAGAAAAATAAAAGAAATATTAATAAAATAATATTTTAAAATGTACGAAAGTAATTATCCATAATATTATTTATGCCAGTTATTAATATGCGAATGTCAGTTATTAATTGTATCAGTTATTAATTGTATCAGTAAAAGTTATGTAATCGTAAATATATATATATATATATATATATATATATATTGCTTTTAATTGTATAATAAAATGCTAATAATAATTTTAAAAACTAAAAAAACATATTTTATTATGATAAAATTTTATATATATATTATTATGGAATTACGGACTGAATGATTACTACGTTACTTCTAAATATAAAAGAAAAATGTAACCTATAACAAGTTTATGAAAAGTTAGTTGTGAATCCTATATGCAAATGTCAGTTATTAATTGTATCAGTGAAAGTTATGTAATCGTAAATATATATATATATATATATATATATATATATATATTGTTTTTAATTGTATAATAAAATGTTAATAATAATTTTAAAAACTAAAAAAATATATTTTACTGTGATAATTTTTTTTAAATATATTATTACGGAATTACGGACTGAATGATTACTACATTACTTCTAAATATAAAAGAAAAATGTAACCTATAACAAGTTTATGAAAAGTTAGTTGTGAATCCTATATGCGAATGTCAGTATTATTAATTGTATCAGTAAAAGTTATGTAATCGTAAATATATATATATATATGTATATTGTTTTTAATTGTATAATAAAATGCTAATAATAATTTAAAAGACTAAAAAGAACATATTTTACTATGATAAAAATTTTTAAATATATTATTATGGAATTACGGACTGAATGATTACTACGTTACTTCTAAATATAAAAGAAAAATGTAACCTATAACAAATTTATGAAAAGTTAGTTGGGAATCCTACAAAATGACAAAAAAGATTAAAATAATAGAAATATATTTACACTAAAAGACAACTGATTTTTTAGTTATGTAGTATGCATTTAATTATTGTCTATGCACGATATTTTAACACTTCTTTCTTCTTATGCTTCTTACGCTTTTTATTATTCGTGTTGTTTCATTAAATTTTATTTTTGTTGGTCAGAAAAACAGTAATTTATTGGTCGAAGATAAATCACTACTACTGAGTTTAACTGACCATTTTATACATCATCACATGGGTAATTTAATTCGACGATAACATTTGTTCTTTTGTAATTTGTTTTCTTTTTTTTTTTTCGTCTTCTTAGAAACTATATTTATAGTTTTCAAGTACTTTAGTGAATTTTGCACTATTTAAAGAGTTATTATCGTTTTTAACAGCCTTTGGTAATTTATGCATTATTGAATTTTCATTTCAGAGAGTTTATTAAAATCAACATTATTCCCTGACTATTCCAATGTTAAATCAAAAAACAAATAAATAACATTTTTTTAATATATATATATATATATATATAAATAGGCTAATTTCAAGACAAAAATACCTATTTAGAATTAATGGCAAAATATTCAGAACACAGCTGTAAAGGATTATTACGTCGTAAATATATGGACGTAATACATTCGTTTATATTTATTGACAGAGTTTTATGCAATTTAAATTCTAATTTCATGTCCATTGCTATTATGCATTTAGTTACATTTTTAAAGAAATAAAATAACTTTTTTTTGCACATAAATTGAACTTTTAATGGGTGATGTCATATGTACGTTAATTTTGCGAGAGATTAAATAATTAGTAATGATAACTTTGACTGGCGTATAAAAAAACTCTAAATATAATACCAATCTGAATTTACTGGTACGTTCAAAGTATACATACAAGACATGCTTTTCTTACTAAAAAGTGTGAGATTTACAAATAACCTAATGGCATTTCTTCGGATTTGGAGAGGGGTACTCAGTCGAAAAAGGATATCTAAACAATTTTTAAACTTCTGAAACTATCAATTTTCGTTTTTTATTTTGATTTCCTGAAGCTAAAAAAAAAGAAAGGAAAAGTCAAACAAATATAATGACTATAATTAAATTTTGTGCTATAATTAAATGCGATTTTATGCATTTCAATAATATTTATGATAAATGCTTAACAGCTTAAAGTCGTGTATATTTAAAATTTAGAATTTTAAATGATCTAAGTGTTTATCATTTTTAACCGACTTCTAAAAAGAAGGAAGGTTGTCAATTCAAACAGTATGTTTTTTTTTTATGTTTGTTAGCTCATAACTTCTGAACGGATGCTCCGATTATCATACTTTTGTTTTGTTTAAAAGGTCTTAGTCTGAAATAGGTCCCTTTGTAATATCTTTACGATCTAAAGAAAATACAGGGTGCCCAAAAAAATCAGTCCCAATACTTTTAACAACTGGACGGCTGCAGCTATAGTGATAAAAATGACACGTAAGTATAGCAAAGTGGCCATGCAGTACAAGGTTAAATCGCTTGTAGCGCCACTTGTTGGAAAATAGCGGAGTTAGTGTTCCTGTCTCGAAAACAGTCCTAGAAAAAAAGTGAATTACAAATTTGAAGAGTATCACTGATTTAGTACAAAAAGATAGTTTAGACATTCATGCTAGCGCTCCTATCTCAGAAACGGTTCAAGACAGGGGGAAAAAGTGAATTATAAAATTGCAGAGCATCATCGATTTAGTACAAAAAGATAGTTTAGACACTGGTTCTAAAATTACAATGCTAAAAACGTGCATTTGTTTGTTCGCAATTTCTTACACTATGCACATTTGAGCTACATTGCACACGTTGTAGCGTAGCTGGTGAGACATACGCTATATAGATCAAAATACGGGTACTTGATTCTTTTTGTTTTGTTTTAAAGATCTTGGTCTGAAGTAGGTCCCATTGTAATATCTTTACAATCTAAAAAAAATAAAGCGCCTCTGGTGAAAAACAGCGGAATTAGAGCTCCTATCTCAAAAACGGTTCAAGATGGGAGAAAAGTTAATTATGAAGTTGTAGAGCATCATCGATTTACTACGAAAAGACAGTTTTTAGACATTATTGCTAAAAATAGAACGCTTAAAACGTGCAGTTGTTTGTTCGATATTTCCTACACTGTGCACACTTGAACTACGTTGCACACTTTCCAGCGTAGCGAATGACATGTATACTCTGTGGCTCAAAGTACTGTTACTGTACGCAGTCACATCGATTAGCACAAAGTCGTTTTCAACCAATTTCAGAAAGGAGGGTGTTATTAATTCAAGCCATGTGTTGTTGTTGGTGTTTGTAAGCTTATAACTTCGTAAGAGATGCTCTAATTAACAGACTTCAAAAAGAGAAAGTTCTCAATTCAATTTTTTTTTTTTTTTTTTTTTTGTTAGCTCATAACTTCTGAACGGATGACAGAATTTTGATACTTTTTGTTTTATTGTAATATCTTGGTCTGAAATAGGTCCATTGTAATATCTTTACGATCAAAAGAAAATACAGGGTACCCAAAAAAGTCAGTCCCGACACTTTTAACTGCTGAACAGCTGCAGCTATAGTCATAAAAGTGGTATGTAGGTATAGTAAAGTGGACATGTGCTACGCGATTCAACCGCCTACAGCGCCACCTGGTGGAAAACAGTGGAGTTAGCGTTACTATCTCGGAAACGGTTCAAGACAGGGGAAAAAAGTTAATTATAAAATTGCAAAGCATCATCGATTTAGCACGAAAATATAGTTTAGACATTAATACTAAAAACAGAACGCTTAAAAAGTGCATTTGTTTGTTCACAATTTCCTATTTTGCGCACCCTTGAACGACATTGCATATGTTGTAGCGTAGTGGGTGACATTTATGGTATGTAAAATTCAAAGTGTGGTTATTGTAAGCGGTCACATCGCTTAACGCATAGACGTTTTAAACCAACTTCATAAATGAAGAGGTTCTCAATACAAACCATGTTTCTCAATGTTGTTGTTGAAATTTTTTAGTTTATAACTTCGTAAGAGATGATTTAATTTTAATACTTTTTTTGTTGTCGTAATGATCTTGGCCTGAAATAGGTTTCATTATCATTTCATTAATTTATAAACAAATTACTGGATACTCACAAAAGTCTGTTCTCACTCTAACTGCTGAACGCATTCAGCTACACTGGTAAAAGCAGTATGTAAGTATCGATGTTGTAACTTCTGTCCGTCAGCTGCAATGCATATTTTGCTCTTTGTTTGAACTTTATGCTGCGCAATTTTTAGCGCAGCGGGTGACACGTATTCACTGTAAAGTTCAATATAGATGCCTAACAGAATTTTTGGTTACGAATACAGCGTATCCGTACTTTACATTTCGAAAGACTTTTTAATTTAACGTATGTTCAGTCAATATATAGTTTTTTGCTCATATCCGATAAAGGCAAGAAAAGTGGCACAACTTAAAAATGCAGTATTTGAGAAAAATCAACTTAAAAATAACTTGACCAGAATAAAACTGGCAGAACTCTCTCTCGAGTGGATAACTTTCTAGATGGAGATGTAACTTTTTTGTTCACATTGGGTGCATTTCATGTTTTTCAGTGACATAAACCATTTTTTGAGTTATGTCACTTTTCTTGGAAGTTGTGATTTGTGAAACTGCCGTCGAACGTCTTCTGATGTTCTTCTATATAAATTAGTTTTCACTGAAAAGAGAAAAATAAAATATTTTTGTAAAAAAATAGAACCGACTCCAAAAAGCAACTACTATTCAAACTACTATGCTGCCAATACTTTGTTGCCAATTAATTGCAGTGTTATATACTGTAAAAAAAAAACGGGTGAAAAACTGCATAATCTGCTGTAAATTTTTCGCAAGCTGAGGAAAAACAGCATTTTAGGTTTTTTACTGTAATTTGCGAAATCGTCTGCTGATGTTTTATATCTGGTTGTTCTACAGCTGCGTGCGCCATTATTTTATTATCCAGAGATTCCGACAAAAGGAAGCTGAAACTTCAAGCAGGTGAATTTTAATTCCTGCTCTTCGATTTTTGGTAAGTGCAATTTTAATTGTTTTGTAGTCTTTTATTGTTATAAATGTATGAGACTTATATACTTGATTCACAAAGATCCAGTCATAAATCGTCCATTATTTTATACAACCTATTGTATAATTATTAAGTACGATAGAAATTCTTATCATGAAATGTAAATTTTTATATTATTTGTTGAGAGAAAGTACAATATAATTTTTACTTAATCAGATTATTTTGCCTACTGTATTATTTGTGAAAGTTTATAGATTTCTTGTTCTATTTTAAACACTGTTTTTATTATTGGTTCCAAGCTTATGGAAATAGCATGTATAATACAAACGTGAATTTTAAAAGAGATTTATAGATTTTTTTTTCTTTTTTTTCATCGTTTTTTTTTTTCAAGTAATGTTAAACTCGTCCTATTTTTAAAAAAGGTCGTTTTAAGTTCATCGATTTTCGTTTAGAGTTAGTTTTAAATTTGCTTATTTTTGTCAGGTCTTTCTTTTTAAAAATGGCGATTTTTATAGGCTTAATTTTCAGAATTGAATTTCTTCCTGAAATTATTTCTCTCTCTCTCTCTTTTTTTCCCAGTTTAAAGCAGAGATATTTAATTTATTACTCTCATAGAAACTACGTTTAAATTATGATTTTCGTACTGTGACTTCAAGCGAAAGTTACGTTTCTATTTATTTCTCGGAAATTTTACATTAATAACATATATCTCAAAATTTAATACGAATTGGCCCATTGCATGAAAAAATAATGAATTAATGATTGAGTTTTCTCAAAATTTTTCATACTTTTCATAATTTAAAAATAGTTTTCTGCATTTGTTTTCCATGTATATGAAACATTTTGCTCAAAATGAAGTATGAAATTCATTGTACAAGATTTTAAAATGTAAAAAAAAAAAAAAAAAAAAAAAAAAAATGGGAACGTCTGATAAAGATTTTTTATTTTTTTTATTTTTATTTATTTATTTATTTATTTGTTCATTTGATTGTTTTATGGAATAGCGTTCTAAACAATGATTCCATCTCACCTCAAGAAGGATATGTCTGATCACCATCATAGATTATTAAAAAAAAAAAGTTAAATAAGTAATAAAAAGATCATTACTAAGTGAAATATCTCTAAACTTTTTTCCCCTAAAAGGTCTTTTTATTTACGTAACTATTTTTCTAAATTATTGTGCAAAATTTGTAACAATTTCTTTTCCTATGTGTATATAAATCAGTGGTTCAGAATAATCTTTTTAACAAACTAAGATATGATTGTTCCTGAATAAATATTTTGATATGCCTTTGAAAGAAGGGGAAGAGACAGTTTCTTGTTATTCGTGACAAGCAGTTGTTTCTTTCTGGGTATTAAACAATTTTGAACAAAAACCTTTAATCATTTTTTGGAAAATGAAGTATATATCTATTTAAAATAAATTGAAAAATTAATAACAATGTTTAGTGGGTTAATAATTGATTTATTTAGCTTGTGAAATATTCTAATGAAATGTTTATGTCATGTTAACAATAAATAATTACAAGATAAGAAGATCTTTTTATATACCATGTTTTTAAATTTTCTGTTCAATCATATAAACGCTACCGAAGGCAGCGGGAACCCGGAGCAATTGGATAAATTTTTAAAAAAATTCATTGCTCTCGTGTTTTGAGCTATTATAAAAGTTTCAAATGTCTAGCTAGTTGGGAAGTTAGTGAAAAATCGATTGCAAGCTTTGTACTGGTAACGCTGCCGAAGGCAGCAGGAACCCGAAACATTTGGCTAAAGGTATTAAAAAAATGCATTTTAACCGTATTCTGAAAGTTTCAAATGTCTAGTTGGCAGGAAGTTAGTTAAATAAATTTTCTGTTGAATCATATAAACGCTGCTGAAGGCAGTAGGGACCTGAAACAGTTGGCTAAAACTAAAAAAAAAAATATGTATTGTCACTGTATTCTGAGCTATCCTGAAAGTTTCAAATGTCTAGCTGGTCGAGAAGTTACGGAAAAATCGATTACAATCTTTGTACTGATAACGCTGCCGAAGGCAGCAGGAACCCGAAACATTTGACTAAAGGTATTAAAAAAATGCATTTTAACCGTATTCTGAACTATTCTGAAAGTTTCAAATGTCTAGCTAGTCGGGAAGTTTGTTAAATAAATTTTCGTTCGAATCATATAAACGCTGCCGAAGGCAGTAGGGACCTGAATCAGTTGACTAAAAGTATAAAAAAATGTATTGTCACTGTATTCTGAGCTATCCTGAAGTTTTCAAATGTCTAGCTTGTCGAGAAGTTAGTGAAAAATCGATTACAAGCTTTGTACTGGTAACGCTGCCGAAGGCAGCAGGAACCCGGAGTAGTTGGTTAAAAATATTTAAAAAATGCATTTTCACCGTGTTCTGAACTATTCTGAAAGTTTCCCATGTCTAGCTAGTCGGGAAGTTAGTTAAATAAATTTTCTGTTGAATCATATAAACGCTGCCGAAGGCAGTGGGGACCTGAAACAGTTGACTAAAAGTAATAAAAAAAATGTATTGTCACCGGTTTTTGAGCTATCCTGAAAGTTTCAAATGTCTAGCTAGTCGGAAAGTTAGGAAAAAATCGATTGCAATCTTTGTACTGATAACGCTGCCGAAGGCAGCGGGAACCCGAAACAGTTGGCTAAAGGTATTAAAAATATGCATTTTAACCTTATTCTGAACTATTCTGAAAGTTTCAAATGTCTAGCTAGTCGGGAAGTTAGTTAAATAAACTTTCTGCCGAATCATATAAACGCTGCCGAAGACAGCGGAACTTGAAGCAGTTGACTAAAATTATTAGAAAAATGTATTGTCACCGTGTTGTGAGCTGTCCTGAAAATTTCAAATATCTAGCTAGTCGGGAAGTTAGTTAAAAATCGATTGCAAGATTTGTCCCTGACAAACACACAAACACACAAACACACAAGAATCGAAGTTAATAAAAACATGGTAAAATTGTTTGCTAAAAGCGTGTGTTGAGTGTCCAGGTACTGAAGTTGTTACAGCAGCAACATTTGATTTCGATGAAGAGAAATATGCATTATGTGTTATATGGGAAGATGGGGACTTAATAAAAATGCATGTGCTTTTAAGAAAATGTAAATTGAATTACGGGGTTAAAAAGAAAAAAAAAAAAAAAAAAAAGGTGTGCCGGTGTTGGGGTTAAGATAAATTGACTGCGCTATGTGCCTTGGTCTAAGGAGAGCGCCCTCACCAGTTTTTTTTTTTTTCCTTTCAGAGTCCTAAATCATATTTACGCAAGTTTTGAAGAAAACTACTGGAAATTCGGAACGTCTAGGCAGACGAGCGCGACCTACGGTCGAAATTGTCACCTTACGTCTACCAGCTTTCAGAGCAGAACCTCTTGGCCACTGGTGGGTCGGGTTAAAGCTGACATTTCTCATAATTATATAAGAAAAATTAATAGAAGGAAATTATTGGGGCAAAGCTAATGATAAAAGCAGATTTTATTCTACCAATAAATTTTGATTTTTATGTAAATTAGTCAGTTTTTCTGCCAAATGAAATAAAAAAATTAAATTATAGATGAAATTAAGAAGTTATCTATTATGCATAATGTTTCGTGTATACATACATATATATACATATATAGCCCTATGCTGTTTCTATGTGTATAATATTTTCAAAGGTAAAACACAATTTAATTGAGATTATTGTTTTCTAAATGAAAATTTTTTTTATCTCTTTTATTCCAGGTGCTTGATGAATATCAACCCGAGCATGGAAAAAAACAAAGAAAAAATAGCATTAAAGATGGAGTCATGGCCCGCGCGTTGTAATTGTTGATGAATAACCTATCGAATTATGAATGGTTTTAATATGTAAATAAATGTCATACAAAATTTTTAATAAATGTATATAAGTTCGTTTAAAAATTAAACATTTTTAATTGCAATTTTCACGTGATATTGCTGTAATTATGTTCCATATTAATGTTTTAGATAATTACCTTTTAGCTTCGTTTTACATGTAAATGCAAGAATAGTATAAATAAAATATTGATTTTTCATTAAAGCTTAATAAAAAAAAAGAAAAAGAAAAAGAAGAATGGAAAGGGGAAAGGAGGCTTTTGATTTTTTTTTTTAATCTTTTTTTTTTTTTAAGAAAATAACTCATAAATTTTGGATTTTTTTTTTTTTTTTTTTTTTTGAGAAAATAACTCATAAATTTTCCATTTTTTTTTTTCTTTTTTAATTTTCAACATATATGGTAAGTAAGTTGAAAATTTTCAATCAAATAAATTCAATATTATCTTTATTCTGCAAATAGAAAACATTTTAATTTAGTTGTTTATTTTATTTATTTTTTTTTCTTAAGTATCTTTTTATAATTTTGATAATATAGAAAACATATGAAAATACAGTGTAGCATAGAAAACATAATATAAAAATTTTTACAAAACATTTTTATGCTGTTCTGTATCTAATTCTATGCTGTATCTAATAGGTATAGTTATGGAAAACTATATATGATTGAATATTTCGTGTTCTTAAGCTGTATATGAGGCGTTCTAAAAGAAACAAAAGAAAAACTAAATAAATAAAACTCTGTAAAAGTTCAGTTTCTCTGCCAGTAAGGCATGAACTTATAAAAAATACACATGAAAGGGAAAGGTGTAAAAAAGAAAAAAATATGTAATAATAAGATACCAAACTCTCATAATACTTAAACTGTTCTGAAATCAGAGAAAAATTCTCAGAAATTATACTTTTACAGAGTAATTGATTTTAATAAAATTTGCAGCAAATTTTTGCTGTGGAATTAACAAGGGAAAATGCCATACAATTTACAAAATGACACAAAATCTTAGAAAAATAAATAAATAAACAAAATAACATCAAAAAGTTGTATAAAGTCTACAAGTGTCTATATAAATATGAATAAAACACTAAATATAATGAAACACTGATTTATTTGTTAAAAATATATAAAAGTTAAAATATTAACATATGTTTCGATACCACAAGGTATATTTTTCAAGACTGTTTCAACTATCACACAATCTTCGATTTTTTATATACTTTCATTTTTAATTTCAGCGTCATCTACGGATTTTTGTAAAAATTCGTTTTATTTATTTTTTTTTTTTTTTTTGTCTGCTGTATTTCTAAAGTAGATTTAACCATATTTTCGGCAAATTTATATAATATTTTATTGCACAATGTTTTTTGCAAATTAAAATTTCTATTATTTTTCATATGATAACCGGATTAATTTTTCTGTCTAAGTTTTACTATCCAGCTATCATAAGATAAACAATATAAATTTTTACCATAAAAAATACTATGTGCAATGAAAAATCATACATTTTCTAAAAATATAGTTATATCTACTGCAGGTATACTATAAAGAAAAACTGAATTTGCCTGTTAATCAACAGATGCCAAAAAATAAAACTGCATAAAAAGTCAAAGATAATGTTATAATAGAGGTATCGAAGCATATATTAATTTTTTAACTTTAAAATTGCACTTTTAGCAAATAAAAAAATGTATCTGCAAATGTGCTATAAAAATTACACTTCTGCTCAAAAGTTTAGCAAGATTTGTAAACGATCAGTTTTTTCAATTTAAAAATTTATCTCTCGACGAAATGTTTTCAAACATTTGAGTATTTAAAGAACTAAGTCTTCCTCGTGTTTTTCAGTGAAGATTGGTTTATGACAGCATTTAAGAGGCCGGAAATAAAATGACAAAAAACAATAATGTTTGTGATTACCCTGTATCGTTGTGAACGAAATGAACTGCAACTTTAGGATATGTTAATATAGTGTGTGAATGAATGTTCAATGTGTGAATGAATTTGTGTGACGATAGCATAATAAATAATACAGATATAAGCATTTATTTTAAAGCTCAAAGAAAGAAAAAATCAACATGTTTTTTTATTTATACTATGCAGAGTTTTTAACGCAAATTATTTCCACTTTCAGATAACTTGGATAAACACTTTTAAAACAATATACAGTAATCGGATTTTAAATATCTTTAATATCTCATGAAATTTGAGCATTTTTATGAAAAACGCTTTCACTGCGCATCTGAGTAAGATTTAAAAAAAATGCTTAGGTTGAAAGCTATATAATATATTGGGCAACACTTGTCAAAAAGGCATTTGAATAGAGTAAATATTAAGCAAATTATACAGGGAAAAAAAAAAAAAAAAAAAAAAAAAAAAACGAGCTAGATTTTAGATATTTTTCAAGAGTTGAAATTTCTTAAGTAGTTCTTCACATGCCGCATAATTAATTTGAAGATTCAATTATTTCAGCTACACTCCAAATGTACATTTTTGTAAAAAATCTCTTATAAGCTTGTAACTCTAACATCTTTATGTTTATTTACTAAGATTTGTAAGATGATAAAGGGTTTTTCACAAAATAGAGCTTTTGCTAAGTGGATAAAATAATTGGATCTTTACATTAATTACGCGGCATGTGAAAATCCGCTTAAGAAATTCAAACTCTAGGAAAATATCTAAAATCTAGCTCATTCTTTTTCGTATAATTTACTAAATTTTTACTCTATTCAAATGCACTTTTGACAAAAGTTGCCCAATATATCTAGCTTTCAACCTATGTCATAAAACTTTTTTTAATCTTTCCCACATGCGTAGTAAAAACGTTTTTCATAAGAATGCTCATATTTCCCGAGATATTAATGTTTTTTTTTTTTAATTCCGATTGCAGTATATTATTTTAAAAGTGTTTTTCCTACTTATCTGAAAGTGGAAATAATTTGCGTTAAAAACTCTGTATATTATAAATGAAAAATATGTTGATTTTTTTTTTCTTTTTTAGCTTTAAAATAAATACTTATATCTGTGTTATATAACATGCTATCGTCACACAAGTTCATCTACAAATTGAATTGGATCTACATTAACATATTCTAAAGTTACGGTTCATTTCGCTTGCTTATGATACACGGTGATCACAAATATTATTGATTTTTCTCAATTTTTTACCGGCCCCCTAAATGTTGTCTTAAACCAATCCTCACTGAAAAACACGAGGAAGACCCAATTCTTTAAATACCCAAAGTCTGAAAACATTTCATCGAGAGATAAGTTTTTAAATGGAAAAAAACTGATCGTTTGCAAATCTTGCTAAGCTTTTGAGCAGGAGTGTAAAATCCAAAACTGCTGTAAAAAGCAGCAGAAAAAGCAGTAAAAATTGCAATTTTACTGTAAAAGCTAAAATACAAATCAACTGTAAAAAAATAGCAGAAAAGGTTGTAAAATTGACAAATGTGCAGTAAAAGCTAAAATACAAAATTGCTGTAAAAAAACAGCAAAAAATGCTGTATAATTTACAAAAGAACTGTAAAAATTGAAATACAAAATTGCTGTAAAAAAAACAGCACAAATTACTGTAAAATTGACAAAGCTGCTGTTTCTTTGGAAAAACGCAATTGCTGTATATTAACAGCAAAATATGCTGGCACCCATATTGCCAGCATTTTTTGCTGTAATTTTACTGTGGTTTTTTTTTACAGTGTAGGTTGTTTGGCGAAGGGAATTATTTCATACTTTTAGGCGCAATTTAAAGTTTCATTACATACCTTTTTTCTTTTAGTTGTTTGAATAGTAGTTGCTTTTTGGAGTCGGTTCTATTTTTTTACAAAAAGATTTTATTAATATTTATACTGATATTATTATTATTTTTTTAATTACACCTTCCATAAATTACATTTTTTTAATTGTCAAATTTGGCCCATCTTGATTTGTATAACTTTTTTTGTCATTGCGGCGCCAAATTAGTAAAAGCTATTAAATAGTTGCCTTATAATAAATACGTTTTTAAATGTTTCTTTTCTTTTAACTCTGTTATTAAGGGGTAGGAACCTTTCAAACCAGATAATGAAAAAAAAAAATAATAATAACAATTTAAAAAAATAATAAACTTTTAAAACTTATAAAATCTAAGAAATGTTTAAAAATCTTTTAATCTCCCTATTACACCCTCAAAAAAGTTCTACAATTGATCTTCAGAATTTTTCTGATATAAATATAACAGGAAATTTTTTTGTCAATGTATAATTTTGCGCACACAATATTTCTGTGATGGTTATCCAGAATTTAATGAAAGTTTAACAGCTATCACGTGGCATATAAATATATGAATTAACGAACAATTAGCTTTTTAACATTCAAATTTTTGCAATTATAAGAATAATTACGCCAAAAAACAGTAATAATGCTTTAGTAATAATTATATATATTTTTTCAAAAGAATGGAGCTTCTCAGCAAAACTATATTTCGTCATTTTAATTATACACTGTTAAAAATATCAGTTCAAACTCGAAGTGAAAATATAAAGAATACCACAATATGGTTCAACATCATTTTACATTTTCTATTTCTTGTGATTAAATTTAAGTTGCACCAAAAACTTGGATTTACCATCCATCCACTCACAAGTGAAGCATGAATCAGTACAATACCTATTGAAACCAAACCAATCTTAAATTAAAGAGCGTGGTCCAAAAAATACGGTAAAGTTTAAAATTTGTGCAACAACTCACCCATGGGCCAAAATAAGACTCTAATAAGAAACCAACGAAACAGAATTAGCGGGCAAGAAAACGTCGTACAGTGCCAAAGTGTCTGACTTGAGATAGGAAGAATTTTCAGTTCGATCCCCGTTCAGGTTGAAATTTATTTATTTTATTTATTTATTTATTTTTTAATTATTATTGAAAACATAATGACAATATTTGTTTCAACATAAAATTAACAAGTCATGATAAAAGGTTAGACCATCCGGTGGCTGTAGCTACTTCTGTACTAAGATTTTGTTCAAACTGACACCAAAATTTTAACAATGTAGGGTATTTTTCCATGTGCATATTTGTTTAAGTCCATGGGATGTACCATTTGCATGTAATCCTGTGTGCAGGGCTTATATCGACAAAAAATTTGCTTTGACATTTTCGAGAAAAAATAAATAAAATGAAATGTGTACAAGTATCCCAATAGCTGTAATAGAGAGATAAATATTTTATTAACACTTGTAAAAAATTTCAAGTTTTAGATGTAATTATTTTTCAAGTAATTGTAAAATCGTTTTTTATTGATATTTCCACGGTTCTAAGGTACCTCTCCCCTTGAAGTTAATGTTTTCATGAAATGAAATGAATTAAGTCACAAGTTAAATTGATAAATTAAAAATTAGTTTTACTGTGTCTTATTCAGGGTAAAACAAACAATTATGTTATTTCTCGAAAATTGTATTTTAAGAGAAAAGACATCGTAGTTTTACACTGAAGACGACCTATTTTAAGTTGTATGGAACTAGTTGGTTTCATTTAAAGTAAAATTAAAATATATTTTCACTTAAGCAAGACTATTTTATGATATGTCTATAATTTTGTTTTTAAGAGATTTTCACCTTCAAAAACTATTGAACAATAAATAGATAATAACTACAAAGCTTTGAATAAACATCTTTTTTTTTTTAAATAATTAAATAGTTGTTACTAAATCTATTGTTAAAAAATATCCTACTAGACATTGGTACAAATTTCGAAGGGAATATAAATCTAAACCAAAGGTTAAGAGCAATAAGATTTTTCCGATACATTTAAGAACATTTTCTTGTACACTGGGATTTATTATTATTATTATTATTATTTTATTTTATGTTAGGCTATTTAAGGATACCAGTACTTTCTATTGTTATTTATAGGTGAAAGAATGTTGATCAGAATGGTTTTCAGATGCACTTTGGCGAAAAATACTGTTTTTATTTTAATTAACCAGAATGGTAATTGGAATATATACCGCTTAGTAATTTCCAATAAGTTGTGTTCAAAAGAGATATTTTCTTTACCTTTTCTAATTATGTACATGTATTATTTTAACTAGATATGATCATGATCTTTGTATTCTTTCTATAATTTTATAGATAAAACTTATATATATATATATATATATATATACAGAAAAATAAAAATCAACATTAACTTCAAAATGTAACAATTAATCGATTCCTATAGTTTTACAATTGTAAGAGTATAGCGTATAATTGACCCTTTCATGGTCATGAACGTGTATACACGGTCAGAGTTTTTTACTTCTGAATCATTTATTCATTGCTACGGATTTGCTAAATAGAAAACAATCAGTTTCTCAGTATTCGTGATAAATTTGTAATATTATTAGTACTTAATGACTTAAAAACATATAAAACACATCCCACTAAAATGGCTTTGAAACGAAAAAATTAAAAATGGCGTGACTATGAATCGGTTAAATAGCAATATAAATTCAACATTAACCTACAAACCAGCTTTAGTAAAAAAAATTTCAACAATTTTATGATAAACAACTGCTGAATGTATTATCAAATGGTATAAAATTTCTATGTATAAATTGTTGTCGTACCAAATAAATAGACCATCTCACATAATTGTTCACAACTTATTTTAGTACATGAACTTAGTACATACTTTTATCCTATAAAATATTCTAAATAATATTCACTCGTCTCAAATTTTACTTTTACTTTTTTATTTAGAATATATTGCTAAGCGAATTTTAGTACACTTAATAAATAGGAAGCTTCTTTGTTGGTGTAATGTTAGAATGCACTAACCGATACCTTCGTTATTTGCATATTAGAATCCCCTGATATAAAAATAGCTCCTTGGATCACTGAATATAAAATTCATGAATCTGTTTATATGCTCTGAGAGTTTCAAAGCAGTACTGAAAGTAAAAATAAATTATTTTTAAAGATTCTGAATTTTCGATACTGAGAAGAATGTTTCGCATGTTTATATATATATATATATATATAATTTGTATAATTTAATTCCTTTGCAACACTCAGCAAATGAAAGATAGATGAAAATACCAACTTATGAAATTTTAAATTAGATGTATATCGAATAAAATTATTGTCACGATGATAATTTAATTTAACTTTTATCATTTTCAGAGGAAAAGAGTCGGGGTATCAAACAACCAATGAAGTGCCAAGTTTAATATGCAAAAAATAATAATTTAAGAAATTATTTAAGAAATGCATAAAATCAATAATAGGAATAAATGTTGAAATAATACACAATTGTTTAAGCGCATTAGCAGCTGTAGTCAAAGTGTATGTAATTTTTAAGAGTAGTGTTAATGCCAAATTAGGCCAATATTTGTATATATTTAATTACATATACAATAAGTAGTAAATTTGATATTAAGATCTTTAATAATGATAATAAGTTCTTTAAAAATGATAATAAACAAAATACATTTAAATATTTGCGCATAAGCAGCATATTAAATTTAAATGTAAATATAATTTGAATAATTTAATTCCTTTGCAACACTCAGTATATATATATATATATATATATAATGAATAATTTAATTCCTTAACCATACTCAGCAAATGAGAGAAAGATGAAAATACCAACAATGAAATTAAAAATTAGATGTAATACGCATAAAGTTATTGTCACAATTACCATTTAATTAAATGTCACTGATTAGTAAAAACATGTTAAAGTACTTACGCAGAAGAGAAATGACGTATATATCACTGAAGCCTAAACATTGAGACAGTTTTCAGAATCCATTAATCCAATAAATACATGCAACACAAGATAAAAATTGAAAGAAATTAACCAAAAATACTATTGAAATAAAAAGGAATGCATGAAGGAAAAATAGAGTTATAAAATATATATATAACGCAATTGTTTAATTTTCGTTTTTTACATTAATATTATCAATTAATTATAATTTTAAGCTAAAAGAAAAATTATGTAATACTGAATTCGTTTTAAAATATAAAATTCCATTTAATATAATTAAAATTATTATAAATTTCATGACGCAGTAATAAACCAAAATCTACGATAATGTAAGAATTCTAATATTACTGTAGGGAATAATGAATATTGGTATTAAGTCTAAAATTAGCCTCTATTTTAGAAAGATTGTTTTGTAAATTATTGTTAAATATATAATTTCTATGTAAGAAGTAGAGTTTAATATTATTTGCACAAATAGCCATTTTAGCAAAAGAACCTCTTATAAAATATTGCATTGATTTTTTAGTTAAAAGTTAAAAAAAAAAGAGAGACATGTACTTTTAATTACTTGAAATTCATTGTCATTATAAACGTTCTAAACACACACACACACGCACGCATGCATACACACACACGCATATATGTAACTTTGTCATGTAACGTTATGCAGTGTAGTGACATTATTTTATTGTTCGTTTAAATAAGCTTAAATTTTGACACCTAACTATTATTATTTTTATCACTCTTCGATTAAAAAAAATTCTCTTTGTTTCACGTTATGCAGTGAAATATTTTTTTTTGTTCCTACCAATCAACTTAAACTGTAACACCTAACTTTTATTTACAAAATCACAATGCGTTGTTACACTTTGTTTATAATTTTCCCCATGAGGGCGTAAGCATATTTCCGCTTTTCTGTCTCTCAAAATTTGACTCACAGCTCTCATTTGTTTAAATCATTTCACTTTATTATTTCTACTAACTTTGGAAATTGGTGATGGCAGCTCAACTTTATATGTGTGAAACCGGTATTTGCTACCATGTAGATGACCTTATATGATCATATATGATACATATAAGTTTTTAAATTTAACTTTTTTTTTGGGGGGGGGGGGGGGAGGAGGTGTTGTCGCAAGGTAGGGACATACATTTTATTTGTTTGGCTTAATACTACTTTATAGTTTTTAAAATCTTGCGATATTCCTGCTCTAACCAAAAGCGTATGTTCCCTAATTGGCAATCCTTCTAGCTTTGAGCATTATCCATTTCCACTTCTTATAATTCTCTATGCTCGATTTCCTTTTTTAAATTTGTTAGGTTCTTTTTAAAGATTAACGGTTTCTGATTAATTTCCTATTTTATTTTAATTCCGTTGGTTAAATTAATTCAAAATAGGCACGAGTGGATTTTGTCAATCCTTATAACGTGAATATTTTATTCATCATTCATTTACTAATCAAGGTTTTATTTAATAATAATTTTTTTAACGATATTGACATTAATAATGTTTCTTTTGTATTCTAAATATTATTATTATATATAATTCTAAACGTCATTATATA
>OZ005652.1:36112520-36520020 GCA_963930645.1 Salticus scenicus | reverse complement strand
TGTTTATACATGGTCAACATTTAGTTATATGTAAATCACTCTAATTAATCGTAGTATTTTTTGTATATAGTTTTTGAATAATAAGTAAAAAACTTTGTATAAACACCATAAAATGCAATGAACTCGAAGCAAAATAGTCAAAAGAAACGAGTCAAAAGAAACGCACGATGAACAAAGTAGGCACGAGTGCTGCAATCAAAGCGGCAATAATACACTGAATTTAGTGTGTACTAAAATTTTAGAATAATAATAAAATAATTATAATAAATAAATAAATAAATAAATAAAAGTAAATAACACCTCACAATTAAAGAGTTTAATACGCTTTTCGAGCAATTTTCATTTATAAATAAATGATTATAAATAAATGATATATATATATTATTATACTTGAATGTGTGGCTTAACAATGTAAAGTAATCATTAATATTACTTATGACGTATGACCTACAGGAAATATCTTTTGTACTTATAGTCTAGGTGTTAATTTAGTTACGTTTAGTACAGTATAAAGGTATTAAAAATGTTTTAAATGCGCGTAGACCGTAATCTATCGGAATTATTTAATGAGTCTGTGTACGTAAGCAGCATCGCAATTTATACCATTTCTTCGAATTATGATAGAGGGAAAAAAAACTATATTTATAACTTTATTAAAAATTATTTAAATTCTTTTATTAAATTAATTTTTATTTTAATTTTAAAAATTATTATATTTACATAAATTTAACAATAATAAACATTACAATTCAAAATAAGGTATTTGAATAAATTTCATCACATTTTTTTTTAAACACTTTATATTGATATTATGTTTCTTTAAAATTTAATTACTTCCTAATTTATCAACATATCAATATTTATAATAATATCGTTAGAATAAACATGAAGAAAAATTTTAGATGATTTGTTGGATGTTATAAATTTAAGTCTGTATCCATTCAAAAAGTTGTTGCAGATTTATTTTAATATAATTTTCCTTCACGTAAATGCTGACAAAGTCTCTTTTAAAAGGCGCTTCATAAATATTCATTAGAAATATCCAGGGAAGCATACCAAGGATAGGCTTATTTTTACAAAAAGATTAAGGCATACATTTTAAATTCTGTCCTCTTACTTGCAAATTTTGAGGACGACAGCAAACATTAAAGAAAATTAACTAAAAAAGAAGATCCTGCTTTAGCGGAACCAGTATGCATCAGCGAAAGTAAAATTATTATAAAATATAAAGTTTGCATCAGGAAATATTAAAATTCTGACTGAATATTTGAAAGTTAACGATTTGGATAATTATTTTTTATTTTAATATAATGTAAGTATTGATGCATGGAAAATTTAAGAGAAATATTATTATACGAATTAGTTGTTTTTATTTTTCTTTCTTTTAATTTGTCGGAAAAATATATTTTTTTCACACTATAAACTGGCATAATAAGGATTTTATGTTCCATACAATCTTAAAGAAAAAAAATAAAAACTTAAATAAATAAATAAATATATATATATGTATATATATATTATGTAAAATCAATATGAATATCATAATTGCGTGGATTATTGGAGTATTGCGTGGGTTATTGTGAGTAAAATCAATATGGATATCATAATTGCGTGGATTATGTAAAAGATATTGCACTCACTCTAATATACCCCTTCTGGTGAAAATTGTAGTTTTTTAATCATTTTTTACATATATGTATATATATATATATATTTACATATATTTACATATGTCGAGCAATTCAAGCAATTCAAAACTTAAAATATTAGTTTTGTCTTTTTTCTGATTTTTATCCATTGCATATATTTTACTGTTTTTGTTTAAGAGCCTAGAATTCTAGCTTTGGATCTTTAAATAACATAATTCTATTAGTTTTTATTGCTCGCGTTATATACAAGGTGTAAAAAACAGATGAAAACGATAAAAAATATTGAGAAATAAACCTGGAATCAAACATTAAAATAAACTTATAAAATATTTTCAATGTGAATGTTGTGATGTGAAAAATAAGTGGTTGGTGAACAAAATTATGAAATTTCATATGAGAAAAACAACTTATTTTGGAAAGATTTAGAAATAATAATATTAATATTAATAATATTAATAATAATAATTTTAAATTATAAATACCACAGATGGTGTTATAAGAAATGAAAATAAAATAGATTTACGAACTTTTAAAAATAGAAACATTTGAAGAAATATTCTTCGATCTGAAAAATAGAAATTACGATGGAAAATCCGTGTTTAATTTAAAAATAAAGCTACAAATTAATGGTAGACATTAAATTTCTCTTTAATGTTATGGGAAATTACCAAGCAGTGACATAGAAATGTTTAATTTTTTGTTTTCTTTAAGATTTAAGTGTTAAGTGCATAAAAGTTATTTTTTACTGTAAGGTCTTATTTTGCGCGTGTTATTCGACCTGAAAATATCCGATATGATAACAAAATTTATCCATAGATTTGCTATTGTTCTTGAACATTAAAGAGTTTGAATTTTGCTGATACATATGTATATATATATATATATAAACAGGGCTCATAAAATACGGTCACCTGCTCGCCATTTGCGATCAATATATTTTAACTTGCGACTATCTTTTCAACTTTAAGAAAACTCAACCTTTTTTTTTTTTTTCAAATTTTAACGCTTTTATGAAAATGTGATCCCAGAATTGGGTTTCAATTCCACTCTCGATGTAAGCTAACTCTCATCGTTTGGATTCTCGCGCATCTCGCCAAGATTTGAGAAACAGTGTTGAATCAATACACCATTAGTCGATTTACACCACTTTTTTTCGGGCATGTTTCACAACTCGGTATTAAATTACTGCACCGTTTTAGGGAATTGCTTTGCACTGCTGCTGTTTGCGAGTGCATTGCCACCTGGTGCTGAATCGTCGTGCAGATGTAATGCTGTATCAATGACGGAAGTTTGTCGTTTTAGCGACAAATAGTAAAACTAGTTTAACAATGTTAAATTCGAATAACCGTTTCCTAATATATTATTCTAACCAAGTAAATATTTGTTTTTATGCATAGAACTTTAATTTATATATTCAAATAAATTTAATTTAAAATTAATGTAAAAAAAAAAAATAATAATAAATAAATAAATAAATAAAGGAGTGTTTTTTTTACTGTCTAACAGAAATTTTTGTTGACGACCAGTTTTTTTCAATTTCTGTTAGCCCTGTATACACACACACACACACACACACACACACATATATATATATATATATATATATATATTACCAAAACAACATGGTTCAATGACGTCGACTCGGGAGAACAGTCTGATCACGTCATTTATGAACGTTTATGCATTTGTTTCATTTTATTAATTAGAAAATAATCTATGAATTTAAGCGTGATATTTATATGTCGAATTTGGCTTACATTTTAATTTTCAGGATAATCAAAATTCTCAATAAAAATTCTGGTTTTTGCGTTCCTACACACCTCTAACGATTTTATGTTTGTTTTAAAAGTGGAATATATAAAAAAAAAAAACCCTCTAAATTCTCAACTTATAATTCTAAATATTGTTTATTGTAAAATTATGTATTCCACAGAAAACAGTCAATAAGATCTATACTGGAAAATTTTATTCGTTTTTGACCGGTATAGAAAAGAACATTTAAGATTCAATTAGAATTCAATTGATTAAAAAAAAAAATCATATAAGATATATATATATATATATATATATATATATATATATATATATCTTAATATATATAAATCTCGTGTCACAATGTTTGTCCTCAATGGACTCCTAAACCACTTAACCGATTATAATAAAATTCGCACACCATGTGCAGTTCGATCCAACTTGAGAGATAGGATAGTTTAAATCTCAAATTATAGTCGCAATTTTAATTTATTGCTAATTATTTGTCTGTTATTATTTGACAGTCACAATTATCTGTTAACTCCAAATGATTCTAACAGATGTCGATACCTTTCGACTGGGTTGAAATGAAAGCTGAAATATATTTGGTGCTGCCATCTACACAAAGAATCTTCAACTTTTTAACCTATTAATAAATTTCGTATAATTCAATTATTTCCACTTTTTAAATTTTTGGTGTTAGCATAGCCGGCCACGTGTTACTTAGACTGAAGTGTAACTTGAATTCATATTATAATGAAGATAATACAGTGAAATTAATCCTGTTTTTTACTTATTTGTGCTTCATTGATCAAAACTTTATAATTTAATCTGTATATATATATAAATTACGTGTCACGATGTTTGTCCGGGGTAAACTCCTAAACTAAGGAACTGATTTTGATGAAATTTTGCACACTGTGTGCAGTTTGATCCAACTTGAGAGATAGGATAGTTTTTATCTCAATTTATTGTCACAATATTGTTTTATTGCAATTATTTGTTAATTATAGACCTTTATTAAAGTTGCTCCAAAATATCTGTGAGTTCCATTAATTTAATTGTTGCCAAAAAAAAAAAAAAAAAAAACGAGTTCATTTTCTTTCGACATAAAAATAAATACATTTAATCAAACGTGAACGTTAAAAAATTATAAAAAGTTAAATTATGCATCTCACGAAAATTGACGTCATAATCAATTTAAAGATTTTATACACATTGATAAAGTGCTAATGTAGTTCTATCATAGATATAGTAATATATATAGATCTCTCATCCCCATGTTATCGTAGAAAGATTTTTGATGCCGAAAAAAGATAAAAAATAAAAGCTTTGGAAACAGCCATTAAGTGGTATTGAAAAAAAAAAAAAAAAAGAAAAAAAAAAGAAAAAGAAAAGAAAGAAAGAAATATGAATTTGAAACTGTATCTGGAGTCTTCCATTCCCCTTTAGCAAATAAATTATTCATAAATTTTATTTGCTAAAATATTAGTATGTATTCCCGTGTGTATTCACTCGGGGAAAGACGGCCATATTTTGGTAAAAACGTCGTCTTTTCCCAAATGAAAAGGAATAACTTTTTTCTCCCCAATGATCACTCTATTCTATATATGCTATACTATATCTATGAGTTCTATACGCAAGCGAAGTGTGACTCACTGACCGTCTGTGCAGCCAAGAAAAAGATTTCCTATGTTAATTGCCCACTGGATTTTTTGTAAGAAATTATTAAAAATCGAGGAAATTTATTTCCCGATTTTAATCCTTATATTTGGGTATAGATATGTATTAGTTATCGCGGGTGTTAGATTGAATTATTTTGCTGTCAAATTGACAAAATTTTAATTTTAAATTTTTAAACTCTGTCGCCCTTGGCTTTTTTTATTATTATTATTATTATTTGGCGATCAAAAGCGTAACACGAAAATATACATGCCAGATGTATGCATTGTACGAAATGTAATATGTATTATTCATTGTACGTATGTATGACATGTAATATGTATTGTACGAAATATTGTTTCATATTATTCATTACTCTTTTAATATAAGTTGTTAAAATAACCATGATTTTTGAAAGGAATTAAATATTTTCGCCAGATAATTTGGCGATATTCTTTTTTTTTCGCCAAGGATGACAGAAATGAAATCTATTCCGCTGCAAAATATTAGTATCTTACATCAGATATTTTATTTAGACATTTGAAAACAAATTTGACTTCAAACTATGATAGAATATTTATCATTTTCCTTTTAATTTGTATATTATTAGTATATTAAAATTTAAAAGCATGGTATATAAAAAGTTTTTTTTTTTTTAAATCTTATAATTATTCTTATCTTAATCCTCAATGTTTCCCATCTTTATTGACTTGAATTTACTATTAAAATTTTAACATACTCAAAAACTTCTCATCACTTCGTTAAAATACACTAAACTTTTCCAAAATCTTTTTGTATTTAAAATGATACATGTATTTACTTTAAATGTCCAATATTTCATAAGATTTCCAATTTTAAAGTTTTAAAATATTTATCAAATTTACTTATTTTTCTGGTTTAGCCTTATTGTTTTCCCTTTTATAACTACAGCTGTTGCCCTCTTTAAAATATTTAAAATGATGAGGTCATTTAATAGTAAAATTATACATTATAGCATATATTATATTTCACTCCTCCATAAAAATTGATTTTAAAATCGTCTGTTTCTTTTATACTTTTATTTTAATAGAATTTTAATAGAATTTAATTTATATATTAGTCATTTTAGCAATTTTATCCAAAGTAGCATTAGAAATAATGTATATCACTTCTCCATTAAAATTTATAGGACCCTACAATAAAATTAATTTGTGCTTAATATCAACACTACGAAAATTTTTATCAATCGCTTCCAAATTTTGACCTAAGTTTCAAATCTCAACCCTGTGGGTTTTTACATCGGCTACAACGTTTTCGTCTTTGTTCGTAAATAATAATTTAACTGTACTAAATAGTTTACAGCCGTATAATTCAACGTATAACTTAGTCACAGCAACGCGTGGCCGGGTCTGCTAGTATATATATATATATATAATTTGTTTTTTGAAATATTCGATAATCTTATACAATAATCCAAGTTGTTTATTATTTCTTCATATTTCTTTCAGACATCTGAATCAAAATTAATCAAGTTTGCTTAGTCCTATAAATTACATTAAAATCGCATTCCTAAATAATATATATAATTTGAATTATTTAGTACTATTGTAACACTCCGCAGACAAAAGCTAGATGAAGATACCAACGTAAATTAAATTTTAATTAAGATTTATTTCAATTAAAAATAGTCACGGCATTAATTTAATTTGAGTACCAATGATTAGTAAAAACATGTTAAGTTAGAAACACTTAAGATTTCATGAAGGTGGATAATTTGACATGTTAAATTATTAATTTATTATTTTCACCACTAATGGAGTCAATATTTACTTTTATCATTTTCAGAGGATTAGAGTTGGTATATCAAATATCCATTTAAATGCAAAAAAAAAAATAATAATAATAATAATAATAAAACTACTTAAGAAATGCATAAATTCAATAATAGGAATAAAAATTGAAATAATATCATTATAACACTCAGCAGACAAAAGATAGATGAAGATACCAACATAAATTAAATTTTAATTGAGATTTATTTCGATTAAAAATAGTCACGGTATGTATATATATTCACATTCTAATAAATCTTTGAATCATAAATTGTAAATTTATACAGCGAAAAAAAGAATAAACTATAAACGCATTAACTAATTAATTATTTTTTTAACATTTGATTTGATATTTCTTTGATGATAGTACATTCATTTTACTTGCTGCTACCTTTTGATTAAAACTGCAATGTGAAAGGCAATTTTTTTTTTCTTTCATGCTACAAGTCTTTGTCCATTTAAAAGATGTTCCAATTAAATTTTCAATCTTATTCGTGTGATATTAAAAAAATAATTCTATAAAAAAAAGAACTAAATCAGATAAATTTTAATTAAAAATCAAATTAAAAGATAACCCGACCTTTTATTAATTTTTTTTAAAACACAGTAAATACATAAAAAAAAATCTTATTGATACAAATTGCTTGCTAATGAAGTTTATTTAATTATTTAATTACAAAATAACGTATTTATTATATTATTTTTTATTTTAACGTAGACATTTGTATATATATTTATACAGAAAATCACTCAATGATCACTCAATGATTTTTTTCAAACACAGTAAATAAATAAAAGAAAAAATGATATAGGAATAAATTTTTCTGATAAAGTGTATTTTAGCATGCGTCGTTATTAGTATTATTAAATGGCCGTTGTTGTTTCTGCAGCCTGTTGTGAGCAAAGTTCCTAGGTGAAAGATTCTGTTCCTAGTGATTATTATTTTGATAATTTCTATCGCTTTCGGTTATAGAACGATCGCACTGCTCAGTGTTTGAAACAGTGCTTAATTAGAATTCATTTGTTTAACATCCGAATAGTCTATGTTTGGAATAGCAGGTAGCGGTACAAGTATTTATAAAACCCCTCAAAACGACAAATTATTCTAATTGCGTAATGATATTAAGTTTTCGTAAAAGAAATTTCATATTTTTAACAGAATATGACATGGAACGGCTGTAGAAATCTTGCCTCAATTTTGTTATTTTTGTGAGATTAGTAAATGCCTCTGTTATTCGGCGATCGAATTCAGCATAAGTCCGGTTTTTGCTCAGGTTTAAGGAAATTATTGTTTTAAACTATCTTTTAGCATACACTTTAGGATTATATTTTAAGATATGCTGTCTTCATCTGAAATCTGATTCAAAATGTAATATGCATATTATTACTGTAAAAAGCCACAAAATTTTTATAACACTATAAAGTAAATTGTAGAAGGAGGGGTGCTGAAATCGTTTTGGTGCCTCTGTGCAATTACGCAACCATTATGTAACCTCATGCAGATATCTTGTTACTGTAAAATAGAAAAAATACATATACAAATTCACACTATTTTGTTTAATTCTTTAAAGAGAAAGTAAGCTGCTACCCGCTAATCGTAGTGTTCAAAGTAGAGTGAGTAAAATTATAAATACAGGTAACGTGTAATTCGCTTTTGCTTATTGCTAAAATTACGGTAAATATATGTCAAATCAACTTACAGTGAATGCTTCTCTTAGTTTGTGACCCCCACGGAGGACATTCCAACAATAGACATAGGATCCTATTGTAGTCAATCGGCCTTAACCCACACAAATACAACCAACCCTATAGTTTGTGATGGCTTCTAAACTGAAAAATATTCCCTAGCTTGGAATGTATTGCTATCTGAATAGATAATACTGGAAAAATTACTTTGTTATAATTCTCGTAATAGAGCATTATAAAAATACCACGGAATCCCACTATAAGGGCAAACCTCACCGAAAGCCATAATTTCTCTTATACTTGTAATCTTACTTTCAACTACCTTCAAAAATCCACCTAATAAATAGATGTAAACAACAAAATCTTTCGACCTATATACACTAAGAATACAAATATATCGCCTTCATCTAGAGCTGATAAGTCTTCTTTTTTGAATTCCTAAATTAGAAAAATAGATTTCTGAGTTATGCATATAAGCTAAACAAATAACCTGCCTAGACGAAATGATTCAGAATTTCTAGTCCATATTTTTCTAGATGGTGAAACAATATTATGAATATTATGAATATTATAAATCTTTTGGATTGCAGAATTAGGTCGTAAACGGAAGTTATAGTTACTAAAATTAACTTCTAGTGTTCGCTTTTATTTATAGAGATTCTTAAATGAATTTGACAAGATAATATAGGATAATGTTCTAGAATTCTAATACGGAGTTTTAAAACTCGCTAGCAAATGAAACTAGAACTTATAAGAAGGACATAAAACTATTTTTACTAGAGCCACCATTTAGTTTCTAGATGTCAGTTACTGAACATTTTTTTTTCAACGGAAATCTTTTGTTCAAATCAAACGGAGCGGCCACGACAGATTTTACGTGCATCAGCCACCATTAGTGCACACGACGGTCTTTCGCCGGCTCGAGTACCGAACCCGCAATCTTCCAATTACGAGGCCGGCGCTCTACCGACTGGGCTACAGCGGCCCCAAGATAATACAGGATAATGCTCTAGAATTCTAATACGAAATTTTAAAACTCGCTAGGAAAGAGAACTAGAATTTATAAAAATGACATAAAAGTATTTTGTAAGATCTGTAAACTCTAAAAACTATCTGAGATCTCACAAGTTACTGTTTAGTAGTCAAACTCAAGTATTTTATTTCTGAAAAACGAACATATTTAAATAAAATACCTGAAGCATTTTTAAATTTTTGTTAAAAAGGTTAGATTAAAATTAGTAAAAAAGTGTAATATGTAAGTGACTATATTTATAGGAAAAATAGAACAAATGTAACTGAAATTTATAAAAGTTTATTAATAAAGAAAACTATAAGTCATATATTCAAAATTACCAAAATATTTACATATTTTGATAACGAAGGAAACTTTTAAAGTTTGAAGGGAAAATCATTAAAATAAACAACGAAGTGATGAAGTTTTGACAAACTTTAACTTCCAAGTTCCTTTAAAAATAATCTGACGAATATTTCTAGGTTCTCTTGGAAATTTAATTCGAAATTGTATATTAATTGAAATTTTGGAGCTTTTAAAATTTAAGTATCGTAAATCCATATTAAAGACGAAATTTCAGTAGGTTACATAAACAATTTAAGTTGTTTTCATATCTGAAGTTAATCCACCGTTAACAAAATCAGTATGTTAAATATTTATCCTTCTATGAAGTTATTATGTAATGGTAATAAGTCGGATAAAGTGTATATAAATATTTTATCGATTTCATTTTAGACATTAAAAATATATTTTTTAAATAGAAGTTGTAAAGTAAATATATTTTTACATATTATTTTTTTTTTAAATCTTTTTTTTTATCTTTAATCTCCATGATTCAAATAAAACCAATACTTCATAAAGAAATCGAGTAAAATACATAAATTATAGCAATCTTAACTTATCTGTGTTTAACATTTTTGAAAAATATGAGAAAAATAATATAATATTAAAAACGTCATTTTTAAAAATATATTTGTTCCAGAAGATTTTTTGGATATTAAATTTATTATAAGTTTTTAAAGGGAAGAAATTAAACTGTAAATTAAACTGTAAATAAACCGAAGTAATTTATTGCTACATTGAATAAAACATATAAAAATATTCGCTGCATCTTGAATATAAGCTCTTCAATAATACATTTGGTTGCTTATATATATATATATATATATATATATATATATATATATATATATATAACAATGTTTTAACAGAAATCTTTTCGTGCTATTTATTGATTTTAATCATAAATTAAAATTTCGTAAAAGCAACATGCACTATTCTTTCCATTAGCCTACATATACAGTTTATTTTAATTATCATTTGACGAAAAGATTTCGGCAAAGTGCTTTACAATATCAAGGAGAACACAAGGTCAATCCATACAAAACAAAATGAAAATTACTCATTCATTAAGAAATAAAAAAAATAAAAAATAAAAATAAATAAATAAATAAAAATAAAAAGACAATGTGTTTTTACAGATATTTAAACCATATCAGCATTTCTTTGAATTTTAGAATAACAAATAATAAATTGTTATTAATACTTCTCACGTGAAAGTTTTAGTTATCTAGGGATTTAGAAAAAAAAAAAAAAACTTTTATTTAAGAAAACATTGCAAATAAATAAATTCATAAAAACGTGAAAAGGGGAAAATTTTTATTGCTATATTTAATAAAGAAAAGTAATCTAAACTATTAATTGCACATAAAACACTCTTTTTTTTTTTTTTAAGGTCGGAGAACTATTAGTTTCAATCTGGAGTTTTTGTAAACCAATTTTGTGTAACACCAAAATAAATTAGAAATATCAATCCTATCGTTAAAAATTTGGTACCACACGAAAAAGGCGATTTTTCTAAATCCAGGGGTGTAAACAATTTTTTGACACGACAGTTAGATGTTTTAAAATTAACTAAAGTATGAAATTTAGCTGGCACGACTTCTTTTAAATTCATTTCAGTCATTTTAAAAAGTGCATGGCTCAGTTTTACGGTAAAAAAATGACATAAAAAATCAGTTAAAATTGAAAATTAAAATTTTACAGATTGAAATTAATCGTACTAAAATAAATTTTGTCTTTGACAGAATTTTTTTTTCTTTTTCTTCCATTTTTTTTTTCTTTACACCGTTTATTTTAGTAATTATTATTATTATTATTATTATTATTTTAAGATGGTTGACACTGAAGAATCATTGAAAAATATTTGAAATTACTGCCTTAAAGTTATTAAATTTTTCATACAAGACTGTTGAATTAAAAAGAAATAAGACTCAGTCGCATGGATTTTTTTTTATTTATTTTAATAATTTTCAGGAATTTTTAATATACTTTATATCGATATATTTCAATGCACATACATGCAAAACTTCGTAACACTAAGAAAGTAATTCTAAAGGACAATTTTCAATGCGTTGCAATGCCCTCCATCCCCTTAATCTCTCAAATAATATATCTTTGATATATATTTATATATATACAGGGTGGCTAAAAATTCCAGGAGCTTTTATGGACTATCTACTTAATAATAGCCACTTTTTTGTTATTGTAATGCTTTTATCTTTAAATACTATTTATTATAATAATTTGAATTTACTCAATAGGCAGTTTTTGAGCGATCAGGGAAAGTACAAACTACTACATAAATGAAAAAGTTTCGTGTTTTTTTTTTTTTTTTTTTTCAAAGTGCGGCGCATCTAAGATATTTTGTGGTCCGATGAGAAAGTTTTTACTGTTTAAATCGCTAAAAACTCTCACAATCATGACAGACTTTTGGATCTAACTCTCAAGAACACCAGAAAATAAAAATATGCAACAAGGTCTTTGTTTCTAAAATGTTTGATGGTTTAAGCTGAGATTAGCAACAATGGGAAGACTCAACAGGGCTTTTTTTTTTTTTTTTTTTTTTTCAAAGAAAAAGCAAAAAATAGTGGAAAAGTTTATCAAAAAGATGTTTTAAAGAAATCTGTACTTCCATGGTAGCAAAATCACCCGGCTAAGATATTTCCCCAAGATTGTGCTCTGGCCCATGGAATCAAATCAACGTTTGCTTTAATCGATGTCAAAGTGAAAAAGTACCTGACCAGAAATCAGTGTTGTTCTAACAACTCTGATTTGTATACAATGAATTTTTCAGCATGTGGGTTCTTAGAAAAACAATTGCGAACAGAAAATCATACATTGGATAGACTCAAGAAAGCCCTGAAAAAAATATCTGAGGATTTAGATCCAAACTGTATTTGCACCTCACCGTCATCTCTTTTCCGAAGAAGATCGTCGCTTCCATCAAAACCGATGACCGCCATTTTGAAAACTTATAGTAAAAAATAATTGTTAGACATTACTTGTTGCAAAAAAAGAAGCTTCATATTTGTTTGCCGTTTTACTAATTATTTACTATCCAATACTTTTTCCGGATATTTAATAGCTACCCTGTATATGTATATTCATATGTTTGAACACTTTTTAGACATTTATGCAAACATGTTTATATTATGCGTTTATATTACATAGTTATGTATGTATAGTGACATGTTTATATTACATAGTTATGTATTATGCTAGAAAAATATATTATGATATTTAGTTTGATTTCTATCACATAATGTTGCATATAAAACAGTGCAATTTTCATAAAAAAAAAAAAAAGAAGAAGAAGAAGAATCATTATGTTTCAAAAAAGCGTTTCTACGTCACAAAGACTTTTTTTTCTTTTTTTTTTTTTATTCGAATTCAAAGATTAAATGACTAATGTACCGTAAGAGGTTTATAATGAATAAATAGTTTTGATTTTAAAAGGTTTAAAAAGTGAAAAATACAAACTTTTTTTTTGCGTAAAATTCTCTAAACACATTTTGTAAGATCAGTTTTTGTTACTTTCTATAAAAATATAAATGATTTTGATTTTGTTTCTTCAGTATCAAGGAAAAGGAAATATTAAATGAAAATATCGAAAATAAAAATACATTAGAAAAACTGTATATATATTCACTCTAGAGATTTAAATTGTATTAGGCTAGTGGAAGAAGCAATTTATATTAAATAATATTTTAGATTTTAAAAATATTGAAATAAATGATTTATAAACAGTGGGGGGGGGACCTTTTTAATGATAAAAAATAACATATATTGAAAAAGAAAAAGCTTAACATATTAATTTTCTTGTGTATTGTATATATAATTTAAAAAAAAAAAAAAAAAAAAAAAAAAAAAACGGCTTCTCCTATGACAATTTCTTTGAAAAAAGGCATTGTATTAGTGGATTCATACCAAAGTTCATTTTTTTATTTAGTATTTTGTTTACATATTTTTCATATTAATGAACAGAAGGTGAATGTTCCTTATTTATAAGTTACACCATCTACCAATGAGTATTTAGACACTGTCGATTTTAGACATTTTGCCAAATATCCAGAAAAGATATTCAGGAAACTTCTTGAAATTTTGGGAATATGAAGAACGTGTTATACCTCATATATTTCAATAAAAGGTTTGTCCTGTAGGGAAAAAAACACACCAGTAAAAAATTAAAATAATGAAACTGTTTTGGATCCCCACGTAAAAAGTAATGCTTAAATGTGTTCTGGCTGTAACTTGTAATTAGGAGGATTATTTTTATTTTTTGTATAAATTGTTATGAGGCTAACACCCATATTCATGGAGACATAATGGTTTCTTTAAAAAATTGCAACAAGAATTGTCACTTTTTAAATTATAATACGTAGGGTATTAAACCCACAAGGGAGGCTCACCAAATGTTCAAAAGGTATTTATACATGTTTTATATCCTCTTAAAGCTCAAACTGAGCTGATAATAAAACTATCCATCTTATCGGCAAATGCGCCCCCTAGTGCGAGTCATTCTTAATTAAAGTTTGAAAATTACAGGCTCTTCAGTAATGTTTATTGAAATTTTATTTTTCCGACTGAGTGATAAATAATGCCTGGACCGGGAGTCGAACCCCGGATCTTTGACTTACAAGGTCAATGCTCTACCAATTGAGCTATCCAGGCCAACACCCCGGCCAGCATTACTCACTCAGACAAACTTTAGGCAGAAACATCTCTATTCTATCATGTAGATAGCTCGACAGAAATAAGCCGCAGGAAATGGAAAACACCATTAGATTTTAATGGATAATAACTCGCGCTAGGGGGCGCATTTGCCAATAAGATGGATATCTTTGTTGTCAGCTAAGACCTTTCAGATGATATTAATATGTATAAATACCTTTTGAACAGTTGGTGATCCTCCCTTGACAGTGAAAAGACATTTTATGGAAACCTGGCATACTACGTTTTACACAACCTAATGCAATCAGAATGTGAAAAATTTTAAATACCTCATGAAATATGAGCAGTTTTACTAAATATTTTTTAATTATATGTGTGCAAGATTTAGCGAAATTTCATTTGCATAATATAATAGCCAATAATATTATTAAGCTCTTACATGAAAATCCCAAACAAATATCGTGTAAATAAAAAAATAAAAAATGGGAGATAATATAAACGGAATTACAGTTCCTTTGCAAAATAAAGGATGATCATACGGATTTTTATCAATATTTATTTAAAAACAGCGAACACTGTAATAAGATTGGTAATTGATTGAATCAAAATAAAAATGTGAGTAAAACCCCTTATAGTTTAGCTTTTATTTTGAGAGAAACGGAAATTCTGTTTATTCAACCTCTCACATTTTTACTTTCCGAAAACTATAGTGAGGGAAGTATTGTAATCATGTCAAAAATCCGAATTTGAGATTTTGATGTTTCTATACGTTTTGAGGTTCCCTGAGTCCGTTTTCATTATTTTTACGATGATGTATGTATGTGTGTGTGTACGTGTGTGAGTGAACACGGCAGCGTCTAAACGCTTTGCTCAAATGAGCTGAAAGTTAGTATGTATGCTGTAAGTCACAGTAGCACGAACCCTATTGATTTTGGTGAATCTAGATTTTATAGTTTCTTTACAGAGACACCAAGAAAAGTTCTTTATCATTATGGCCTATGGGGCTAAATTTTTAAAAGTGTGATAGCGTCTAAACGCCTTATTAAACTGAGCAACAAATTTATACACATGTTATAGGTCACAGTAGCACGAGCTGTATAGATATTGCTGAATTTATTACTTACAGTTTTTTTACAGAGACACAAAGAAGAATTCTTTGTTATTATGGCCTATGAGACCAAATTTTTAAAAATGCGATAGCGTCTAAACGCCTTATTCAATATAGCTGAAAATTTGTATGAATATTATAAGTCACTGTTGCACTAACTATAAGCATTTTAATGAATCTAGCATTTATAGGTTTTTGCAGAGACACAACGAAATATTCTTTATCATTATAATCTATGGGCTCAAAGTTCAGTAGCGTTAAATTAAACATCGTGAACTATATGGATAAAAATACTCAAACACCCTATTATAATTTTCTCTCTTTTGTTTATTTAACAACTCCTCTTACTTTACTTTATCTGCAAAACCGTTAATTACTCAATGTTCGGAAAGTCGAGTGGAATCACTCCAGATTATTTTTTGAATTTGCACGATATTTGTCTGGGGATTTTATATAGGTAGCTCAAAACATTGACTATTAAATTATGTAAATGAAATTTTTCTAAATCTTGAACATGCGTAGTTGAAAGATAATTAGGAAAATTGCTCATATTTCGTAATAAACTAATTTTTTTTTGCATTCTGTTTGCAGTGGGTTCTGTCTAATGTAGTTTCTTAAAAATGGTTTTTCACTGTGTCTAATACCCTATGCGTTATAACTGAAAAGGTGGTAATATTTTTCCAATTTTTTTTAAAGAAGTCGTTATATCTCCATGGATATACGTAGCGGCCTCCTAAAAATGTATACAGATAATTAAAAGAATCTTCATATATAATACTACAACCAAAACGCATTCAAAGCGTTACTTTTTCCAGGTTGATCCAAAACATTTTGACTAATTTTTAATTTTTTACTGGCCCCGTTTTCCTCTTCAGAACAAAACTTTTACTGAAGTATATGAGGCATAACATGTTCTTTACACTACCAAAGTTTCAAGAGGATTCCTAAAGAACTTTTTTAAATATATGACAAAACGTCTAAATTCGAATGTGTTCAAATACTTATTGGTGGATAATGTATTATTTAAAATCGATAGAAATATTTATATATATATATATATATATATATATACACACATGCACGTATATATATTTATAACCTTATTCTAAAAAGGGACAATAATAATCTCAAACTTTAATTTTCCATGAATTTAAACCAATGGATTGTATGGGTGTTACGTCATGCAATCCTTTACACGTGACCACTGCAAGAAGAATGCATGATTACATTTGTATTCTATAGGACAGGGTATGACCTGGCGAAAAAAATTCTTTAGCATTTTAGCTAAAATGACCAATTAGCATTTTCGCTTTTTCAAAAGTACTTTAGCTTTTTCTTTTCGGGAAAGAAGAGGGGGGGGGGGTTGTAAAAACACTTAAATACTTTAAGGGGAAAAAAGAACTTTAATCTAAAATTATAATTTGCTACTTTTATTTTGACATACATAAATTTTACACACACTATTTTCCTCTGATGACGGATATGATTGTTCTGCATAGAGGAAAAAAAAATGTTATTATTGAATTTTTTCAAAATAATTTTAACTAAAATACATGACTTCACCTCTAAATAAATATTGTGGTTTAAATCCAGTTAGCTGCATTACAAATGTTAAAACTAAATAGGCTTATGGTACAATTCTCCTTGGCTTTGAAGAACACCAATTTTTGAAAGCTTTTTGAAAATCGAATTCTTTGCTTGAAAGTCTTTCTACATTATTCATTTGAGGAAAAGCTCTTTCACAGTCTGCAATGTGTACAGGTAAGCTCGAAGCATATTCCACTATAGAGCATAACAAAGGATATTCATCATGCATTTCATTTTCATTTAGAAATTGTAAATTGCAAAAAGTGTTGTCTGTACATCTGATTTTCATTACTTTTTTGAATACGTTCCATTCAGACAACATTTGGTTTTCAATAAATGTATTTTTGTATACAGGACTATTTTTGAAATTTTCTTTATTTCATCTATTCCAGTCTATATCTATATTGCTATTATTTTCACAAATATTTTTGAAAGTAGCATATTAAATAGAATAGTTTATTTGATATCTCCAAATCATTCCCTTAATTCCTTCAATAAGGCATTTGAGAAATTCATTCAATAGTTTTTCCTAATCTGCTGCTTGTTTAAATGTTTTCTTCATTAATTCCAAATATGTGATTATTTCACGATTATTTGCCGAAATATGGGTTTATTTTACTGCTGTAAAAAAAAAAAAAAAAAAAAAAAAAGAAAAATTCAGATTAATAGCGTCTAATTACTGAATTATTTATATTTTCTGCCGCAAATTTCCCAAATTCATTATTTATTCCAAATTCGTTCTATTTTCAAAGCTATAAATGTAAATCAACATTTCTTTTTTCATATAAAATTTCCGAAATACGCATCATTTTCGTGATCTGCTGCCGAAATCTGGAACATTTCATTGTTTTTTGGGGAAGAAAAAAAATTAATTATGGCTAATTATTCAAAATTTCTGCTTTTTCTTCTCTAAATGCCAAAATACGATATCTTTGTTGAAATGAAGGACATTTCTTTTTTGATATAAAATTTCCGAAATACGCATCATTTTCGTGATCTGTTGCCGAAATCTGGAACATTTCATTGTTTTTTGGGAAGAAAAATAATTAATCATGGCTAATTACTCAAAATTCCTGCTTTTTTCTTCTCTAAATGCCGAAATACGCAATATTTTCTGAAATGAAGGATTTTTATCAATGTCAATTCCAGAAAAATCGTGATTAATTTGCCGATAATCGACATTTTAAGATTGATTTCTAAAATTTGCGATTACCTTGTCACAAATCGAAAACAAAAAATGGCTTCTACTTATGTTTGTTTGCCGAAATACTCAATATTTTTTTAAATAAAGAATTTATCAACAACGATCCGCGAAAAATATAAATATTTTGCCGCTAATCGGCGAAATTCGCACTGTCTTCAAAGCTGACTTCCAAAAAGAAGCCGGGGCCATGCGAGATTGCTCGCTCGTTTAAGCAGACAATAGCTATTTGTTCTCGCGCGGCCCCATTAAAACTTAGCCCATTGAAAATCGAAATTAAATCAAAATATACTAAATAAATGAAACAATTCCCGATATTTTTTAGTAGTTTCGTAATTTTTTGCCAGGGATTATTTTAATTAAATTAGAGATTTTTATGTTGAGAAATTTTGTGAAATCATCTTGTTTTTGCTCTTTAGCGAAATTCTCTCTGGCATATTTTCGCAAAATACGATATCCTTTCGCAAAATGCGAAAAAAGCGAACAGCAGTTTAAACCCTGATAGGAACGTTTTGTATCCCATGCTGAAATTCTTAGGGAAATTGAGAATAAAAAATCTTACGAGGTGGAAAACAATAAATAGTTTAGCGTCTGAAAGAAAAATGTTAAAGTACTTTATTAATCACATCCCTAACAGCACACTTATACATACTACATCCCTAGGTTGTCTCTTGTTTGTACTTTCATCCATAGGATATCCTGAGAATGACTTGTGGATAAGATGTGCTGTTAGGGATCTAGTTTAGAAATGTATATTTTAACACTTTTACGAGACGCGTATTTTGAATGTTAATTAAATTAAAAAGCAAGTTCTATTTTTTTTTTTTTTTTTTTTTTTTTAACTGCTTATTTCAAATTTTGACATAGAATACTACTCTTTGGTTTATGCTATAAACGGAAAAAAAAATCCACAGAGAAAAAAAGTGGATGTCAAAAATTGAACAGTGTAATTTTTTATTTATTTTTTAATCTATTCTTCTTAACGTTTTAACACTTATTTACCTGGCAATAAAATTACCAGAAAATATTAGTATTATTAACGATAATAAATTAAATGTGGGAAACTGAAAAAGAAAATTAGATACGTAAAATAAAATGAATATTTGTATGGAATAAACCTCTTTACAAATTTTAAATCAGTAAAATTTTAAATGAATAAGAAATATTGAAATGCTTAGAAAGTGAATTAATGAGTAATAGAAGTGAATATTACATGTCTAAACTGTTAATTAATTATAATTCTTTAATGCAGATTCATTCAAAATAGTTTTACGCAGTGTACATACTCTTATTAAAAAACGTGCTTTATTTCTACAAAAAAAAAAAAAAAAAAAAAAAGTTTTTTTTTTTTTTTTTTTTTTTTTTTTTTTTTTTTTTGTTTAAATATTGAGAAATAGGAAAAAAAAATAAAACTCCGGTTTTATATTTAAAAGTTATGTGAAATGAAAAAGTATTTTTTTGTATTTAGTTGTTTATTTAGTTTTACCGCAAATGCAGTTAATCTGGACAATTGTTGTAATTGCGACAGAGGAAAAATTTGAATGTTTATAATTACAATAACAGACACTTTTTTTTTTTTTTTTTTTTTTTTTTTTTTAGTGCATTTCTAAATGATAAATTATTTTCGACGATTTTTTTCCTCAAAATTGTCAAATTAAAATCGATTTTATTTATATCAGTTTTCGTATATTATTACAATTTTTCACTTTTGTGTCAGATAGAGAATTTTTATGCAGCATTCATTTTTTTTTTCGAACAGATTTATAAATTGTATTGTTTATTTGCATAAGTTATAAATTTAATAATTATCTGTATAATGTGATAAAGCTTGCCTGTATTTAAATATTTCGATGAAAGACAGCATATTATTTAGTATTAATACATTTAATTAATATGGACGTGCCTTTTTATAAGAAAATTATATTTACAGAATCCTGCAATTTTCTGAAAAAAAAAAAAAAAACCCTCATATAAAATTCATAGATCTTTATATATGCAAAATGCATATAAACATATTCTTTCTTTTTTTTTCTTTTTTACCAATGTATATAATAGTTTTAAAAGATTATTTTTTAAAGTATACAATAAATTTTAAAAATTGCTGCATTAATAAATATATGCAATGATGGTAGTCGACATTTCGAACATTTTGTAATTTTCGGATTTTTAAACAAATTCGAATATGAGAATATTTTAGCAAAGAACCAAATGGATTTCGTCCAAAATTCATATACTTGTATATGACGTACGGTAAAAGAATATAAACGTTAAGCACGCACATTTTAGTAAAGATTTTTTTTTTTTTTTTTTTTTTTTTTTGTATAACTTTTAAAAATATATTAAACTTTCCGAAATTTTGAACATCTAGCCCCTCTAACACTTGATACGAGTAAATGTTTTCCTGTTTTCGGGTAAAAAATAAATCAATAAATAAAAATATTTAATGTATGCGTCGTTTCTGATAATAATTATCCGAATCTTACAAAGCAATCAATCATATCAGTCCTTTCTTCTATTTGAAGGTATTTGAGATTATTAAAGAGAACATAAAATGATTTAAATTCATCGAAAATATCAGCGGACCCAGATTTTCATCCATAAGTTCGTTATTACTTAAGCCTATTTGTCACTGTAGTTATACATGTATCAAAATTTTAGACAAGTCGGGCAGTAGAAAGTGGGATAGAATTTGAAATGAATCCTTTATCAAGACTTCCGGTTCCAGGTTGGTTGGTTGGTTGGGTTTTACGTTGCAGTAGTGCTTCGCAAATGGGCAATAGGCGACGGTCTGGGACTCACCCCTAGAGGTGGTCCGGAGACATGCCATCGCAATTTTGATCCTCCACGGAAGGGATGTCTCTCCCGCTTCGGTGACCCCCAGAGGTATAATTTTCGATGGGAACATGTTCCTTTAGTCCTCAACCAAGTCTGTTAAGTATGTATCCTCATCGGAACTATACATACGTAAAAATTTGAGCTCAGTCAGATAATAGAAATGGTTGAAAATTGAATTCTTAAATTTAACGCACACAGAATAAAAAAAAAAAAAAAATCTTTTAAAAAGAGAAAAAAGAAAGTGTCAAAAGATGTTAAGCTATAATTTTTATATACCTGATTTCATTATTAAATTAAAAAAGAAAACAGCAAATAAGAATGATACGTGCGTTTACCGAGTAGTTAGACTGAATTTTTTTTCTTTTATTTGCAGAGTATTTAACAGAATATTCACAATGCATATTGTCTAATTTATATATTTATGTATGATATAGGTTACATATATATATATATATATATACAGGTGTGTGTGTGTGTGTGTGTGTTTACTCAATAAAACAGCTAATAATGCTACTGGAAGATAAATGATTTATCATTTAAAGAGACTGTGATAAAATAGGCTTTCCTCTTAAAAGAAGATCTAAACAAGTGTTAAATTTATCGATTACAGTTAGGCAACAAACACTTTATAGATAATTAAAGGACAGATTCCTTCCTATATTTTGTAAACTTTTGAAATACAGTGTAAACACTTACTTGTTATTATCGGAAATATAGCAGTTTTATCGGAAGAATTATTGATTAAAAGATTTCAATTTATATAATCAAAGAATAGTTTAGAGGTTACATAAGGAAAAACTTTGAGAAACGAAAAAAGCCTTTATTTATTTATTTTATTTATTTATGTTGTATTTATAGTATTGTTAACAATAAAAAGTACTGTTAATATTTCGTTGCTATCACTTTGAATTTAAACTAAACTTTACATAAATACTTGGATACATACTAAAATCTTTCGTGATTTTAAAGATTTTTTAAAATTATTATTCGAAAATCTTTTTTACAATTAAGAAATGGTTTAGATAGTGAGAAAGGATATTTAAACCCTACTATAGCTGATTTAGATTTCTAAACAGAGAAACGGGAAAATAGTTTAGTTGACATAGAGTAATAACATTTATCTTTTTATAAACTTCAATTATTTTCTACTTATTAAACAAACCCACCAGTTTGAAAAAGTAATGCAAAGATGATTCTACCTTTTTTTCAAATACTTTAAATAATGTTTAAATTCAAACTAGTGTAGTGATATGTTTCTCATGTTTTTTCCTAATGAATTTCAAATTATATTTATACATACACACACACACACACACACAAATATATCTGTATATATATAAAATATACGTGTCACGATGTTTGTTCGCGATAAACTCCTAAACTAAGGAACCGATTTTAATGAAATTTTGCACACTGTGTGCAGTTTGATCCAACTTGAGAGATAGGATAGTTTTTATCTCAATTTATTGTCACAATATTGTTTTATTGCAATTATTTGTTAATTATAGACCTTTGTTACAGTTGCTCCAAAATATCTGTGAGTTCCATAAGTTTAATTGTTGCCAAAAAGAAAAAATACGAGTTCATTTTCTTTCGACATAAAAGTAAATACATTTAATCAAACGTGAACGTTAAAAAATTATAAAAAGTTAAATTATACATCTCACGAAAATTGACGTCATAATCAATTTAAAGATTTTATTCGCATTGATAAAGTATGTAGTTATACACAAGCGAAATGTGACGTCATTGACCGTCTGTGAAATCAAGAAATGTATTTTTTGTAAAAAATTATTAAAAAACGAGGAAAATTATTTCCGAATTTTAATCCCCATATTTTTGTATAGATATGTATTATTTATCATGTGCATACGTTAGATTGAGTTATTTTGCTGTCAAATTGACAAAATTTTTATTTTAAATTTCAAAGCTCTGTCGTCCTAGGAGTTTTTCGTATTTGGCGATCGAAAACGTAACACGAAAATATACAAGCTAGATGTATATTTTCGTAATATGTATTGTGCGAAATATTGTTTCATATTATTCATTACTCTCTTAATATAAGTTGTTAAAATAACCATGATTTTTGAAAGGAATTAAATGTGTGCGCCAGATAATTTGGCGATATTATTTTTTTTCCTACAAGGATGATAGATATGAAATTTACGATTGTGATGAAATGCTCGCCCTCTGGTGGGCTAAGGGGAAATTACAATAAACATGCTTTAATTCGAATTTCATCAAGCCGCCATTGCTAGCCGATGTTTAGTTTCACATATATTTATTGAATAAAAATGAATAAATACGGTAAAAAAGATAACACATACTGTTGTAAGCTCCAGTGTAACTCCAAAGGACCAAGAAATCCAGAATTAAGCTTCCATTTATTCCCAAATGACAAATTTAAAAATTCAGTTGCTTCGGCTAATGGAAGTAAAGAATTAATCAGATGATTTGAAACTAATATTTGTTCAGCTTCAGTTAAATATCTACTTCCGATCGAACTTTGAATAAACTGAAATATTTTTTTCCAAAAGCAATCAATTTTCCATGATGTAATGGCGGAGAAATTATAGTACGAATATTAAGAAGAATAACAAAAAGAACAAAAATAGATACACGTGGCTGTAATATTTACTAACAACAAGAGCTGAAAAAGCGCCATCTATCGATCATTACAAACGCGGATATCAGATACATTATGTGTATGCTACAATTTATTTCACGTGACACGTGTGTCAAAAATTTATTTACGACATAACCTTGCTTTTTCAATTTTTGTTGCATTATTCTAATCTGTATCACATTGTTTTCTTTAAGAAATTTGTGATCTATACATAACGTTCTAAATAAAAAGTAACCATTTCAGTATTTTAAAACATATTTAAAACTCTCTTTTATTTAACATTAAATTTTAAAACTTAATTTAAAACTTATTTAAAAGTCTGGAAGAGTTTAAGTTTGTTTATTTGTTTTGTAACGCTGATCTATATGATCGATGTTCGAAACTTCAATTAATTATTTCTCTTATTTTTCTTTACTTTTTCTTTAATAACTTACCAATTTAACGTTCCTGATTAAATTTGTGATTTATATATGTATTTTGCATTAAATTTTGACTCATATTTATTGCTGAAAATCTTGCAATTTCTTATCTTAATCCTCAATGCGCTCCTTCTTGATTAACTTGAATTTACTATTAAAATTTTAACATACTCAGAATCTTCTCACCACTTCGTTAAAATATATTAATCTTTTCAGTAATATATTAATCAGTATATCCCCACAACGATATTTGGCGATTTTTTGTTGGCGATTATGGCTAAATCATAAATATATAAATCATAAATCATAAATGATAATCTAAATCATAAATCAAAAACATAAAATAATAAATCCAAAATAAACAACATATAGGCTGCCATATTATATCACAAAGAGTCCAGAGCGACATCGTTATCGTTCAAAACGGCGCCAAACAAAAATCGCCAAATTCAGCTGTGGGGATATACTGAAGTTATATTTATCCGAATATAATTACTGAAGTTATATTATAAGTTATAGTTGTGGGTAACAACTATAGTATTTCCCCACAACTGGATTTGGCATTTATGGCTGAATCATAAATCTAAAAATTATAAATGATAAAATCATAAGCTAAATCATAAATCTAAAATAAAAGCATGCAGGTTATCATATTTTACTGCAAAGAATCCAGAACGACTCGTTCAAAAAGGCGCCAAAAAAAATCGCCAAATCCAGTTGTGGGGAAATACTATATACCTTATCAAACTATCAACGTATTACTTAGCCGCAGCAACGCGTGGCCGGGTCTGCTAGTATATATATATATATATATATACTAGCTGACCCGACAAACGTTGTTTTGTCATATAAATTATTTCTAGAGAATATTTTGCTAGAAAAAAATAACTAACTTATTGTAAGTGTGTAAGGATGTGGTATATAAGTGAAACAGTTATGGAGCGCTGTGAACGGTGACTGTGAATTCCGATTATAACGTAAAAGACATAATTACCAAAATTTTCGCTACTTGCTTCTTGCTACTTGCTACTTGCTACTTGGTACTTTCTACTTGCTACTTGTTATTTAAACCTTCCGCTGAATGTCGAACAGCACAAAATTTTATTTCATACGGCAAATATTTCAATTTATGAGAGAATCTCTGATAGCAACGAATTTCACATGAAAATTTCGTCTTTTTTGAATAAGCTGTAACAATCTGGACCTATTTGATGAAAATTTTTATCAAAAAGTTATTACAATATCTAACATCATTACATGTACATTTATCACAATTCAATCAATCGATGCATGTGAGTATGTGTATAGTATGAGCGAAGTGAAATGTAGAGTTCGTATTAAATAAAAACTTAAACTCGTTTTAATTAAAGGTGAAAAAGTTGAAACTCAATTTATTTTATAACAGGTATATTTTTTTAATCTACAAAAACTTAATTTATCGTAATGCAATTGGATGTACAATATTTTTGGTTAATCCTTGAGGAGTATACACAAACAAATTCGAAGGTTTTCCAACCCTGGAACACGCAACATATAATTGAAGGTGAGAAAAGCACGGATTTTCTAAATTTAAGCCACAAATTGGGACCCCCTTTGGTGACTTTAAATATTTTAAGCCATTTTTGCGATGAATTGAAATGGCTATCTCAATTGTGGAACTAAAGATCTTGGCGAGAAGCGTCCGAGCTACTTCGGGGCCAAATTTCAAATTTTGCCAACGGGATTCGATACTAAAGGTGTTCCATTCAAATAAATAAATAAATAAATAAAATATAATAAATTAGCTACACAAATAAATTTGTAGGTTAGGGTGGTTGTTAATCAACGCGCGTGTAAATTTGATAGAAAATTATAGAAAATACTCACTCCAATTCCGCACTAAATTTGCAAAATGTATAGTTTTTTATGCACACTTCAAAACTCTTCAAACACTAATTACATCTTGATGTAATATTTCAATTAGGACACAATGTTTTGTATAACAATAATAACACGAAGTTACAAAATATTTTCCTGAATTTGATCGCAGCACCAACTGTCGGGACAAACTGGAATTACAATAGAATATACGCAAGCGAAGTGTGACGTCACTGACCGTCAGTGGATGCAAGAAAAAGATTTCCTATGTTAATCTCCCATTGGATTTTTTATAAAAAATTATTAAACATCGAGGAAAATTATTTCTCGATTTTAATCCCCGTATTTGGGTATAGATATGTATTAGTTATCGTATGCATGTGTTAGATTGAGTTATTTTGCTCTCAAATTGACAAAATTTTAATTTTAAATTTCAAAACTCTGTCTTCCTTGGCGTTTTTTGTATTTGGAGATCAAAAACGTAATACGAAAATATACATGCTAGATGTATATTTTCGTAATATGTATTGTACGAAATTGTTTCATGTTATTCATTACTCACTTAATATAAGTTGTTGAAATAACCATTATTTTTGAAAGAAATTAAATATGTTCGCCAGATGATATGGCGATATTTTTTTTCCGCCAAAGATGACAGAGTTTTGACATTAAAAATTCAAATTTTATCAAATTTACAGCAAAAACTACTCAATCTAACGCATGCACATGATAACTAATACATATCTATACATAAATATGGGGATTAAAATCGGCAAATAATTTTCCTCGATATTTAGTAATTTTTTACAAAAAATCCAATGGGCGATTAACATAGGAAATATTTTTCTTGCATCCACGGACGGCCAGTGACGTCATCACTTCGCTTGCGTATTATTGAATATTCGATACTACGATCGTAGCGCAGTCTGCCGGATCCAATGTGAAACATTCCAAAATCAACAACAATTTATAAGTGATAAATTAATAAAATAAACAATTTAAATTGAACTGAATTGTAAATCTAAACCATTCTCGAATCCACCTGAAGACACAGAAAAAATTTCATTAAACTCGGCCGAGTTTAATGAAATGGCTGGTCCGGACCAGCCGTTTAGGAGGAGTTCAGTGACATACACACGCACAAAAGAAATATATATATAAAGATAAATACAAAGGCACAGCTTTAGTATAGACCTCCCCCCCCCCTCCTTGTCGACTTTAAATATTTTTGGCCATTTTTGCGATGAATTAACATGGCTATCTCAATTGCGTAACTGACGATCTTGGTGAGAAACGTCCGTACTACTTCGGTGCCAAATTTCAAATTTTTCCAAACTAAACCTGTTCCATACAAAAAAAAAAAAAAAAAAAAAAAAAAAACTGTTTTATGATATATACAAAATAAAAATAAAAAATTCTAATAAATTCGAAATTATTACTATTTACAATTAAGGTGAAAACATAAAAGAACCTTTATAAGTTACATAGAAAGTATCAATTAAAACGAAAAATTTTGTTTTACTGTAGAAAAGAAAAGTACTACTAAATTAAATAAAAATTTTAAGCTAATACCAAGTATCTCTATGAAAATATTTTTTTACACGCGAATATTTTCATAGTATATTAATTTTTTTTCTAATTTTTATTGTTTATCACGCGAAATTAAAAATATTTTATTTCCGGAAAAAAATAAATAAACGTGAATTTTGTTTATTTTGGCATCAAATATATTTTTCTTTTTAATCATTTTAAAGTTAAAATGGAGTTTTTATTTAATATCTTTTGATCCAATTATCCGATTGAACTGAATTGTAAATCTAAACCATTCTCGAATCCACCTGAAGACACACAAAAAATTTCATTAAACTCGGTCCAGCCGTTTAGGAGGAGTTCAGTGACATACACACGCACAAAAGAAATATATATATATAAAGATATATACACACAGAGAGAGATAATGAATCCAAGTATTAGAAAATATCCGAACGTAATTAGGCCAACTTAATTTCTTTTGTTTTTTCTGTAATTTAAGAAAGTATTTTATTCAGTAACGCGTTAAACAGCATGTAATGTCTATATCCTTCGATATTAATTAAAAAAAAAAAAAAAAAAAAAAAAAAAAAAAAGAAATGATTGTGGAAGCCAGTACTTTTCCTATAAAAATTTATTTTTTGTTTTACAATTTTTGTTTTTATTTATTTATTTATTGACATCTTAATTTATAAACCACTTTTAAGTATACCACATATTTAAATATATCATTATTTTTAGCATATAGGGTTGAGAAAAATATTTATCATAATGTAAAAAAAAAAAAAAAAAAAAAAAAAAAAAAAAGTATTTACTTCACCCTTTTCCCAGTATTACCACAAAGCTCCACACTTTCATATTTATGCAATAAAACAGATGGATTAAAATATATTCATGAAAAGCATATTTTAAATTTTATTTTCATTTTTAAATATGCATGTATAAATTATTTAATATTTTCTAAAATTACGAATGTTGTTGTTCATATAAGATTTCAAAGTCTTTTCTTAATATTAATTGAAATCGGTACCTTGTACATTTTCTAATTAAAGAAATATTACATATATGTATATATATGTATAATATGTTTATATATATATATATATATATATATATATATATATATATGATTTCTCAATTAGACAACTCTAACAGTAGTGGAGTGTTTTCTGGGCTTTTCAAGGACGTTTTCTGGTGATAACTCGTGTGTAACATTCTTAATTTTATAGGCTAAAATTATGAAAATAAATACACACATTTAATGATTATTTCTGTCCATGACTGTACGGGAAAGAATGTTAATTAAATCATTTTTTAAATACGAAAATTAATTTTCCACAGAGCTCAAAATTCGTTAGATGTAGACACTTTAAATCCCAGTGAATGAACAGCTTTAATTTTTAGTACGACAGTTCGTACTATTTCTTTCACACAGAGTCGTTACTAATTTTTATCTATCACTCTGAATGAACGTGCAAACATTTTTGTTTATTTCTGTATATATAAAGCTGAAAAATTGTCATTGTATGTGTCCGGATTTTTAGCACCGGATTACTTGATTTTTTTGAAAATTAAATTGGTACATATATTAAACAGGACAAAATCTAGCTGACGCCGTATTTTTTTAGTTAAATCGGATAAACGGTTCAGACGATATTAAAAAAAATGCCATTTTAATTTAAAAATAATAAAATAATAAAATAAATAAAATAAATGAATAATAACAAAAAAAAAAAAAGATTGATGTCAAAAATAAAAATGGGAAAAATCAATTGAAGTGTAAAGGATTAACAACTATTTATTATTACTATTTAATATTTAATCCTTTTTATTACTATTTATCGCGCATGCAAAATGTTTGTATTATTAATTATCCTGGGCATGGTAGAATTTAGTAAAGATATGCCATTAATAATAAAAATATAATAACATAACCTATATTTGAAACTGTAATAGTTCAATTTTCCGATTATTAAAAAACAGAATAGCTACAGTTACGCTTCACAAAGATACAAAAAATAAAATAAAATAAATAAATAAAAAATATTTTCCAAAATTCAAATTATGACGCAAATGTCAAAGATTTAATTCTCTCTTATTAATTAAAACAAAATTAAAAATCAACATGTATACATTTTTGGAAATAATTAAAAATTAAAATAAGTTATGTATTTTTATCTAGAAAAGGGCTTCTTCAACTTTTTCGATACTGTCGGTTTCGATACTGATACTAATTATTATTAATTTTCTTTTCTTTTTCTTTCAAAAAAAAAAAAAAAAGATTTTCATGAAATTCTGGCAAAAGCAGAATTTAGTTAGTACGGAGGTCTATTTTTTTTTTTTTTTTTTTTTTTTTTTTTCAAATTATAACATCGCTTTCAAATTATTCAATTTCAATAAACTTTCGATTTCGATAAATGTCCAACCATCGTAAAACTGGCGACAACGTTTTGTCCGTAGATTGAGACTAACACTCTTCCGTACGAATAAATAAATATGTAAAATTTCGAAATGTCTTTTTATGCCGGAAAAAATGAACGTGCAAACATTTCTTTTAAATAATAAAAATATATTTTAGAAAAATCGTGCTAAAAAAAAAAAGGAACAAATTCAGTATAGAATCCATTTGGTGAAATTTGAAATTTGGCCTCGAAGTTTTACACTAAGATGTTTATTTATGCCATTGTGATAGTCATTTTAATTCATCGTCAAAATGATAACACAAATTTAAAAGCCGCCAAGAGGCTAATATGTTAGATCTATACCTAAGAAATTTTAAGAAATGAATGTAGACACCGATGTTAGCGAAAGAAACACAATTACTGAATACATTTATTTGAAAGAATGGATTAAAATAAGTCCTGCCGAGCTAAATTAAATACTGTTTTGCACAGAATTTTATATATATATTACATTAAAAAAAAAAAAAATGCTTAGGGATTATTATTATTATTATTATTATTATTTATTTATTTATTTATTTATTTACTTACTTATTTAGATAGAAAAGTCGAAACAGAATGCGGAATGATTTAAATGTATGTTTTTATGCAAGTTGTTTTCTGTTCCACTAATTTTTTAAAACGTACTTGCCAACATCCTAATTAATATTCCGTAGTGTTGTTAGTCCCGCCTTTTTTCTCATGCCGGTAAATTTGTAGAATAATATTCTCCAAATGCAATTACGATCGAATAATACGAAAAATACTCTAAAAATATACTGGTATAAAAAAGAAGGCGAAGCTAATGATACTACGGGATATTAATTTGGATGTTGGCAAGTATGCTTTAAAAGAACAAAGAAAATGTAATTTAGTATCAAAATTTGAATCGAATTGTCCTTGGAAGGTTTTGCGTATTGATTAACGCATTATTTTATTGAGTTTTTGTTTGTTATAAAAATAATCACTCCTTGTATAATTATGTTATAAAAACGAAAGATAAGCATTCTTTTCTTTTTAGATATTTACAGGAAATTTTCGTTTCATTTCCAAAAATTTCAAATATTATCTTATAATTTAGAAAAAGAATCTTATATTGAAGTAGTCCATTTTATATACAGGGAAAAGAATTGCTATCATGTTGCATATTTTTAATTTAGACGAATACTGTGTTCACTACTGAATCTTGACTAAAAATTCAAATGTGTGAATAATTGGCTAGACTATCTACTACACATTTTACCGATATTCTATAGCAATGGCAAACTATTAAAATAAATTACGATTGTACTGAATGAAAGAGTTATTGCTATAAACGAATTCAAGGTATTCCTTTAGTCATATTAACCCTTAACACGCTGGTATTGCGTTCACGCAACGCCCGAAAGAATTGCGTTTAACAGTAAACTAAAAAAGATATTTCATATTAAGTATTAATTTTAAATAAGAAGAGAATATATATTTTTTTTTATTAAAAAATAAATAAATAAACTGTTCTGAAAAATAATTTTATATTTTAAAATAAATTTCAAATTTGAAGCACTAACAAATCCAAAACTTTTGAAAATCATCATATTTGAATAAGTTTACATAACTTCTTAAAAAAAAAAAAAAAATCACAATAAAATAATTACTTTTGAACTCATCTGTAGTGTTTGCTGTTTTATACTCCCGCAAGGAAATTTCCGTAAACATTTATTTGTCTTCATTATATACTTTTATTCCACTGAAGTTGTACAAATACAACACCCTGTATTTAGTAAGATAATACTAATTTTAATAATTGTATTTTAAATTATTGTTATATGTGATCAAAATAATGAATATTATTAAAACTAAATTCAAAAACTGGCGCACAATCAATAGAAAGATATTAAAACTTCTTCACACACCATAAATTATAAGTCAGCACAACCGGTTTCGAAAGGAAGTAGTCCATAGTCTGTCTTGCTTTTGCCTCCAAGGTTTTGCCACCATGATCGCACGTGTTTTTTGCACCTGATGAAGAAAGTCTAAATCCTTTCGAAACCGGTTGTGCTGTCTTAAAATTTATGGTGTGTGAAGAAATTTTAATATATATTTCTAATGAATATTACTGTTTGTATTTAGAAAAAAAATCATTATTTCTAGTTTTGGCAGTTAATGGGTTAAATCAAAGAAAAAAAGCTAAATATTAACAGCAAAAAAAGCAAAAAAAATTATTTCTTTGTTCATATTTACAAAAAAAAAAAAAAAAAAAAAAAACTGTTGAACTAATTTTATTCTAAATCTAATGGCATGAAAATTTCTAACTCAATACATTAATATTAGAGGTGGGTAAGACAAACCCTGTATCCTATTTAAACCAAGGAAAGAAATGAAAATCTCCTTTTCACAGCTAGTCAACAGCTTGTGCACTTACATTATATGATCAGGAATATTATTTTTAAGAAAATGTTTCTAGAAATGAAAAATATAAAAAATGGTGAAATATCCGCAGAAATACTATAAACTATTAAACCTTCTTTTCAACTAATCACAAAATTTAAGATTTTGGATGGAATCCACTAATTTCTGAAAACAAGAAAACATGTATTTCAGGCTCTTTCGTTAGGGTAAGTTGATTTCTTTTTTCTTATCAAGCAAAATATTTCTTTTTTCTTATCGAACCGCCATTTTGTTTCAAATTGTCGGCTACAAATTATTATTGGACTTGGTGCAAATATTGATGTGGACTACGTACATCTGGAGTTTTAAACAAATCGGTTCATAATTACCTTTTTTTTAATGCGGATTTGAAAATTTTGAGTGGCCTGAATCAAGCTGGCCAGCGAATCAAGCTGGTAAACAAACATATAAAATGCATTTGTGTGATAAACCTACGCTAAAAATGTTTTTCGAACTAATTCAGCATTTTAATAGTTGTCGTTTGATCAAATTAAGTGGATGCCACTCGGATCAAAATGGCGGAAGAAATTGCCCAGTAAGCTAATCCCAGATATTTATAAAATAAATCCACTATCCAATTTTGGTTCGAACAAATTCAGCATTTCAAAAGTTATCGTGATAACAAATTCTCAAGTGGCAGCATTTAAGTCGCCACAACTTGGAAAAAAGATTGCAGAGCATTTTGCCCACGAAATCATTTAGGATATTTGAAGGATAAACCATTTTCACATCTTTGGTTCGATTTGATTAAGCATTTAAAATATTATCAGGATAACAAATTTTCAAGTGGCTGCCACTTGGAAACGATATGGAGGAGCAAGGTGGCCAGAGAACTAGTCCAAGATTTTTGAAAGATAAGTTTCTTATCAAACTTTGGTTCGAATTATTTCAGTATTTCAAAAGTTATTGTTGTGACAAGTTTTCAATTGCCAGTCTGATTTTAAATGCCTGCAACTTGTAAATAAAAAGGAATAAAAATTTGTCCAGCGAAATCTTCCAACATATCTGTATGATAAGTCCACTGTCCAACTTTGGTTCGAGTGTCAATTCAAGTGTCAAGTGGCAGCGTTCAAGTGGACGCAAATTGGAAACAAAATTGTGGAGAAACTTGTCCAACGAAATCATAGATATTTGAATTATAAATCACTTTTTCAACTTTCGTTTGAATTGATTAAATATTTCAGAAGTTATCGTGATAACAAATTTTCAAGTGGCCACCAATTGGTAACAGTATAACGATGAAAATTGCCTAGCAAACTTATCCAAGATATTTGAAGCATAAGATCACTGCCCAACTTTATTTCGTCATAATTCAGTGTTTCCAAACTTATTGTGATAAGAAACTTTAAAGTGACAGCCTGATTTTAAGTTGCCTCAACTTGGAAACAAAAAGACGGAGTTGGAGTCTCATCGAACTTATCTAAGACATTTGAATGATGAGTCTATTGCTCAAATTTCATTCGAATTGTTTCAGTATTTCAAAAGTTAACATAATTAGAAATTTTCAAGTTGTCGGCATTTGGAAATAAAATGGCGGAACAAGTTACCTAGCGAATTTATCCAAGATATTCGAACCGTAAGTTCACTATCTAACTTTGGTTTGAATGAGTTTAGTATTTCAAAAGCTTTCCTGATGGCACATTTTCAAGTGGCAGCCTAAGTTAAAGTGGCCGAAACTTAAAAACGAAATGTCGGTACAAGTTGCTCATTGAACTCATGTAAGGCATTTTTATGATAAGTTCACTACCCAACTGTAGCCCAAATTGATTCAGTCTTTCAAAAGGTATGATGGTGTTAAACTTTCAAGTGGTAGTCGGATTTGAAATAACCCCGCTTAATTTAAAATATTCATTTAAAATATCATATTTATTTAAAAATTATGGATAACATTCATTGATAAACTTGTTTGAGGCACTTATATTGTCTATGTATACATACTCTCTAAAATTTCTAGAGTGGGAATCTCACTCCTTAAAAAAGTGACCACTATTTTGACACGAATTAAAGTGAGAAAATACTATTGTCGCTCTTGAAAATGTGACATTTATCACTTTTCTCTAAAGAGAGACTTGTAGTCACTCTGTCACAAAGTGTGAAGTCATCATCTATTGCAAGATCAACCTTCTGAAAAGTGAAGTATTGCTGACGCCATCTACTTTCCGTATTCCGAATGAAATATGAAAGTCAATTTCTGGATGATCTGATGCATGAGATTTGTTTAACAGAACTTATTGAAAATATTTAAGTATAAAAAACTTAAATAATTACGTTAAAAGCTATTTTGGTAAATATAAATTTTTTATACAATTGATAAAATCGAAGTGTTATCAGTAAAGAATCGAAAATCGAAAGAAAGGTATGGAAATTCGTAAATGAAAGCAAGTAGTTTTATTCGGAAATATATAAGGTAGAAAAGAAAATATTAATGCAAATACTTAATGCATAACGTCTTAAAATCTATAGGAATTTAAATTATATTCATTGATACCTAATGCATGTGAAATATTCATAAAGCTGGCTATAATATTTTGCTAAAAATTAAAATCATCAGCAAGATTTATACTCCTGAACAGACTAGTTTTTCAAGAAACTGTCAATTTGTGTGTAAATATTTAATTATTTTTTTTAACATGCACACTCAAGAATTTGTCTTTTCCCCCAAGCTACTTTAAAAACAACTATTTGTCTTAGGGAATTTCTTTTCAAGTAAACATTTTGATTTAAAAAATAATTCTAATTTTAATAATTTAAAAAATAATTCTAATTTTAGTAATTTAAAATAATTCTGATTTTAATTTAAAAATATACATTAGAATTCTGTAATTTTATATTTTTAATAAATGAAGTAAAAGTTTATAAATGTGATTAATCTCTTATGTGAATGATTTATCACTGTAAATTAAGTGAGCTCTGTGTGTCCTCAGTGGTTCAGTGGTAAGACGCTCGAATGCCACGGAGACGGCTTCAGTTCGATTCCCCTCAGTTCTAATCTGCATCCTTTCGATCGTTAAAGTAGAGACAATGCTCATAAGAAAAGATTCCATCTAGCGTATCCGAATTTTTTTCTTTAGAAAAAAAAAAAAAAAAAAAAACAGTCATATTCTTTGAATTACTCGGAATAATCCCACTCTTAATAAAGAGTGAGAAATCTCACTCTTTCGAAAGGAGACTTTTTACTCTTTAGAGGTTGGCTCCATTTTGGCATGTTCAAAGTGTGATATGCCACTCTTTTAGAGTCAGATCTCACTCTTCATATTTTAGAGAGTACAAATTCAAGCAAATCCGATCTTACAATTTGGTTTTGAAATTTTTAAGTGACTTCCACTTGAAAACAAAACGACGGAGCAACTTGGATAACGATCTCGTCCAAGATATTTGTAAGAGAGCCCAAGTTTGCTGCCCAGGTTTGGTTAGGTTTGGAATATTATTTCGGTAGTTACGGACAAAATTTTCATTATAGACAGGTAGATAGATAAACGAAGTTATTGCAGTAGTTCGATTTCATAAGAAATCAGCCTGATTATTAAAGAGTTATCTTTGTATTTATTGAGAGTTTCATTTATGTACTTTATATTAATATAAAGTATACGTATGCCATATTTTTATCTTACAACTTTTTCTATGTAAAATATGAACAATGTTTAGCATAATATTACATAATTACATACAGTGGACCTAGCTTTTCTTAATTACAAATTGCTTTTTAAATTCGTTTTGTAATGAATTACATTCTAAAAAAGATAATATTCTAAACATATATGTTTATGTAGATAAATTTTCATTATTTAGGTATTGGAAATGTTGAATAACAGATACTAATCCAGTTGGCAGTTTATTAATGCCAAAAACTGATTCTACATAATTATTCTGCTTATAAATAATGGTATTTGGAAATCATTCTATACACATAAACAAGTTAGTCGATTTTGACATCGGTGTTGTTAAAATGTAAATTAAGCATAAACATCAATAAATCCTTATCTTCAGACGTGCAAATCGGAGTGAATAAATTTTGAAATGTGTACTCTACTAGAATTGAAAACGATCTAAATGCAGTAAACAGTTAAAATGCAATTATATTAAGCAATGATATATTAACAACTGAGGCTAATGAACTGATGGTAATTCAAAAGAATATATATATATATATATTATACATTTTAATAAAATTAAATTAAATTAAAAGTATATATATTTTTTCTCCAAAACTTTTTTTGTTTGTGCTGTGTATGGTGTTTCTAAATTTTCTTCATTTTCTGTGACACTTCTTATGATTACCTATTTATACATTCTGTCTATACTTATAATAAAATATATAGGCGGGATTTTGTATTATGTGAGTAATTTACACAGTAGCATTTTTTTTTTTTTTTTTTTTTATAACAGTTTACATTTATCAGCACAATGTACTATTAACAAAAATGCTTATTCATAGATCTGTAAAAAATAAATAAATAAATAAATAAATAAAAATAAAAGTAAATAATAATAATAATATTGTAACTTTACTTACTTGTGCTGTAATTTTACAGTCCATTGAAAAAAAAAAATACTCATGTACTATGTACTAAAATAATCCAAAATAAACTTTTAAAAAAAAAAGAGAGAGAAAGAGAGAGAAAGAAAAAAAAAAAAACATGAAGCATAAAATAACAATATTTGTATGTTGTGTGAGTGTTCACACATATGTTCTTTAAAAATTTATTTATTGATTCAAATTTTATAAATAACAAAAAGAGGGATTAATATAGGTAATAAAAAAATCTTTTTAAATTTATTTAATTCAATTAATTAATTATATAGAATTTCCCGTTTTCTTTTCAAATCAAAAATGTTTCATTTAATAGCGTTTCTTTGTCTTTCAATAGTTACAAGCACATTGTTCTCTGAATAAAATAAAGCAATTTTTATATCGGGGTTTTTGAAAAGTAATTTTGTTTATACTTCTTCCCCGAAAGAATTAAATCATTTTAGCTATAATTATTTATTTTGAGAATGTAATTCAAAAGTCGTTACCAGCGTATTTCTAGCATATGTATCTAACAAAATAGTCATTTCAGTTAATATTTATTATGCTTGTGTTTACATTAAAAGCTATTATTACTTTTCGGTTAGCTCTTTTTGGACTCTGAGACTGGCAGATCTCATTAAGATTTTCGCTTTTGACTCCGTTTGTAAAAGACGTGATTTTATTGGTCTCCTCCTCCCTCTCCGTCTAAATAACTGCGGTGGAACTTTGTGGTATCTTTGCATATACAGATTGATGGAAAAACAAAATATTTTTGCTAATGGATATAATTAGTCGAACTGTATATCAATAAATACTTATTAAAGATGGATTATGCACTGTTTATTTAGACGTAAGGTCTTCTACATTATTTTCTTCATGTCTACGACCCGGCCTTTTTGAAAACAGAACCTGTCTCTACTAATCACCGTAAAAAACATTTGGTGCCTTTCCAGTTTCTCCAACCTTTTAGAATGGGAGGGGAGGAGGAATCCGACGGGATCATAATAAATTTTTAGATGACTGAGATGACTGCTCTTTCTTTAAGGAGATGTCATCATTGAAGTGCAATCTAGAACATTTTCGAAGATGAATCTTCATCGCTTGGAAGCACTGAACTTGCTTGTTGTTTCGACGCTAATATATGCTTTCTTGATGTCTGTTTGTGATGATGATAGACTCTTTTTACGGAAAATAATAAGTGGTCGAGAGGGGGACCTGAAAACATAACCAGTCAGAAGATTTTTTTCTTTTATGTTACCAAGTGGTTGAGAGGGGGACCTGAAGAATGTTACCGGACAGAAAAATTTCCGTTGATATTACAAGGAGTCGTGAGTGTGACCCGAAGAGGTTTCTTAAAGACATATTTCCCTTTGGACACTCTCGCCTGTTAGAAATCGGAAAGTTCGCGTATTCGAATCCTATGGTTGTTTTTGTGAGGATCATAATCGAGATTTTTTTTTATCAAGAATATTTTGTTTGCGACTTCACTGTCGAAAATCAGTGAATTGTAGGGATTTCAAGGTTGGTTGGTTGGAGGATTAAGGCCGATTGACTCCTTATGTGTCCTAGGCCTATAGGGGGAATGCCCTCCGTGGGGGTCTTTCTAAGGGGTCCTAGCCCGTATTTACGCGAGTTTCGGAGGAAACCACGGAAAACTCCGAACGGCTAGGTCGATGAGCGCGACCTGGGATCGAACCCGGCACCTCCCATCTACCAGCTTTGAGCGCAGAACCGCTCGGCCGCTGGGATTTCAAGGTACTTTTTTTTTTTTTTTTTTTTTTTTTTTGTCTATTCAAGCAACGTACCTGAATTATTCAGTTTTACAAGAACGATATTTTGTGTTGAAACTACTACAAGAATACATAAAAAGTAAAAAAAAAAAAAACACTTTTTAATAATTTTTTAATAAAATAAATGGAAGAAATATAGATTTTCCTACAAGATATATATATATTTTTTTTTACTCAACCCAAGTCATTTTCAAGATGTGGTAAGTCGAAATTTACATCTTGTATTTTAAATATTTAAATTGAGATTCTTGGATATGATGTTTAAATTTATATACTTTGAATATATATTTTTTTTAATTGGGTTTTAGCATTTTGTTGAAATTTTAGTTGAAATTTTAGTTGAAATTAAATAATAATAGATAAAAATTCTTAAAATAATTATAATAAGATAAATGAGTAGAACAAATATCAGTTGATCTAAAGAGAGAGATTTTCTTTTATTATTTTAAAATTTTATTTTTGTTTGTGATGTTATTGAGTATTGATACATAGAAGGTTTACATAATAGTTATTCAATTTTACATAATATTTTAATAAAGTATTTCATTCCATATAAGTATATATATATATTTTTCATGATAATTAGTATTTTTTTTTGCATATGCAACTTAATGTGATTTATTTTTTTATATTTTGGAATATTTTTGAAATATATATTTTTTTGGTAATTTTTACATAGTATTTTAGTAAGGTATTTTATCATATATAGTTTTTTTGTTGCTTGCGGAAAATGGATAGTATTTTGTGCTTGTGTAATTTATATTTTTTTCTTACTCATAAAGTTTTGGAATATATATTGGTAAATAGTTTGAGCCAACATACTTAATTAGGATAGATAGTAAAAATAATATTAACATTAATATTTTAAGCTTTGATGGTGTTTCATCCTTACTTGATTTTTTTTTTTCGATCAGGTTAAGTCATATGCAAAATTAAATAAGCTAAATTCAGAAGAAGCAGCGGCAATTTTGAAAGATAAAATTACTGGCCCTGCATAAAAATGTATGACTCAATCTCTTTTACTATATAAATCCACTGACTTGAAATTTATTAAGGACTAGCAGGCTATGCCCGCTTCGCTGGTCACTATTTTAAAACGAATCACTGTAGTTAATGAATTCTCAAATTTCCATTAATTTTTATCATGTGAAAAAAAAGAGAGAGAAAAAATTCTGATTGGAAAAAATGTCACACATGGTCCCCACTGCCTTCGGCAGCGCAGGCCATTGTGTGCTGCGCGCGTGCATTTATGTTCGACACTCTTAATGCATGACTATATTATCGTAAGGGAAAAACATAAATATATATATATATATATAAATATTTAAAAAAAAATCTTCTCCCATTGTTGAATAATCGGTCCGGGACCTCACTTCCTGCGTGCCGCGCATAGTCCTTCACCTACAGTTCCCACCCCTCCAAATTATTTTAGACATTAAAAATACTCGCAATCGTACTCTCCGTCATTTAAACCTAATAATACTGATTTCTAACATTCTATCTGAATTTCTTTCTTTTTACCCCTGCGTCCGTCCCCCTTTCCTCCACTCGTAATAATTCTGTACTTTCGAAAATATCCGCAATATATTTATCCGGCCTCAAAACCTAACAACACTAATTTTCAGCGATCTAACCGTTATTTATATATTTTTGCTCCTTACACCCTTTCCCGTCTATCCTAATAATTTTACAAATTCGAAAATATTCGCAATCGATTGAAAGGTATCAAAAACCTCCATGTGCCAATTTTGAGCAACCTAACTCTATTTTTATTTTTTGTCCCTCCACACTCCCCCTCACACCCCTCCTAATTACTTTACAAATTCGAAAATATCCGCAATCGATTTGTAAGTATCAAAAACCACTATGTACCAATTTTGAACGGTCTAACTCTATTTTTATTTTTTTGCCCCTTCACCCCCCCCCCTTTCTAACACCCATAATAACTTTACACTTTCGAAAATATCCTTATTCGACTTCCAGGCCTGTAAAACCTATCTGTACCAATTTTGAACAATCTAACTGTATTTCTATTTTTTTTATGCCCCATAGCCCCCTTTCCCGCCCCACCTGGTATGAATTTCTAAAATTAAAACAATTATTTGTGAGAGCTGTATTTTAGAACAAAAATCTCACATATATCTTTTTTTCTGTTTGTGATATAAAGGATTATTTCAAATCACGTTTTGCCCCCTCTCTCTTCCCCTCTTGGGGGCTGAATTTCTAAAATTCCAGAAATTACTTTTTAGGTATTAGCTATATATTGGAGCAAAAGTTTTATGTAAATCTGTTTTTTTGTTTGAGATATATAGGAGTATGTGAAATCACATTTTGCCCCCTTTCCCCCCTTGGGAACCGAATTTCTAAAATTCCAGAAATTGGTTTTTAGATATTTGTGTTAGCTATATTTTAAATCAAAATTTTTACGGATATCTGTTTTTTTCTTTGAGTTATGGAGGTTTTTGTGAAATCACATTTTGCCCCCTACTTCCCCTTGGGGGGCGAATTTCGTAAAATCGCTTCTTAGTGGTTGCTTACACTATATGTTCTATAATCTGACCCAGTTTCGAGTCAGTGGTTCCAGTAGATTTTGCTGTGCGTTGATGAGTCAGTGAGTGAGTGAGTGGAAGTACTCCTTTATATGTATTGTCAAAACGTCGTCTAGTCAATAACATCGCCTCGACAATAACATAGCCGATAGAAAACAAAGCGTTTTTTTTTTTTTTTTTTTTTTTTTTTGTTAATAACAATTGAATAGACTAAACATTAGAAGGAATTTTTTTTTTTTTTTTTTTTTTTGTTTGTTTTTTCAATTGCAGTTTAAAGATAAAATATAAATGTCAGATTGATGTTTTATGTCATGACGACACAATTTTTAACACCTTTTTTTTTATTACATGCTTCTGTAAACATAAAAAAGTTTTAATTTCAGCTATATATATATATTTAAAGAAAGTATAGGAATAATGAAAACTTTCGATTACAAGTTTTCAATGGATTTACACGTTTTGAGATATCTTGAATATTTTTTAAAAGTCACTTTAAGAAAATGTGTGTGTACTTCTAAAATTTTGTAGACGCTGTATCGTTTGAATAATTGGTAAAATTTAACCAAACTTGATACTTGGTATACCTTGACTTAAATTTAATTTTGATTAGATATTGGGGTGCCAACAGATGGCACTGCTCTGCTGTAATTTTCCCTTTTTTAAGGAAAATCTATATATGTTTCTATTGGGCTATAAATGTACTAAACTTGGCATGTAGAATGCATGTTATGTAAAATAATGCTGATTCGATTTAAATGCAAGTGGGCCGATAGCTGGCGCTACTATGGTGCAATTTAGTCCCATTTAAGGGATGGCAATATCTCAACGTCTATGATATATAATTGGACTAAACTTAATATCGTGTATATTAGGTAAAATTATTTTGATTCACTTTGGGTGTGTAGGAGTCGAACAGGTGGCACTGTTATGCTGCTATCATATTTTATATTCACAGGTAGGCTATATTTTAGTTTCTATGTGAAAAAAAGATCAAACTTCCTATATGAGCTACGTATTATAAAAAATTACGGTTATTCGATTTGAATGCATATCGGTCCACAGATGGTGCTGCTATCATTTTTTGCGTATTTTTAGACAGCCATGTCACCATATAGTAGTTAAAACTGCACCGACATGCAATACAAAGTATAATTGTGAGAAGTTACGCTGATCACATTTTTGTGCATATCAATATGTGAGATACCCTGTTATAAACAATGACATAGAACATTTTTTGTGATGACCACAACATAGGGTTTTTTTATTACTTTTTTTCATAATCAATAAGAAAAAAGTTTTGATTTCGTAAACATTTTAGACTTCCTTTTTTCGATGGATTTACTCGTTTTAAGAGGTCCAGAACACGATTAAATCTTTTTTAGAAAATCTTTGTCTGTCCGTCTGCCAGTACATGTGACAAAAAATTTGTGGCAACTATATCTCAGAAACTACAGAGCAAAATTTAATGTAAATTTATATGTAGTTGCACCTCTCATAAATTAATGCCTATCAACTTTTGGTGCAAATCGCTCGACAGATGGCGCTGCTATACTGCGATTTTTCACAATTTAGGGAAGGCAATATCTCAAGTTCTGTAGTGAGTAATCAAACAAAACTTGGTAAGATGGTCATTATAACACATTAAACTGATTCAATTTGGGTGCATATCGACTAATAGGTAGCGCTACTATACAAACTTTTTTTTTCCAAGGAGAATCCATATTTTGGATTTTATTGCATATAAATGCACAAAACTTAATATGTAAGAAATGAAGATTATGAAACCCTTTATTAGTTCAGTTTGGGTGCATATCACCCGACAGGTAACGCTTATGTGCTACAATTTATCTCAAAAATAGGAAAGTTAAATCTCAACTTTTAAGACCTATACATGCATCAAGCTTACATGTTATGACGCGATACCGCCACATCATACTAGTTTTTTTTTTTTTTTTTTTTTTTTTTTTTTTTTTATTATTAATGAAAACAAGGTATACTTTTGTTTCAAATTATCTTAGATCTATCTATAGCATTGCATATTCGTATATACAATTATATTGTACTAGCAGGTTATGCCCGCTTCGCTGGTCACTATTTTAAAATGAATCACTATAGTTAATGAATTCTCAAAATTGCATTAATTTTATCCCGTGAAAAAAAAAAAAAAAAAAAAAAAAAGAGAAAAAAAATTCTGATTGGAAAAAATGTCGCACATGATCCCCACTGCCTTCGGCAGCGCAGGCCACTGTGCGCTGCGCGCGCGCATTTATGTTCGGCACTCTTAATGACACTCTAATGACCTAACTCTATTTTTATTTTTTGCCCCACCACCCCACCCCCTCTCCCACCCCTCCTAATAACTTTTCAAATTCGAAAATATCCACAATCGATTTGCAAGTATTAAAAACCTCTATGTACCAATTTTGAACGGTCTAACTCTATTTTTATTTTTATTTTCTTGCCCCTCCGCCCCCCCCTCCTTTTCTGACTCTCCTAATAACTTTACACTTTCGAAAATATACTCATTCGACTTGCAGGCCTGTAAAACCTATCTGTACCGATTTTGAACGATCTAACTGTATTTCAATTTTTTTCCCATAGCCCCCCCCCTTCTTTTTCCGCCCCACCTGGGACGAATTTCTAAAATTAAAGAAATTAGTTTTTATGTATTTGTGAGAGCTATATTTTAGAGCAAAAATTTCACATATATCTTTTTTTCTGTTTGCGATATAAAGGATTATTTCAAATCATGTTTTGCCACCTCTTTCCCCCTCTTGGGGGCTGAATTTCTAAAATTCCAGAAACAAGTTTTTAGGTATTTGTTTTAGCTATATATTAGAGCAAAAATTTCGCGTATATCTGTCTTTTTGTTTGAGATATATAGGAGTATGTGAAATCACATTTTGCGCATGTGAAATCACGTTTTGCCTCCTTTCCCCCCCTTGGGGACCGAATTTTTAAAATTCCAGAAATAAGCTATAATAATAAATAGCTATATTTTAAAGCAAAAATTTTACGGATATCTGTTTTTTTCTTTGAAATATGAAGGTTTTTGTGAAATCACATTTTGCCCCCTACTCCCCCTTGGGGGGCGAATTTCGCAAAATAGCTTCTTAGGGGGTGCTTACACTATATGTTCTATAAGCTGACCCAGTTTCGAATCAGTGGCTCTAGTAGATTTTGCTGTGCGTTCATGAGTGGAAGTATTCTTTTATATGTATAAATTATTATTATCATTATATATTATATTATTTTATTATTCATATATACGATATATATTGTTTTTTTTTTATTATTAATATATAAAGTATGGTATATTCGTTTAATAGCTTTTAAAAATTTAGTTATTTTGAAAAAGTACTCTTATTGAAAAATTTTCCCGCTCAGAAAGGGAAGGGGAAGGGGATACATGCACATTAATACTTCTCATCTAAAACAAATAACGACACTGACGCCGTTTTACTAGAAGAAAACAAAAAAAAATGTCTGGGGGAGGGAGAGACACGACGATATTGCTACCCTTTTGTGAATGTGAATGAATCTCAGTGTAAACGTAGATACTTTCGTGTGCAGTTCTATTTTCGTTTTTTTATGACTTTAAAAATCCAATTAGTTTATTTTAGAAAATCAATAAAATGCCACTAAAATTTATAAACAGCCAAAAAGGCAAACAAATCCTAGTTCATGAAGGATATTGTTATATTATGGAAAAAGAAGGGAGTCTGAAGTCGATTTGGAGATGTGTAGAATATACATCCAAAAAATGTCGTGGACGTTGCCATACATGGAATGATTCTGTAATTTACGAATCAAAGAATCACAATCACGTTGCTGATTCGGCTTTTATTGGAGCAAAAGAAGCCATGGCAAAAATAAAGAACGTCGCTACTACCTCATTGGACAACCCTCAACATATTATTGCGACACAAACCTTGAGCATTCCTCAAGCTACTGCTGGTAAATTGCCATCAATTCCACATATGAAAAGGACAATTCAACGTGCCAGGCAACGACAAAACCATTGTCCAACAAATCCTCGTAATTTTTTCGAACTCACTATTCCTGATGAATATAAGAAAACCGTTGACGGAAAACCATTTCTTCTTTTTGACAGTGGGCCTGGTGAGCACCGTATTCTTTTATTTTCTACTTCAGAAAATTTAGATATAATGGCTTCTTGCCCATTTTGGTATGCAGATGGGACTTTCAAGACATCCCCTCCTTTATTTGCTCAAGTGTATACCATACACGCCATGAAATACAACAACTTAATTCCAGCTGTTTATGCTCTTCTACCAAATAAAAGTCAAGAGACCTACATACGTCTCTTCCGTGCTGTACTAAGTTTAAAACCCAATCTTTCACCGCAAAGTCTGATGACCGATTTCGAAATGGCTGCTATTAATGGTTTTAAAACTGTTTTCCCTACTGCGAGTAACCATGGTTGCTTCTTTCACTTTTGCCAAAACATATATAGGCAAATTCAGCAAGATCCTGTACTTCTTGATCTATATAATGATTATAACAACCCTGATTTTGCACTTCAAGTGAGACAACTTCCCGCCATAGCATACGTTCCCGTGCAAGATGTTACGCTAGCATTTAATATGTTGATAGATACCGAATTTTTTAGGGAACATGATGAAATACTGCAGCCTCTTCTTGATTATTTTGAAGATACATATATCGGCAGACCTGTTAGAGGTGGTGGCCGTAGAGCACCTAAATTTTCACATTCATTGTGGAGCTGCAATGAAACGTCTATTGATTGCATGCCTCGAACCAATAATTCAGTTGAAGCTTGGCACAGAGCTTTTAATTCGTTGTTATGTGTAAACCACCCATCCATATGGAAGTTCATTGAGAGCTTAAAAAAAGAACAAGCTCTCAATGAGGTAAAAATCGAAAAAATCATAGCTGGCGAATCGCAGTCAGTGCAAAAAAAAGTGTACCGCAATACGGCGGTTAGAATCGAAAACATCGTTGCTGAATACGGCGAACGAAACATAATTGATTTTTTAAGAGGTATTGCTCATAACTTACAACTCCAAGTTTAAATTGTATCTATATAATTAATGTATTGTGTAAGTATTTTTTTTTTTTTTTTTTTTTTTTTGTAATGTAATTTTTATTAACTACTTCAACAATTCATACATATGCATATATATATATTAAAATTTCAGAAATATAAAATTCTGTCCTTTTTGTCTCCCCTTTCTATTCAGACTCCAGTTAAATTAAAAGTGAGCCCAGGGGCTAATAAGCATTCGCCTCCCCCTTCCCACCCGCTATCTTTTCCCTCATTATTTTTTGCTATTCTTTGATAGGGGAAAAAAAAGAAACTTTAAATTTTCCTACGATTTCATCAAAAAATGTTTGTTTCAATACAATATTACAGTGGTGTTAACTTTTTATTATGTTTTCAGATGTAAAATTTTCATGGAAAGTTGTTCTCAAAACATTTTTATATGTTTTTATTTCCATTACTCTACTACTGTAGGTAATGGAAGTATTGTATTCGGTCAAAAAATTCAATATCAAGTTTTCACCTGCTTTACACATTTTAAGGCCGCCTCAGTCCAAAAGTAGTTTTTGGCAATTAATCAGTGTGTGCGAAATGTATGTGTGGAATTTTCTGGCTATCATATCTCCGAAACTGATAAAGATAGAACTACAAAATTTCAGAAAAGAGACAGGTCTGGTGTTCAGGAGAATCTTCCAAATTTTAATGAAACTTGGAAAATTTGAAACGGGTCATCGGAGGCCGAAAGTGGGGCTGTAAGTCCGTATCTCAAAAATGTCTCTAACGATTTTTTCAAAGTTGCTATATAAAGACTCTGTTAGATGTCCTTTCAAATGGTATAATTGGTAGTTCAGAAAAATTGACAATCGTTCTGTATAAATAGCTGAAATTCAGATCTCGCAAGTGCGTTCCTTTAAAAACTGATTTTGTACGGATTTTTTTCAAACTCGCCATATTAACCAGTTTTTAGAGATGCTTTTGTATGCAATTATTGTTTTCCTGTCAATAATTGAGTATGCCAAGGTTTGGTAAAAGTTGGTGTCTCAAAAACGGCTCTAATGATTTTCTTGAGAATTGTTACATAAATCCATTTTAGATATTCTTTCTCATGTATTACTTGGTTATTACAGTAAAATTAACAGTCATCCTACTTAGGCAGGTCAGTTTTAGATCTCGAAAATTAGTGTTTCAAAAAATAACTACACGTTTATCCAGTTTCTCTTACTAGAGAATTCAAAAAAAGGCACATAATATTTCCAAAAAGTGCATACAATACGTGTAATAGTGGGTATTGGAAGTCGTGTGGCTGTTTCATACCAGATGTTTTCTCAAAAGATAACGCTCATCTTATTTAAATACATAAATTCTACTTCTACGATTAAAAATCTGGTGTGAAACAACCATACGACTTCCATTACCCACTATTACACTTATATGCATTTTTTGGAGATAATATGATCAGCAGATGTAAAAGTGGCCTAAAGAAGAAGAAAACTTAAATCTTTTTGGTAAGAGTAACTTTATAGACATATAAAGACACATAAAACGGAGCTTACATAAAAAAGCAAGGTAAAAAATAAGAGAAAATAATCTGGTGTGTCCCCCTCAACCCCACGTTTCATTATTGTAACTACATTTATAGAGAATTCAAATCTGTTATTAAGTTCAAAAATTCATTTAAAATTATTTAGACAACTTTCACACGCATCATTCCTTAAAACTTGTCAATCTTGAACAAACTTTTCTAGTAAGAAATGTATTCACTTCAAAATACATCATTTGGATCGCCTGAATTTTTTTTTTTTAATTTACTCTAACAGCTACAGGCAAAAATCAAATTATAAAACTTGACTTCGGTATTCAGGAAGCCTCAAAAGTGTAAATATACATGAAAACAATCGATGAATATTTAGCTTAAAAAATACATTATTTACCATATAATTTTAAGGAATTAATTTCAATTCTTGAGCAGATTTCCTAGATATGTTAAAATATTATATGTTATAGTATATTATAGTAAAACACTTCCACTAACAAATAAAGAAAAATGTTATGGCTTAAATTATTGGCAGCCCTGTATATCTTCTGAAAGTTATGTACGCATTACATGGTGCACATAAATATAATCCTATATTAATAACACGCGGCACAACCTGAAATATACTTCCATCAATTTTCATGATTGTCGCTAGTTCTTTTGTGTAGCCCTGTAAACGAACAGTGAATGATTTCTATACCATATTCTACACGAGGCATGTTTTTATGTATAAATATATATATATATTCATATATTCATTTCATTTGGTTTAGTGCAGTCCATAGATGTTAAACTCTATTTAACTGCAATTTATCCCATAGACGTAAAGTATTTGAATACTTTTGAGTGTCCCTGTCCACGAACGATTCGCTTCATCTCAACGAAAAGCTTAGTGTAGCATCTCTGTATGATACACATTTAGAATACCAAGTTGGAATCTCTGTTGCTATTTGTTCTTGTGATATGCTGATAACAGACAGAAATAACTGCAATTTTCCCTATAGATGTAATGTATTTGAATTGAATACTCTTGAGTGTCCCTGTACATGAACGATTTGCTTCATCTCAACGAAAAGCTTAGTGTAGCATCTCTATATGATACACATTTAGAATACCAAATTTGGAATCTCTGCATCTATTTGTTCTTGAGATATGCTGATAACAGATAAACACGCACACACACACACAGACCAACCGCTAAAAACACAATTTTCGTATTCAGGGGACCTCAAAACGTGTCAATGTAACAAAAACCCACGTTCGAAAATTTAACCCTAAAACAATACTTTCTCTACCTTATGGGTAAGAGAAAGTAATAATAATAAATAAATAAATAAAAAGATGGCAAAGTATTCTTAAAAATTCATTGAATTATTGCAAAATGCGCAATTTTTAACTGAAAATATTTATTTTAATAGCATTTGCTAGAATCATAAAATTATCTGTAATTCAGAGAAAAAAAAAAACTATTATTTTAGATTAATGCATTAAAAAAATAAAAATAAAAAATAAATAAAAGAATAAAGAAGAAGAGAGGGTGGGGGGGGGGAGAAATGAAATATAATTTCCGGAAGAGGTCTAGATTCACAGATAATCTATTTTAATAGCCGCCAGTTTGACTCCGCCGCTGTTTAGAAAACCAGACATCCTATCCTAAATAATAACTTATTCGGCTGATTCGGCTATGTTTTTGCCATCGATGATTTTAGCACAGCGATGTTTTTACGGCGATGTTTTGTCGTCTATGTTTTGACGTGCGATGTTTTTTCCGGCGATGTTATGACGCGATACCGTATAGATTGCCCCTTCACCCCCTCCCCCTTTCTGACCCCCCCCTAATAACTTTACACTTTCGAAAATATCCTCATTCGACATCCAGGCCTGTAAAACCTATCTGTACCAATTTTGAACAATCTAACTGTATTTCTATTTTTTTTTTCTGCCCCATAGCCCCCTTTCCCGCCCCACCTAGGATGAATTTCTAAAATAAAAAAAAAAAAATATTTTTTTTTATGCATTTGTGAGAGCTATATTTTAGGACAAATATCTCACATGTATCTTTTTTCTGTTTGCGATATAAAGGTTTCGAATCACGTTTTGCCCCCTCTCTCTCCCCCTCTTGGGGGTTGAATTTCTAAAATTCCAGAAATTGCTTTTTAGGTATTTGTATTAGCTATATATTGAAGCAAAAGTTTCACGTATATCTATTTTTTTGTTTGAGATATATAGGAGTATGTGAAACTACGTTTTGAGCATGTGAAATCACGTTTTGTCCCCTTTCCCCCCTTGGGGACCGAATTTCAAAAATTCCAGAAATTGGTTTTTAGATATTTGTGTTAGCTATATTTTAAAGCAAAAATTGTACGGATATCTGTTTTTTTCTTTGAGTTAAGGAGGTTTTTATGAAATCACATTTTGCCCCCTACTTCCCCTTGGGGACTAATTTCGTAAAATCGCTTCTTAGTGGGTGCTTACACTATATGTTCTATAATCTGACCCAGTTTCGAGTCAGTGGCTCCAGTAGATTTTGCTGTGCGTTTATGAGTCAGTGAGTGAGTGAGTGGAGGTACTCTTTTATATGTATAGATTGCCCCTTCACCCCCTCCCCCTTTCTGACCCCTCTAATAACTTTACGCTTTCGAAAATATCCTCATTCGACTTCCAGGTCTCTAAAACCTATCTGTACCAATTTTAAACAATCTAACTGTATTTCTATTTTTTTTTTCTGCCCCATAGCCCCCTTTCCCGCCCCACCTGGGATTAATTTCTAAAATAAAAAAAAAATATTTTTTATGCATTTGTGAGAGCTATATTTTAGGACAAAAATCTCACATGTATCTTTTTTCGGTTTGCGATATAAAGAATTATTTCGAATCACGTTTTGCCCCCTCTCTCTCCCCCTCTTGGGGGCTGAATTTCTAAAATTCCAGAAATTGCTTTTTAGGTATTTGTATTAGCTATATATTGAAGCAAAAGTTTCACGTAAGGTCATTGTGCCTAAATGCGACGTGATTTTTGGTAAGTTTATCGCATTTAGGAAACTTATGACATTTTAGTAAACAAATAATTATGAAAAGAAAGAAAAAATGGTTGAATATTATACTCATAGTTCTAAACTAGTGTTTTGTGTCATTTTTTTTCAAGAAATTAAAAAAATATCAGTAATTTATGAAAATATATACCAGCGTCGCATTTAGGAAATTTTTGTCGCATTTAAGGTACTATATCCTAAATGCGATGTTCAAACTCCCTAAATGCGATAATGCATTTAATGCATGGGAGTTACTTTAATGTTATTAACACTTTCCAAAGAAGGTTGAAAACTGTTATTAACACTTTCCAAGAAGGTTGAAAAGTGTTTATGACTTCGGTTTGTCTGTCTGTCCGTCTGTCTGTCTGTCCGTCCGTCTGTCTGTCCGCCCTCTAACTCCCGTAAATATTTATGGAATTTCTTGAAACTGATATATGTTATTCAAGATTACTATTGGACGTTCCCTATTGAAAATGGAGTTTATACCTCTACTAGTTTGTGTACAGGGACACCGAAAGTATTTCAAAGCATTGTGTTCTATGAGAGGTATTTCTACAAACCATATTTTCTTACCTTTACTGTAGACATATCTTAATGAAATTGAAATATGTTATTAAAGTTTACTATAGGATGTTTTCTGTATAAAATGGAGGAAATATCACCATCGGTTTATGTACAGGGACACTCAAAAGTATTCCAAAGCATTGCGTTCTATGAGAGATATTTCTATAAATCAAATTTTAATAACTTTACTTTCCACGAAGTTTTTGGAAATTTAAATATGGTATTTATATGCACAAAAGAATGCTTTGCACAGAATATAGCATGATTAGAATTAGACTTACAGGGTGGCACAAAAATATCCAGTTACATTAATAGCTATTAAAAAAATGGCTAGAATTGTACTTTCGTTTACGTTAAGCGTTTTTAACACAATCTAACATTTTTTAAGGGTGAATATGATACCTCTACTGGTTTGTGTACAGGGACACCCGAAAGTATTTCAAAGCATTGTGTTCTATGAGAGGTATTTCTATAAACCGTATTTTCATACCTTTACTGTAGACATATTTTAATGAAATTGAAATATATTATTCAAGATCACTATCGGGCGTTCCCTATTTAAAATGGAGTTTATACCTCTACTGGTTTGTGCACAGGACACCCAAAAGCATTCGAAAGCATTGTGTTCTATGAGAGGTATTTCTATAAACCATATTTTATACCTTTACTGTAGACATATCTTAATGAAATTGAAATATGTTATTCAAATTCCCTATTGGATGTTTCCTGTATAAAATGGAGGAAATACCACCACCGATTTATATACAGGGACACTCAAAAGTATTCCAAAGCATTGCGTTCTATTAGAGATATTTCTATAAATCAAATTTTAATCACTTTACTTTCCACGAAGTTTTTGGAAATTTAAATATGGTAGTTATATGCACAAAAGAATGCTTTGCACAGAATATAGCATGATTAGCATTAGATTTACAGGGTGGCACAAAGATATCCAGTTACATTAAGAGCTAATAAAAAAAATGGCTAGAATTGTACTTTCGTTTACGTTAAGCGTTTTTAACACATTCTAACATTTTTTAAGGGTGAATATGATTTCAGTTTTGTGTATCTGACTGTCCGCCTGTTTGTCTGCGTGTCTGTCTGTCCAAGCTCTAAATCTCATAAATATTTATGGAATTTCTTCAAAGTGATATATGTTAATCAAGTTCACTATCGGATGTTCCCTATTTAAAATGGAGTTTATACCTATACTGGTTTGTGTACACGGACACCCGGAAGCATTTCAAAGCATTGTGTACTATGAGAGGTATTTCTATTGGTTTTACTGTAGACATATCTCAATTAAATTGAAATATGTTATTCAAGTTCACTACGGGATGTTTCCTGTATAAAATGGCGGAAATACCTCCAACGATTTATGTACAGGGACAGTTAAAAATATTCCAAAGCATTGCGTTCTATGAGAGATATTTCTATAAATCAAATTTTAATAACTTTACTTTCCACGAAGTTTTAGGAAATTGAAATATGTTATTTATATGCACAAAAGAATGCTTTGCACAGAATATAGCATGATTAGCATTAGATTTACAGGGTGGCACAAAAATATCCATTTATATTAAGAGCTACTGATAAAACAATTCTAGAATTGCACTTTCGTTTACATTAAGCGTTTTTAACACTTTCTAACATTTTTAAGTGTGAATATGATTTCAGTTTGTGTATCTGTCCATCTGTCTGTCCGTCTGTCTGCCCGCGCTCTAACTCCTGTAAATATTTATGGAATTTCTCGAAACTGATATATTTTATTTATGTTCACTATCGGATGTTCCATATTGAAAATGGAGCGAATATCTCTTCTGGTTTGTGTACAGGGACTCCCAAAAGCATTCGAAAGCATTGTGTTTTATGAGTGTTATTTTTATAAACATTATCCCTATAGAATGTTCCCCATTCAAAACGACATTAATAGGTCCTGTACAACTAATTTGTTTACAGGGACAACAACAACAAAAAAAAAATGCCAATGCATTACGGTTTAGGACAGAATGTTTTGAAAGTTAAGTCTTTCTACTGCAAAAATCATAAGAATATTGAAATGTATGGTTAATATTCTAAAATAATGTTTTGTATAGAATATGGTATGATTAACTTTCTGATTTAAAGGGCTACACTAAAATATTCAGAGAGATCAAAAGCTGTAATTATAATTTAATGGCTGCATTTTATTTTGCGTTAAGCCTTTTTAACTCTTTCCAAAATGCCTAAGAGTAATTTTAAAATCAATTAGTCTATCTGTATATTTTTCAGTCCTTCTGTCTGCTGTGTGATAACGTTGTAAAGTTTGCGTTGACGCAAACTCCATCTTAACTTTATTAGATCACTAAATGGATAAGTAAGAGAACACAAGACTTGAATTAACAATAACTAAAGTTTATTTGAGCAGATTAATGGGGAGGGTGGCCTGGCAATTAAACTACCTCAGTCAGTGTATTACTCGATCAAAATATATATATCAACAATTAAATTAGATTATCTTAAATATCTCACCCCAGCAAGCAATTGAAGGTGTAGCGACGGTTGCACTCGTAACTCCACTGCTGCGACTTCACTTTCGATCAGAGGATTCCCTACAGATCGAAATTCACTTTCACGAGCGCTAGCAGATACTCGTACTAACACTCATAATGACTTATTCCTCACTCCTCTAAATTTCTACTACTCAATATCCGCCAAAGTAAGACTTTCAACAATCCACTATAATACTCCAATATCCACACTATAATATGCTCCGACATCCACTATAATATCCTCCAACATCCACTCCCATCTACTAAAACCATGGCTATTTTATACTTCTTCCTACATCCTTCTCTCTCTTCATTTCAATCCGTCCTTTTAAAATCACTTCTAATTTATCTAACATTCAAAATCTAAGTCTTTCATTGCAGCACCCTGCCGACACAAAGCTAACTCGACCTCAACTTTCGCCGAGTCACTGGCGACGAAGTGATTTTAACCGTCCCCACTTTCTACTTTGCTGGATCCAGCTTAATTAAAACAACTGTGGTGACGTTCTGACGCCTCAACCTCACAACGTAGGCAAAGAATATTAAAAGTTATTCGATACAACAATTACGTACACTTGGAAGGTGTTACTAACCAATGGGTACTGCATGATTTGTCTTTCTTGTTTAAGTCTTAACGTGTTTTCAATTTCTGTATCTATGTGCCCGAATCTCCATTTGTCTATCTGTCCGTGTACCGCACTTAGCGTCCGGAAATATTTTCTGAATTTTTAAAAATATATATATGTTGTTCATATTCACTATTGAATGTTCCAAATAAAAAGGGAATTAATAGGTACTGTACAACATGTTTATGTACAGGAACGCGCAAAAAATGCCAATGCGTTGCATTTTAGGACATACATTTTTATAATTTACATTTAAAGAACTTTCACACTGTACTTTCAACTGTAAAATCATAAAGAAATTGGCATTTATTGTTAATTTGCTAAAATAATGTTTTGTATAAAATATGATTTTGTTAACCTTCAAATTTACAGGGCTACACTGAAATTTTCAGATAGATTAAGGACTGGAATTACAATCGAAGGGCGACGGTTTCTTTTGTGTTAAGCATTTTTAACACTTTCAAACAGTGTTTAAGAATGATTAGGAATTCAATTAGTCTATCTGTATGCCTTTCAGAACTACTGTTTGTTTGTTGTGTGATAACGTAGGTACAGAACTTTCAAAGTTATAAGATACAACAATTATATGCAGTTGGAAAGTGTTAATAATCATTGCGTAATGCATGATTTTTAGTTCTTTTTTTATAGTTTATAAAATACTTAATACCACATAACTATTTCAAGATAAAATGTTGTGTAACTCTATGTGCAACTCTGCCTTTAACAGTGTGTGTAAATCTTCCTTTTTATTAACAGTGTGTGGAACTTTGTGTGTAAATCTGCTGTTTGTTAACAGTGTGTAACTCTTCTTTTTTTTTAACAGTGTGTGTGTAATTCTGTGTGTATTGCTGAACTTTTCTAACAGTGTAACGCTATGTGAAACTGACACTGTGTGTGCAACCCTGTATGCAATTAACAGTGTGTGTGTAGCTCTTCTTTCTTAATAACAGTGTGTGTAACTCCATGTGTAATTTTGTTTTTTATTAACAGTTTTTTTTTAACATTGTGTGTGTAACACTGTGTGTATCGCTGATTTTTAGCAAACAACGTGCGTAATTTTACTTATGTGTAACTAACAGTGTGTGTAACCCTGTACGTAATTAAAAGTGTGTGTGCAACTCTGCCATCTTATTAACTCTGTGTGTGTAACTCTGTGTGTAACTCTTTATTAACAGTGCCTTTTTATAACCAGTGCATGTAACTCTGTATATAATCCTGCCTTTTTATTAGCAGTGTGTGTAATTCAATGTTCAATTCTTTTTTTTTTTTTTTTTTTTTTTTTGAACAATGTGTGTAACTTTGCGTGTATCACTGATTTTTTGCTGTGTATAATTCCGCCTTTTTATTAACAGTGTGTGTAACTCCGTATGTAAATCTCTTTTTCTTTTTTTTTGACAATGTGTGTAACGCTGTGTGTACCGCTAATTTTTTGCTAACAGTGTGTGTGTAACTCTGCAATTTTATTAACAGTTTGTGTGTAATTGTGTGTGTAACTCTGCATTTTTATTAACAGTTTGTGTGTAATTGTATGTTTAACTTTACCTTTTTATAACAGAGTGTGTAACTCCGTGTTTAACTCTTCTTTTCTGAGTAGTGTATGTGTAACTCTGATTCCATGAATATTTACGGGAGATAGAGCACGGACAGACAGACAGACAAACCTAAGTCATTAACACTTTTCAACTTTATTGGAAAGTGTTAAAAACATTTAGAAAGTGATAAAAACGCTTATTGTAAACGAAAATGCAATTCAAGCAATTTTTCAACAATACCTCTTAATGTATCTGAATATTTTTGTGTGGCCTTGTAAATATAATGCTAATAATATTGTATTTTATGGAAGGCATTCTTTTGTGCATATGAATAATATATATATATATATATATATTTACAACTTGTGCAAAGTAAAATCGTTAAAATTTGGTGCTTAGAAATACCTTCCATAGAACGCAATGCTTTTAAATACCTTCGGATGTCCCTGTATACAAATCAGTGATGGTATTTACTTCAATTTACATGGGGAACATCCGGTAGTAGACTTTAATGATATATTTCAATTTCATTAAAATTTGTTTAAAGTAAACGTATCAAAATACGGTTTATAGAAATATCTATCATGGAACACAGTTCTTTGGAAAATTTTGGGTGTCCCTGTAGACAAATCAGAAGAGGAATTCCCACCATTTTCAATAGGGAACATCCGATAATGAACTTGAATACGATATATCAGCTTCAAGAAATTCCATGAAAATTTACAGGAGTTCGACTGCGGACATACAGACAAACCGAAGTCATTGACACTTTTCAACCTTGCTGGAAAGTGTTAAAAAAAGAACGAAAAATCATGCAGTACGCACTGGTTATTAATATTCTCCAATTGTACGTGCTTGTTGTATCGTATAACTTTCAATATTCTTTGCCTGCATTATCAAACAAAGGAGAGAAGCATAGAAAAATATACAGATTGACTAATTCAACTTAAAACCGCTCTCAGACATCGTTGAAGAACGTTAAAAAGGCTTAATGCAAAAGAAAATCCAGCCGTTAGATTATAATTGCTTCCCTTAATGTATTTGAATATTTTAGTGTAGTCCTGTAAATCTGAAGGTTGATCATATCATATTCTATACAAAACATTATTTTAGAATATTAAAATACATTTCAATTTATTTATAATTTTTACAGTAGAAAGTTATTTAGATGTGATTTATAAAAATGTCTGTCCTAAAACGTAAAGCATTGGAAGTTCCCTGTACACAAACACGTTGTGTAGGACATATTAATGGCATTTTAAATAGGCAACATTCAATAGTGGACTTTAATAACATATATCAATTTTTCAAAATTCTGAAAATATTTAAGAACTCTCGGGACGAGAGCCAGATAGAAAGACAGACAATCGGACAGAAAGATAACCAAATTAAAATCATATTCGCGCTTAAAAATTGTTAGAAAGTGTTAAAAATGCTTATTGTAAAAGAAAATGCAATTACAGCAAATTTTTATTAATATCTCATAATGTAACTTAATATTTTTATGTGGCCCTGTAAGATTAATACTAATCATACTGTATTTATAAAAAGCATTCCTTTTTGCATATGAATAACATATTTCAATTACATTAAGATTTGTGCAAAGTAAAGTTATTAAAATTTGGTTTGCAGAAATACCTCTCATACAACGCAATACTTGCAAGTCTCCCTGTACACAAAACAGTGGTAATATTTTCTCCATTTCACATAGGAAACATCCGATTGCGAACTTGAATAACATATTTCAATTTCATTACGATTTATGTAAAGTAACGGTATTAAAATATGGTTTATAGAAATGCCTCTCATAGAAAAAAAAATAGTTTGCAGTACTTTCCGATGCCCCTGTACACAAACCAGTAGAGGTATTCACTCCATTTTTAATGGGAGACATCCGATAGTGAACTTGAAAAACATATATTAGTTTCAAGATATTCCATAAATATTTACCAGAGTTAGAGCGCCGAAAGACAGACAGATGGGCAGACAAACAGATACACAGATACACAAATTGAAATTATATTCACACTTAAAAATTGTTAGAAAATTTTAAAAATGCTTAATGTAAATGAAAGTGCAATTCCAGCAAACTTTTCTTAATAGCTCTTTATGTATCTGAATATTTTTTTGTTGCTCTGTAAAACTAATACTAAACATACTATATTCTATAGAAAGCAATCTTTTGTGCATATGAATAACACATTTCAGTTTCATTAAGCTTTGTGGAAAGTAAAGTTATCAAAATTTGGTTTATAGAAATACTTCTCATATAACGCAATGCTTTGGTATGCTTTCAAGTGTCTCTGTGCCCAAACCAGTGGTGGTATTTACTCCATTTAATATATAAAACATCCGATAGTGAACTTGAATATGACATTTCTCAATATCATTAAGGTTTGTGTACAGTAAAGGTATTAAAATATGGTTTATAGAAATATCTCTCATAGAACACAATGCTTTGTAAAAGGTTTGGGTCCGTCTGTACACAAACCAGTAGAGATATTAACTCCTTTTTCAGTAGGGAACATCCGATAGCGAACTTAAATAACATATATGAGTTTCAAGAAATTACATAAATATTTGCTGGAGCTAGAACGCGGACGGACGAACAGACAGATACTTAAATTGAAATTATATTCACACATGAAAATTGTTAGACAATGTTAAAAACGCTTAATGTAAACGAAATTGAAATTATAGCAAATTTTTATGAACAGCTCTTAATGTAACTGAATATTTTTGTGTGGCCCTGTAAATCTAATGCTAATCATGCTATATTCTATGCAAAGCATTCTTTTGTGCATATGAATAACATATTTCAATTTCATTAAACTTTCTGGAAAGTAAAGTTATTAAAATTTGGTTTATAGAAATACCTCTCATAGAACGCAATGCTTTGGTGTATTTTCGAGTGTCCCTGTGTACAAACTAGTGGTGGTATTTATTCCATTTTATATATGAAACATCCGATAGTGAACTTGAATAACATGATTCAATTTCACTAAGATTTGTATACAGTAAAGGTATTAAATATGGCTTACAGCAATACCTCTCATAGAACACAGTGCTTTGGAATACTTTCGGGTGTCCCTACAGGAGTTAGTGCGCGGACAGACAGACAGACAGACAGACGGACAGAGGGACAGACAAGCCTAAGTCACTTTTAAACCTTGTTGAAAAGTGTTAAAAAGGAAAAAATGCTTAAACTTCCCTCAATATATCAACTGTAAATTTCGCCGCATTTAAGGGATAAAATTTGTCGCATTTAGGAAAATGGTGTAAACAGACCCTTAAATGCGATAAAAATTTTAAACCCTTCTTTTAAAAAAAATGTAGTACTTTTTTTAATTTTCTTCTGGTAGGTATAAAGGGTATTCAAGCACATGACGTAACAGTGGTTATTTGACCTTGAAAAATAAAAGGATAAAATTACAGTTACTATTTGAAAATTTTTCATCGCAATTAGGAAAAGACCTCGGAAAGCCATAATGGACAATGTTTACTGCAAAAGAAAATTCTACTAGAAAAAACCTTTAAAATTTAATGAAAAGTTTCGCGAACTGTTCTTGAAATGTGTATGTTCCATTATGATTTATAAGTTTGTGATGTAAGCATTTATATTTTCAGTAGAAGAACTTTGTCGCATTTATGGGTTATCGCATTTAGGCACAATGACCTTATATCTATTTTTTTGTTTGAGATATATAGGAGTATGTGAAACCATGTTTTGTGCATGTGAAATCACGTTTTGCCCCCTTTCCCCCCTTGGGGACCGAATTACTAAAATTCCAGAAATTGGTTTTTAGATATTTGTGTTAGCTATATTTTAAAGCAAAAATTGTACGGATATCTGTTCTTTTCTTTGAGTTAAGGAGGTTTTTGTGAAATCACATTTTGCCCCCTACTCCCCCTTGGGCGGCGAATTTCGTAAAATCGCTTCTTAGTGGGTGCTTACACTATATGTTATATAATCTGACCCAGTTTCGAGTCAGTGGCTCCAGTAGATTTTGCTGTGCGTTGATGAGTCAGTGAGTGAGTGAGTGGAAGTACTCTTTTATATATATAGATGAATGTAAGAAATTTTTTGCTCCAATGAGCAGTACTCAGGCTCTTGTTGAATTTAACAATTTGATACTTTTACCACAGGAATCAATTAGAAATTTTTCTCATAGATTATATTAGCTGATGTTGTATATGCTCAAATTAAGGATACAAGTGCTTTGAATTCTATAAAATATGCGAAGTTTATTTCAACGATTCTTTCAAATATCAGAGTTAAAATTCAAGAGGAGGGAATCTCTGAATATCAAAATGCAGTAGATAGAGCACAAAAATTGCAGGATATAAATGCCAATGAGTCCTTATTGTAGTTAAGTTTAAATAAACCGGTTGTCAACACTCTTTCTAAAAAGTTAGTTGAGTTAACAGATAAGATAAATAATTTGTCCTTTGCTAATAAATCTAATGAAATTAACCATACACACGACTCCCCAGTGCAAAATAGGTCTAAAAACAGTAGACAAAATGAACTAAGACAAAACTATAAATTTAGGACTCAAAATTTCAAAAGTAATCAAAATAAAAACAGGTATTATTCTTCCCCTATTTGCCAATTATGCAATAAAAAAGGCCATGTTGCCACTAGGTGCTTCAGATGGCAGAGAAATCAAACTAAAGGTAAATATTATGACAGGAGTAATTATAATAAAAGAAAAGATAATTTAAACGAATTCAGAGATGTAGTCTAGCTGATGCAATTACATCTCAAGAATTGACTAGGGCATCAGCACAAAATTTTTGTTTGGATAGTTCTTATGAGTTTAATCTACCTAAATTATCTAGTGATAGATTGGTAAATTCTACTGCTTCTCAGACCCAACAAATCTTAAAAATTTCTGATTCCAAGTCTACTGAAACTACTAGTGATAAAAGGGAGAACATTTTTAATGTTCATAAAAAATTCTCCAAAATTACCTCTGATAAAAATTTTGTTAGCTAAGCAGAAAGTAAACACACTTTTGGACACTGGTAGTTCTGTCAGTTTCCTAGCTGAAAGTACATTTAATAAATTAAAACATAGTTTGAAATATAATCATCTATCTTCCCATGTCACAATTAAAACGGTAAATTCGAATGTGCAGTTTTCATCTTGTATACAAACTACTTTCAAAATTCAGAAAAAAAAAAAAATTCACAGAAATGTTTTATTGTAGATATTCCTGAAGTTTCTGCATTTAAGGTTATTTTAGATTATGATTTTATTCAGCAATATCACGTCAAATTAGATATGCAGAGGTCTCTGTTAAAAATAGAAGACCTATGTATTCCCATAACAAACACATATAGCGACCATGAAGAGAATCTTAATATGCATACTCAAATTAAGAAACTATCTGTAAAAACTGGTCAAAAACTTATTTTACAACCAAAAGAAGAGTCTTCTATTACGTTTATTGTCCCAAAGTTTCCTCAGGTGATTATTTATTTCAGAGTAAAAGAAATTCTTCTAAATTAATTTTTTGGATTCAATAGTTAATATTGATCATTCCCAGAAACAAAATAGCAACAGTAAATATGATAGAGTAAAATTTCAATTATATGTTAAAAATAACACTAATGGAAGTCTACATGTAAACAAACATTCAAATATTGGTACAATAAAGGAAATCGAACAAATTATTGACTATGGTTCAAAACTAAATGATAATGTTGAAATTTCAGAGGATTCGCAATTTATTAATTATATTCAATAGGGTGGATCGAAAAACGCATTTTTTCTGCAATTCAATTCTAATAGCGCGGAAAACTTGCGCATAGGCGTCATAATAAATGAAAAAATACTTAAAAAATTTTTGTTCAAAATTTGAAATCGCGCAGAAGATCTAAACTTACCAAAAAAGTGAAAATACCGGTAAATTTAAAAAAAATGCAAAAATTACAAAAAAATACATTTTTTGTTCTAATAGCGAAAAAAGTGTTTATAAGAGTGTCCTTAATGCATACAAAATATAATTAGACCCATTCTTGTTTTACTGAATTCGCGCAAAAGGCCTAAAGTTGCGGGTTGTATCGTAAAAAACCGTATTTCTTGATTTTCGACGATTTTTAAACATGTGCCAAAACCCATAAAAGTTTTATTTTTAATTTGTAATAGTGTAAAAACCATTCAAAATAGTTTTCCCAATCCAGAAATAATACTTACAGACATGTTATTCCTTAACTGTATTCGTGCAAAAGGTCTAAATTATAGTATAAGTTAAGTTATAGAGTCCCGTAAAAACGCCGTTTTCCATTTCTGATGAGTGTTTATTTAACACATTAAGGTTTGTAATAAGACTCTAAAAAATGATTTACAAACAATGTATTAGCCAAACATATCATATTGCAGCTCTCAGCTCAGTTCAACATTTAATCTGTTCTGAAATGGCCCAAGACTCACGGCGAGGACGTGGCTGCAAGGCGAGTCCCACCTCCACACTACCCAACCAACCAACCAGGATGAATTTTATTTACAATATTTACAGTAACTATTTACTTTGTACAATGCATATATGTTCGTTTTAGGCAAAATGTTATTTACATAGAAGCCCCTTTGAATTCTGACTTTGATATAAACATGGGCATCAGCTGACTTGATTTTAAAGTAGCTCTAATATAACCATCTCGATTTTCATGCCCGCAGACTTTTTCTGCTGCTTCTGTAACCAGTTTTACACACTTCTCAACTGACTGGGTGTGGATGGGAATTTGAGGTAGTTAAACTCTGGTAGCGCTTTGTCTTTCAATAAAGAAGCAATGTATTCATTTGGCATCTTGGACAGTAGTGGCGGCGGTGTTAACTTGCATATGATATGACCAATCAATTAGTTTGGTATAGTCGTTTGCACTAAAATTTATTGAAGGTATTTTGAAGTCTCTTACTTAACCTTCAGCTGAAGGCTCATTTCTGGATTTAAGGCTCCTCCTGTAGCCAAGTTCTCTAATGTGTGGAATCTTATCCATTATCATAGCCAACATCATATTTTCAGGGTGGCAGAAGAATGCGTTCCTTTGAATTACTGGATCAATGATTTGCTTGATATTGTCCGGTAGATGCCAGGTTGTTTTAACTACCTTCAAAATATGCTTCGGTCCATCTTTCACAGTGTAGTTTTTGTTTATATCAAACCAAACAGGTGCATATGACTACAGGGGGATCCTTAAATCCAGAAATGAGCCATCAGCTGAAGGTTATGTAAGAGACTTCAAAATAACTTCAATAAATTTTAGTGCAAACGACTATACCGAACTAATTGATTGGTCAATCTGCAAGTTAACACCGCCGCCACTACTGTCCAAGATGCCAACTGAATACATAGCTTCTTTTTTAAAAGACAAAGCGCTACCAGAGTTTAACTACCTCAAATTCCCATGCCACACCCAGTCAGTTGAGAGGTGTGTAAAACTGGTTACAGAAGCAGCAGAAAAAATGTGCGGGCATGAAAATCGAGATGGTTATATAAGAGCTACTTGAAAATCAAGGCAGCTGATGCCCACATTTAATTCAAAGTCAGAATTCAAAGGGGCTTCTATGTAAATAACATTTTGCCTACAACGAACATATATGCATTGTACAAAGTAAATAGTTACTGTAAATATTGTAAATAAAATTCACCCTGGTTGGTTGGTTGGGTAGGGTGGAGGTAGGACTCGCCTTGCAGCCACGTCCTCGCAGTGAGTCCTGGGTCATTTCAGCACAGATTAAATGTTGAAATTAGCTGAGAGCTGCAATATGAAATGTTTGGCTAATACATTTTTTATAAATCATTTGTTAGAGTCTTATTCCAAACTTTAACGTGTTAAATAAACACTCATCAGATATTTAAAACGGCGTTTTTACGGGACTCTATAACTTAACTTATACTATAATTTAGACCTTTTGAGCGAATACAGTTAAGGTATAACAGGTCTGAAAGTATTATTTCTGGATTGGAAAAACTCTTTTGAATGGTTTTTACTCGATTACAAATTAAAAATAAAACTTTTATGAGTTTTGGCACATGTTTAAAAATCGTCGAAAATCATGAAATATCGTTTTTTTACGATACAACGCGCAACTTTAGGCCTTTTGCGCGAATTCAGTAAAACAAGAATGGGTCTAATTATATTTTGTATGCATTAAGGACACTCTTAAAAACACTTTATTCACTATTAGAACAAAAAATATAATTTTTTGTAATTTTTGCGTTTTTTTTTTTAATTTACCGGTATTTTGACTTTTTTTGGTAACTTTAGGCCTTCTGCGCGATTTCAAATTTTGAACAAAATTTTTTTAAATATTTTTTCATTTATAATGACGCTTATGCGCAAGTTTTCCGCGTTATTAGAATTAAATTGTAGAAAAAACGCGTTTTTCGATCCACCCTAATTTTCAACCTTCTAATGATGTATTAAACATGAGAAAACAAGATTTCACACCCATGGACTTTGATGTTAAACATCTCAATGGGGCTCATGCAACAAAGTTAAAACAAATTTTACTAAAAAATTTTGCGTCTTTTTCTAAAAATATGAAAACTCTTGATCATACTCACACGGTTGTACCAGATTTAAAATTTTTAAGTGATTATTCAATTAAGACTTTGCTCTTTCCTATCCCTCAGGCTTTACAGCAGGAAGCAAGAGACCAAATTAACCAATTGATAGAGGCTGGGATTATTGAGCGAAACTGCTCGGATTGGGATTGCCCAATTTTGTTGGTAAAGGAAAAACAAGATGGGTGTGGTAAACAGATATTTCGACTCGCGTTAGATTTAAGAATGTTAAATTCTATAATTCAGGGTTCTTCTTATCCATTACCTAAAATTCAAAATATAATCGCTGATTTATCTGCGTATAAATTTTTGACTTGTCTTGACTTCCAACAGGCATATCATCAAATTGATTTACCTGAACATCTACAGGATAAAATTACTTTCACTTCAATGTTTGGCAGTTTCAAATTTAAAAGACACTGTTTTGGTCTTAAAAACGCGGCTTCTCAGTACCAAGCACTTATGGATTCTTTGATTGATGGAATTAACATAGATGGAATTTACGCGTATCGGGATGATTTAATCTTTGGTGCAAATAGTTTTGAAGAGACATGTGTTAAACTTGAAAGAATTCTAAAGATATTAATTAAACATAATTTAACGTTAGCTCCTAGTAAATGTGCATTTCATAAGAATGCTGTAAATTATTTGGGATTTCAAATAGAGAATAATTCATTTTCTCCAATTGAGTCAAATATCATTAAAATAAACTCTTTCCCTACACCTACAACAAAAAGACAATTAAAACGCTTTGTAGTAGTTGTAACTTTTTATAAGTCTCTTATTCATAACTTTTCAAAATTAATTCAACCACTTATTGAATTAACTAAACCAAAGACAAAATTTGTTTGGAATAAACATCATCAGGATATTTTTAAGAAATTTCAAGATATATTTTTAAACCCACCTATGGTGAGATTACCTGATTGGAACAAAACTTTCTTTCTGAACACGGATACGTCAAATATCTCTATTGCAAGAGTTTTAATGCAGAAGTATGACAATCAATTATTACCTGTCGCCTTTTTCTCTAAATCACTTAAACCTTCTGAAAAAAGATATCCGGCAATCAAACTTGAATTAATGGCCATTTATAAATCTGTAATAGCTTTCAAATATTACTTATACAATAGAAAGTTTACATTTTTGTCTGACAGTGCTCAATTGAAAACATATAGAAAAACAAATAGTCCTGCGGATTTAACTACTAAATGGTTGTTAGAATTATCTGAATACTCATTTGAATTTGAACATATTCCTGGCCCTACAAATGTTTTAGCGGATTATTTATCAAGATCAGACTTCTCAAATAATCAACAAAATTTAAAAACAAATCCAGAATTGATATTCAGTTCTCAACCTCTTCCTATTGTACAAGATGACACAATTTCAATTAATCAAATTTCCACTTCTACTCAGTCTGTGCAACAAAATCAATTCAGTAATTTTCTAGTTTCTGGTAATACTGACAATAAAGATCCCCTTTTGGAAATTTCAAACAATACATTTGTATCTGAGCGAAAGAGTGATCCTAAATTGTCAATTATTTACAAACAAATTTTAACAAAAGGTTTTTCAAAAAATAATGATATTTTTTTTATTCATCCGGATTCTAAAGTTTTAATGTACAAGAAACAAAATTTGCATAATAATACTTTTTCATATCTCATTGTTGTACCACATTCTTTAAAATCTAAAGTTTTAACTCTTTCACATCTTTCTCACTTTGGTTTGACAAAAACATATGAATTTTTGTCAAATAGGTATTATTGGAAAGGTATGTACACAGACACTTTAAATTTTGTTGCTTCGTGTACTTTATGTCTAGAAAATAAACATCATAACACACCACCAGCTCATCTACAACCCACCTATACTCCAACACATCCAGGGCATACTATTAGTGTCGATTTGGTTGGTCCTTTTATAGATGGACATTCAGTTTTGACTGTGATTGAACATTTTTCTCGACACATTGAATTATTTCAACTGAAAGACACTTCCACATCAAAAATAGTTAAATGTTTATTCAATTACTTTACAACATTTGGTAGACCGTCAGTAATATTATCAGATCTTGGCAAACAATTTACATCAAATATTTATAATATTTTCAATGATAAACTTCACATAAAAATTCTACATTCATCTGTTGCTCACCCCCAAAGTAACTCGATTTCCGAGAGGTTAATAAATCTATAAAGTACTCAATTAATACTTTACTTTCTGAGGGGTATTCTTTTGAAAATTCATTAGCTATACATAAATCACTTTATAATGGTTCAACACATTCATCCACATTGTTTTCACCTAACCTACTTCATTTTGTTAGGGAACTGTCCTTAATATTTGATACATTTGACCAATTTATAAATCAACCATTTTTAGATAAAAATGTAGACATATATAAATTATTACAAGACTAAGACAAAATCTATAACAAAGCATATTCTAACATTAAAGACAATCAAAACAAAAGATATCAAAATTTTCAAAAACGTGCAAAACTGAGGCCTGTTGCTGTTCATGATGTTGTATACTTGAAATTAATAGCTAAATGTAAACCCAAGTATTCTGGTCCATTTATAGTTGTACAAAAACACTCACCCGTTTCCTTTGCCATTAAGAGGTTAAATGCACCTAATAATAAAGCTTTCAGAGTTCATATTGATAGACTCCTTATTGCTCCTCGACGTAACTATTTGTTTACTGAGCCCAACTCCAATTTAACAGATAATGTTAGCAATAATTCTACCCACTCTTATAATTTAAGAAATCGCAATTAGTTTATTTTTTTTTTCCTCAAAAAGTTTGATGCATGTATTTTACATCACAAATGCATTTGCAAGAGACGTCTTAGGTGTATTTGTTTGTGCTGTGCAGGAACTCGTCTTTATTTTTTTTTCTTTTCTTGTGTGTGGCTGGCCCACAGTTTTCCGTTTTTTTTCTTTACTTAAAGACTATTTCTTGCTTAGCAGTGATGTTAAATAATACATATATTTATTATTGTTAGTTAAAAAAAAAATAATACTAATAATGATAAAGTAAATGCTTGTAAATCGTATTTTGAATTTTGAATTTCTAAATTATTAATTAAGGTATAATAATGTATTTTTGCTTAAAGTTTACTATCTATTATTGTTGGGTTAATGTTATACAAATGTTAGATATTTCAAATCGGTATTTAATGGAGATAATTCAATGGAATAGATATTGAGTACACGGAGTAATTAATTATTAATGATAATAGTAATAATAATATACACACAACTAAATTTTATAAATTGACGATTGATTTTTGGTGGACAACATGTGTTTGGTTTGTTCAATCTGCAGTCTAAATTTTCCCCTTATTTTGGCATTCCCTCTCATCACTCAAAATTTTTTGTCAATTTGTTTTCTTTTTACTTATTTATTACCCTATCCTATATATATGTTGTCTCGTTCAAAAATTTTCTCACAGGAGAGCAACATTGGATACCTAATGAGAATTTATAATTTTGTTGACATTTATTTTTCAACATTTATGACACTTGATTTTTCGGTTTGGTAAGGTGTCCCTACAGGAGTCTGTGGACTCTGCTGGGGGACGGAGGCCTGTGCCTAACAGTGCAGGTCTTTCAACACGCCCTGTCCCGCTAGGATGTTAGCCTTAAGTTAACATCATTACACTTACATTTTTGTAAGGTTTAAGGGAAGATTATTTTTTTTGACTGCCAATGGCGTCCTTTTTAAAATCTTTCCTGTGTGATATACACGAAAACTTCTTTATTTCTTTATTAATTTTTTTGCACATAATTTTGTTTAACGTTTGCCAATGTGTGTAACCAATGTGTGTTAGACAAATAAATATTACAATAATATATGCTAGAACATGTGTTCATTACAACAATATATATATATATATATATATATAGATATATGTAATATACATTATTTTTCTCTTTTTCACTATGCATATTAATGTGAAAATTTAATATTTTTGAATGTATGAATCTAACGTTAGTGACTGGAATTTTAGCATTTTTTATATATATATAACTGTATATGTTGATACAAACAGATAATGGTAATTATGATATAAAAGAGACTCTTAACTAGAAAAATATTTCAGCTGAAAGATTTTGTGGCTTATAAAAGGAACATTGTTGGACTGTAGCAAATTTGAAGGTATTCATATGTTAATTCAAATTACTGAATAAGACTGCATTTTATATTATATTCTAGAAGCCACATTTTTGCGCATTTATGACGTCAAGTTATTTTTGTTATGTCATGACATTTTATTTTAAAACTTTTGGTTGCACTAGTGTTTTTGAAATATGTGTAATTTTTTTTTTTTTTTTGTTTGAATTAGTATTTATATTTCATATATATTTTGTTTGTTCACTCTTTTAAGCATTCATATAATCTTTTACTTGTAATATCATTTTTAAGTGTACGTCTTTGGTAAGTGTTTTTGAATGTTATTCTATTTTGCACATGTTATTGTTTTGTATATGCAATTTTATACAGGTAGCGAGGGAGAGTTATTTTTTTTGCCAGTCGAAGGGGAGATATATGTGTGAGTGTTCACACATATGTTCTTTAAAAGTTTATTTATTTATTCAAATTTTATAAATAACAAAAAGAGGGATTAATATCGGTAATAAAAAAAATCTTTTTAAATTTATGTAATTCAATTAATTAGTTATATGGAATTTCCCGTTTTCTTTTCAAATAAAAAATGTTTCATTTAATAGCGTTTCTTTGTCTTTCAATAGTTACAAGCACATTGTTCTATGAATAAAATAAAGCAATTTTTATATCGGGGTTTTTGAAAAGTAATTTTGTTTATGCTTCTTCCCCGAAAGAATTAAATCATTTTAGCTATAATTATTTATTTTGAGAATGTAATTCAAAAGCCGTTACCAGCGTATTTCTAGGATATGTATCTATTAATAAAGCAAAAATAGTCATTTCAGTTAATACTAATTATGCTTGTGTTTACATTAAAAGCTATTATTACTTTTCGAGCAGATCATTATAGTTCTAAAAATAGATTTTTAATGGATGTATCTCGTCTGCATGACGCCTCTGAAAACCGCTTTTTTTTTGTCCGTTGCTACGATTGACACCTGGCGCAGCTTTTTAATGCCAAGTCGATCTGATTTTTCTAACGACATTTTATATTCAAAAATTTTGTATTAAAATATTATAAAAACAAAGAAATAGCTTGGCATTCTTTTGGCTGAATTTTAACGATGCCAACTTTTCGGTTAGCTCTTTTTGGACTCTGAGACTGGTAGATCTCATTAAGATTTTCGCTTTTGACTCCGTTTGTAAAAGACGTGATTTAACAGGTCTCCTCCTCCCTCTCTGTCTAAATAACTGCGGTGGAACTTTGTGGTATCTTTGCATATACAGATTGATGGAAAAACAATTTATTTTTGCTAATGGATATAATTAGTCGAACTATATATGAATAAATACTTATTAAAGATGGATTATGTACTGTTTATTCAGACGTAAGGCCTTCTACATTATTTTCTTCATGTCTACGATCCGACCTTTTTGAAAACAGAACCTGGCTCTACTAATCACCGTTATATATGTGTATTTATTTATTTATTTATTACCGTTATTTTTATAGATAAAAAACTTTCAAACCTATTGTTTCGAATGATCAATAATACATTAAATCAAGCGATAAGAACATATATTTATTTTTTTATACACATTTGAAGACTTGAGAAAACATACATGCTTTACCATGGAAAAGGATTTTTTCTGTATCACCTGTAAACCAGCTATTTAGGAAAGAGTTCAGATAGTGAAAATGTCGTCACACTGAATTTGCTGACGTATGTAAAAATTCATTGATGCAAGATATATCTGATCATTTTTAAAAATCTATTTTTTACTTTCTTTTACTCATATACATGGTAGAAAATATATTGTTTTTGGATCAAGTTTTCGAAAGTGAGATTTTGTTATATTTACATGGTCTGAGGTCCCCTAATTACGAAAATCATGTTTTTAGCGGTTGGTATATGTGTGTGTCTGTCTGTGTATGTGTGTGTCAGTCAGTGTGTCTGTCTGTTATCAGCATATCTCAAAAACAAATATCAGCAGAGATTCCAAACTTGGTTTTCTAAATGTGTATCATATAGCATTGTTACACTAAGCTTTTCGTTGAGATGAAGCAAGTGGATCGTCTACAGGAACACTCAAGAGTATTCAAATACATTAAGTGTATTGGGGAAATTGCAGGTAATTAGAATTTAACAGCTATAGACTGCCTTAACACTAGAATTACGGAAGGTGTCATTTTGACCCCAAGCAAACTTTTTTCTTCAATGTTTCTTCTATTTTTTCACAAATATCTTAATCCTTTCTTGACTTTTCCTAAACCATTGTGCTTTTCAAAATAATGAAGTTTCCAAGAAAACCCTATTTAACTTTTACTCTTACAAAGACTTATACCTAGAAATATGGGCAGATGTCATTTTGATCCCTATGAGAAAGAAAGATATCTGAATATTTTTTCTGCAGAAAACTATTTTTTTTTCATCTTTTAAACAAAAACAAATAAAAGAAAAGAAATTATATGTTTCTGCAACCTCTCATCTGTCAGTCACGTGATTTGAATTTTCGGAATGCATTTACTTGTGAAATGAGAACAGATAAAAGAGCTTATGTTCGAGAAAATGTTTGTAGATTTTGCTAGGCAATTTTTTTTTTTTTTTTTTTTTTTTTTTGTTACATATAATAACAAATTTTGATAAATTATTTTGTTATATTTATGTGAGCTTATTATATACTAATGGCTCGTAGAAGAGGACTGACGCAGGAAGAATTAGTTAAATCGATGCAAGAACTGTCTGATTGCGATTCTGGTTCTGAAATGGATAACAATTCTTTAAATAGAGATGAAAATGGAACCTCTACTGATTCAAAATTTGTTATAACGAAAGATCATGTAATGTCATATTCTAGCTCATGTGAAAATGAAAGTGAATTAGCTCCCAATAATTCAAATTCTGACATAACTATGAATGCCAAAGCAGGAACTAGTACTATATGCTCAAAAAGGAATCATAAGAAATTCAAAGTTACTCAGCTAGCTATTTGTCCATACCCTTTAAAATGTACTTTAATCATTGTACTTTAGTTTATTTTTATTGGATTTTCAAAAATGTATAATATTATATAAGGAAATATGCAGATTTTTTTCCAGGGGTCAAAATGACCCTCACCGTATTTCTAGGTATACGAAGATCGCCGTAATTCTAGTGTTAAAAAAAAACGGAATGTATATACTTTTAATGCATAAAAGCATATTTAGTGTAGATTAGGATATGGAAATCATTCATTATTCGTTTACAGGGCTACCCAAAGTATTTAGATATATAGGGGTCTATACCTCGAAATTCCTGGAATTGAAATTTACTTTGTCTTATATATATTTTAATAGAAGACTAAATTTAAATACACAATAATTTTTAAAGTGCATATTGCTTACAGAAAATATATAGGGCTACCCAAAATTGAGCCAAACGTTCTTTTTTACTGCCTCCTACCGGTATACGGTAGAGAAACTATTGCTTTATGGTCAAATTTTCGAAAGTGAGTTTTTGTTACATTTACATGTTCTGAGGTCCCCTGAATACGAAAACCATGTTTTTAGCGAATGGTCGCTGTGTGTGTGTGTGTCTGTCTGTCTGTTACCAGCATATCTCAAGAACAAATAGTAGCAGAAATTCCAAACTCGGTATTGTAAATGTGTATCATATAGGGATACAACACTAAGATTTTCGTTCAGATGAAGCAAATGGTTCGTGTACAGCGACACTCAAAAGTATTCAAATACATTACGTCTATGGGGGGGAAGGAGGAAATTGCAGGTAAGTAAAGTTTAACATCTATAGACAGCACTACACTAAATGAAACGAATATATATATATTTTGTAATAGAGATAGTCAACTGACAAAAAATGTGTATGTAGGAGCCTCACCTCCCCCACTCTGGTGTGTGTGTGTGTGGGGGGGGGGGAGTCCCTCCTTGAGGGGAGTAAATTTTCATGATGGGTATCTTTCAAAAGAGCTCGACAATACCTTTAAAACGAATGGTTGAACCATCGATCTGCGGTAATTTAAAACAAAGTTATCGATTTTTTTTTTATTTTTTTTTACTTTTAACAACAAAAAAAAAAAATAATAATAATAATAATAATAATAATATTGTATATTAATATATAATAATTTTTTTTATTGAGAATAAAATGGACTTATTTTGGATATTTGGTGTTATACTACTTCTCTAATATGGAAATCGTCGGCATTATCATAAAATATAATTTTTTCAAATAATAATTTTAATAAAATATTTTTTAAAAGCAGAATTATTTTTTAGTAACCGAATTAAATTCTATATAAATGTAGGTGCATTAATGAAAGGGGGGGGGGTGTACCATATTAATCGCGTGTTTTTAGTATATTTACACGTTTTGAGGCTTCCTGATTACCGTAGTCAAGTTTTTTATCGTTTGATCTTTGTCTGTGTCTCTTAGAGTGACTTAAAAACGATTAATTTTAGGAGATCCAAATGTTGTATTTTGAAGTTGAATAAGTTTGTTGCTGGAAAATTTTGATCCAGATTAATAAGTTTCAAGGAATATTGCGTGTGAAAATTGCCTGTATAATTTTAAGTAAACTTTAAATGTTAATAATATAATTAAATTCTACATAAATGTTGGTGAACTAATGAAACGGGGGGGTTGAGGGGGGCGGTAGCCCCTCTCACACAGAACTAATTATCATATAAAATACTTCTGAAGCCTAATTTGAATTGTTTTAACATAAGTTTACATGAAGCTACTCGTTATCTTACCTCTTAATCTCCAACCTGTATTTATAGTATTAAATTTGAGGATAAGAGAAAGTCATGTGAGTGACACACCAGATTATTTTTGTTATTAAATCTAAATGTTTTAAACTTTTTTCTTAGAAGTAGGAAACATTTGTTATGATTCTTATACGCAATTCCTGTTAAATTCTAAATTGAATTCGAAAATATTTGAACGATTTTTTCTTAATGTTTTTTTTTTTTTTATAGTCATCATAGGTATATAATTACCCAAGATAATAACATTGTGTACTAGTCTGTAATATGATCACGCAACTATTTTCATTAGATGTATATTTCACTTACAGTAATTTTTTTTTACATAGTTTATAAACTTCATAACCATCAAAAACATTCCTTCTTAACCAAAAAAAAAAAAAAAAAAAAATGTAATTATATTTACTTCCAGAAAACAAGAGGGAAAATATTTATTCAACAATTTCAGAAATTTAATTTACATGTTTCTGATTTTTTTGCTGTGGAAAACGTAGTAAACTCATTTTAATTTAGGCCAGAACTTAATCTCCTGAGTTAATAACTAACAAATTTTTATTTTTGTGTTAAGAAACAGGATTTCTTTTCACAAATAAACTTTTTAGGAAAAATTAATTTATTGACATAAAATATAATCTAACTGTGAAACAAAATAAGACACATATTTTAAACAAAATTAATAAGAATATTTTATTAATTTACATTTGGAATAATGTTTCTACTAAGTAAACGCGTTTTTTTTTTTTCATGTACTTGAAAGAGTTTTTCTTTAAAAAATGAATTGATTTTTAACATATTTATCTTACGCAAAATCTATATAAATCCACTCTAAGACAAAAAAACGACGCACCAAGAAGTAATGCAAACTGGACACAAATTAACATGCATTCAGGTTTAGATGGGAAATGCAAAATTTTTAAGTTTGGCTACCATCGAATGAATATGCGACGCTGCAACGCATCTTAACTGCGCAACTGGCAGAATATTAAAAATGAAAATTTTTCATTCCTGGTCATAAATTCTTCGAAACATTTTTCCGTATACTCAGGTGGACAGTAACTATGCCTCGCATACTGGTCCGCAAACAATATGCGCAGATGTCTACATCTGAGAGAGGTGTGTAGTTGGGCTCAAAGAAGCCGGTTAGTCTAATCCGCGAATTGTTTGACAACTGGATCTGAACACGATGCCATTATTAGATTATATTGACAGGAATGGGTGGAATAATTGCTGAACACAGCCTCAGGGAGAAAACGGCCGACCAACAGATAGGACAGAACGTGAGAACGAATGAATCTTCAGAGCTGTACTCAAAGCTCCAATTCATCATTGTCATCGATCCTACGTGGAACTGGTACTTCACTGACTTCAAAGACCATTAACAGACGGCTCAGAGAAATGGGGTTGAGCTCACGGAGCTCCTTGTGTGGACTGTTATTGAACTCTGTTTAACGATAAATACGTTTGCAGTGACATCAGGACCGTTCAAACTGGAATGTCAATGAATGAAGTAGAATTGTCTTCAGTGCTGAGACCCACTCAGATTTGAGCCCCGATAACCAGCGAAGACGCGTCTGGAGACGCCCCGAAAAAAGGGGGATTCCTCCTTGACTGTCGCCAGCTATACTGCCCGCCAACTAGGAGTGAAGGTTCGGAATGTCATTTCATTTCATATAGGCACTTCTTTGATTTTCATCCGGGACATTTTTACAGCACAGCGGTACGTCGACGACAATCTACGTTCCGCCGTGTTTCCTTTCATATAACGCAATCCTGGTCGTATATTTTAGCATGATAATGCTCGCAGACGCAAGGAGATAGTTTTTATTGTTTGTTTTCTTACTTGTATAACATTGTTTTGGCCAGTAAATTCGCCGGATCTCTCTCCCACTAAGGGCGTTTGAAGCATCCTGAAAAGGAACCTACAACCAGCTCAGGATTGTGCCAATCTAAAGTCGCAATTGGACAGAACTTGGCATGATATCTCGCAGGAGCACGTTTGCGAACTCTATCAATTAATACCAAGCCAAATAACTGCTCATATAAGGGTCAGAAGTGGACGAATGCATTATTGACTTGTTTACTTTGTGAGGCTATTTGTCTTGATGAAATCATTCAATTTTTTTGAAACTGTAATCATTTATTTTTCTCTTCATGTAGATAACATCAACCAATTTTCTACCTATTCGGAAAACTCCTTCTTGGTGCGTCAATTTCTTTCTTTCTTTTTTTTTTTTTTTTTAATCTTAGAGATTATATATATGTATACGAGTACATATATATAAATCGAGATTTTTTTTCTCGCTTTTCTGCTGTATAACTACTTCTGTTATTTGATATTTGGTTAAAATTACATATTTTTAATGCTTTACATGTTTAACCGTGAGTTATTATTTATCATTGCAAATATCAATAAATAAATTCTATAAAGTTAAATATTTAAGCAAACATCTAAAACGTTTTCAAGATGATCAAACATCCCTTAAAAAAAAAAAAAAAATCATTGTTAGAATTCTTTAAAAAACCTTTTTTAAACTGTTAGTTATATTATTAACAGGGAGAAGGAGTCACTCACCACTCCAGGGGTGGTGTCGAGCGATTCTAGCCATGCTAGGCCCCTCCCCCGGAACGTTTATTTAGAAACTAAAGACAGGTCTCCCAAGCGACAAGGAGCGGCATTAAAGAAGCCCTATTTCAATTTATTACTGGGTGCAGTAAGTACACTATGATGAAGTATAGTATGCGCCGAGCTTAAACTCATCACGACAAGGGGCACCAATGCAGAGCAGAGATTGGTTAAGATAGTGCCGGGCATTTAGTTACAGAGTAACACTGATTTAAGTTTAGTTATCTAGGGTTAACTTATAAATCCCATGCTTTTTTTCTTTCTTTTTTTTTTTTTTTTTTTTTTTTTTTAAGCTAGACGAAAAAGACAGTTATATGAAGGATGACAAACGTAAAGGTATGTCAGGAAAGAAAAATCCGTTTAACTTTTATAGAGGAAAATGTTTGAACGTAGGAAACCATTTCTATTTGAACTCCCCAACTGAAGGATTTTAAATCATTATGAGTTCAACTATTTCAAACTTTCACGTATTGCTAATGTGGTTTGATGGATTTATGCTACAAAAAATTGAGTTTACACGCAAAATGTTTAGTTAAGGAAGAAAAAAATAATCTGGTGTGCCACTCACACGACTTTCTCTTACCCTGAAATTTAATACTATAAATACAGGTTGGAGATTAAGAGGTAAGATAAAGATGTTATGTAAACCTATGTTAAACAATTCAAATTAGGCTTCGGAAGAGTTTACTATGATAATTAATTCTGAGAAAAATGGCAGCTTTGGGTTTTCTCACGGTTTTGTAAGGTCTAACTGCAATAGAGACACTGCCCGGAGTTGAGAGAAGTCGTGTAGAGCCGCACCAGATTTTAAAACAATATACAGTATATAATTACTAACACTTCACATTAGCAAGTTAATTGTATGATACATTATTTGTATCATACAAGTATGGAAAGCGTTTGCTGACGATGACGCGAATTCAATGTTTTTTGTTCACCCAAAAGTTTTCACTTCAAATGGAAAGCGTTAGCTGACGATGACGGGAGTTCAATGATTTTTGTTCACCCAAAAGTGCTCAATGCGCCTAAAGAAGTTTTCACTTCAAAAAATACGATTTTTTTTCTAAGTTTTCTTTTTTTCGTTAAAAGTAAAAAAAATCAATAACTTTGTTTTAAATTATCGCAGACCGATGGTTCAACCATTCGTTTTAAAAGTATTGGCGAGCTCTTTTGAAAGATACCCATCATGAAAATTTACTCCCATCGAGGGGGGACTTTCCCCCAGGGGGGAGGCGAGGCTCCTACATACACAATTTTTTTTTCCCAGTTTGCTATCTCTATTACAAAATATATATATTCGTTTCATTTGGTTTAATGAAGTCTATAGACGTTAAACTCTACTTACCTGCAATTTCCCCCATAGACGTAATGTATTAGAATTCTCTTGATTGTCCCTGTACACGAACCATTTGCTTGATCTTAACGAAAAGCTTACTGTAGCATCTATATATGATACACATTTAGAATACCAAGTTTGGAATGTCTGCTACTATTTGTTCTTGAGATATGCTGATAACAGACAGACACACCCACAGACACACAGACACACAGACATATTTGCTAAAAACATGATTTTCGTATTCAGGGGACCTCAAAACGTGTAAATATAACAAAATATCGCGTTCGAAAATTTGACCCAAAAACAATACTTTCTCTACCTTATGGGTAAGAGAAAGTAAAAAAGGTGTCTTCGGGTAATATGGACTACGCGTGTAATATGGGGATATAAATATAGAATATACAGTCGGCAATAAAAGTGTCCGAACACTAGCAAAAATTCCTATGTAAAAAAAAAATACACTTCATACGGTTTTGTTAAATAAATCCTTGTCGAATCCTGTCCTTAGTCAGTGTAAGACCATGATTTGATAAGGATTTATTTAACAAAACCGTATGAAGTGTACTTTTTTTACATAGGAATTTTTGCTAGTGTTCGAACACTTTTGTTACCGACTGTATATTTTCATAAAATGATAAAATGAAATTGAATATTATTATTTTTTAAATCCTTAATAATTGCTACGTAAACATTTTATTTTTAAATTATTATTCAAAAAAAAAAAAAAAAAAAAAAAAAACCCATTATCGAAAAAAATATCGACAATAAAGTTTCAGAAGAATGGCAAATAATATGAAATATTTCCATATTATTCAAAGTGGAGAATAAATTAAATTCAACCGCCTGTCGGTATAAATAAGCTCATGAGAATCAGATTACTAAGTAATTTAACTCCCTTACCGGAATTATCACAGTCATGAAAATCAATGCTTTGTAATACATCTGGGTATCAAACCACCGGAGGTATTTACCCCATTTTCAATACAGTACATTCTATATTGTAATTAAATAACATGCATTAGTTTTAAAGAATTTCAGGAACATTTGCGAGAATTAGAGCTCGGGCAGGCAAGCGGACAAGATGAAGTCATAAACACTTTTCAATTTTGTTGGAAAGTGTTAAAAATCTCGTGGAAATTAGTCCCCAAAAATGTTTTTAAAATGTACATATGTTTTAAATAAAGGTAAGTTAGTATTAAGTTATAAGGGCGAAAATTGAGACACGAAAATATTGGTCCTACAGGAAGGTGGCTGTAGAATGGAGATGGACTTTTAAAGAAGTTGTACTGTATATATAATGAAATAATTAAGACAGATAAAAAATTATAATACAAAAAAAAAAAAAAAAAAAAAAAAAAAACTAATGTTTTTCATAAAAAATAAATAAATAAATAAATGTGAATAAAAATCGTTTTCTAAAATAATAAGATTGAAGGGTTTTTTTTCCCTCCCAGACATTTTAAGTAGAGAGAATTTTTTTAATTTTCTTACAAAAAAAAAAAAAAAAAAAAAAAAAAAAAACCGTACAATATATATATATATATATATAATTACAAACTAACTATATATATATATAACTACAAAATTCAGTAAATCTTCCATATAACAGTTATTTTTTTTTCTTCCTACACCAAATAAACTCCTCGGAATATAGAAAGAAAACAAAACTGTAGTATTTCTGCAAGCATAAACTGCAAAAATGCATATCCTGCCACTTGAGTTATGTTTAAAAAAAAAAAAAAAAACATATATTTTTTTTAAGTATAGAAACTCACATTATATAAAAGGAAGAGACTAGAAAGGCTCGAGATTTAGAATCAGCTATAGAAAATGTCAAAAGAATGCGCACTCTGCATTTGTTTATTCCCAAACGCTGCAATACTATTCATTCATGTCTTTTTGCTCTCTATACAAAGGGATTAAAAGAAAGTTACGCTGATTCTGACATAAAATTTAATGCTAAAACAAACAAAATAAATAAATAAACATAGCATAATCTGTAAAAAAAAAAAAAAAAAAAAAAAAAATACTTTTTAGTTTAATATATTTTTTAAATTATTTAAAAATATAAATATCTTACCTGTACCAAATTCTATTTTGGAGCAAGTGTTGTTTTCAAATTAAACGTTAGAAAAAAAAAAAAAAAAAAAAAAAAGTGGTGAAGACAGAAAGAATAGTGGTCAAATCCTCAACATTCTCTTAAGTTTATCCAAAAATTATAATAGAAAAATTAATAAGTTAATAAATAAAAACAAGAAATAAATATGACAAGTTTAATTTTAATTACAAATCAGGTATAATGTTTTTGTAAATTAATAATTTATGTATATATATATATATATATATATATATATATTATCAAACTTTAATTAGTTTTTAGATTCTTAAATTTAAATTACTTTCCTTTTTAAATAGATTTACAAAAAATACTTTCCCATGAAAATTTTCCTCTTCGAAACACACACACACAGATATATATATATATATATATATATACATACATATATATGGATTAAAGTCGTGATGTTACGTCTCAGGACAATCAAACCTAGAGCTGAATCGCCTATCGCCTCATGTTTCCTACTGCCTAGCTATAGAGCGACGTTAAGTCTACTCAATTAAACTCAGACTTACTTACCTTGATTTTAACCCTTTCAGCGTCAACCGTTTTTCAGTGTATCTGTTTAATGATTCATAAAATTAATATTATGCACAGTATAAATGATAATTTGGTACTGTATACAACTGATATTTATTGATCTTATTTTCTCTAAAAAGGCAACATGCCTTTCAAAATTTAATCACACCAGTTTATTTGGATTCGGTTCGACTAAGAATGACGGAAAAAGACGGGCTTAACGCTTGTTTCCTTTTGCTTAAATATTATCACTAGAAAATAAATTTTGCTTATCCCTAAAACCTAATTTTTATTAAACCCGTTCCAAATGGATCTTTGCGCATGATTTATATTACTGAAACATTCTCAACAAAAATCATAGTCTACATTCACAAACGAGTCTATTTTACCATGTTTTTATTAACTTCGATTCTTGTTTGTTTAACTGTTTGTATGTTTGTTTCACCAGTACAAATATTGCAAACGATTTTTAACTAACTTTCTGACTAGGCATTTGAAACTTTTAGAATAGCTCAGAACACGGTGAAAATGCATTTTTTAAATGCTTTTAGTCAACTGGGTCGGGTCCCCGCTGCCCTCGGCAGCGTTTATATGATTCGACAGAGAATTTATTTAACTAACTTCCCGACTAGCTAGACATTTGAAACTTTCAGAATAGCTCAGAACACGATACCAATACATTTTTAAAAATACTTTTAGTCAATTGTCTCGGGTCCCCGATGCCTTCAGCAGCGTTTATTTATGTGCTTCAAAAATCATGTAACTTCCCGACTAGCTAGACATTTGAAACTTTCAGAATAGCTGAGAATTAGGTGACAATGCATTTTTAAAATACTTTTAGTCAACTGTTTTGGCTCCCCGATGCCTTCGGCAGCGTTTATTATATTTTTTCATCAGAAAATTTATTTAACTAATTTCCGGACTAGCTAGACATTTGAAAATTTCAAAATAGTTCCGGACACGGTGACAATGCATTTTTTAAATACTTTTAGCCAACTGTCTCAGGTCCCCGATGCCTTCGGCAGCGTTCATTAAATGATTTAACAATCATATAACTTCCGGACTAGCTAGACATTTGAAACTTTCAGAATAGCTGAGAACAAGGTGACAATGCATTTTTAAAATACTTTTAACCAACTGTTTCGGGTCCCCGCTGCCTTTGACAGCGCTTATTATATGGTTCAACAATCAAGTAACTTCCCAACTAGATAGATATTTTAGACTTTCAGAATAGCTCAGAACACCGTAAAAATGTATTTCTTAATACTTTTAGCCATTTTTTTGGTTCCCCGCTGCCTTCAGCAGCGACTATTATATACTTCATCAGAAAATTTATTTAACTAACTTCCCGACTAGCTAGACATTTGAAAATTTCAGAATAGCTTAAAAAACGGTGACAATGCATTATATGTATATATATATATATATATATATATACTTTTAGCCAACTGTTTCGGGTCCCCGCTGCTTTCGGTAGCGTTTATATGATTCAGCAGAAAATTTAAAAACATGGTATATAAAAAGTTCGTTTTATCTTGTAATTATTTCTTATGAACTAAATCCTTCTTTCATGCATTTGTTCAAATTTCCAGACTCTTCCTAAATTCACGAATTCAACCAAAAAATCGAACTCAAACAATAAAAACCTGGAAATGTTCCAAGAATTTTTACGAAAGCAAAGTGATACTTAACAGTTGCTCTCCAGCCAGAAAAAAAAAATATATATATATATATATATATATATATATATTACTAATTACTTTAAGAGAATCCGAACTAGAATTTTTCACTCAATTCTCCATGCTTTTGAAATCTAGCAAACATGCGAAATCGTAAATGTTTTCTCACCTATTATATATTTAGATATATTCAAATTTAAAGCATCTACTACATCTTTTCCACAAACTCATTTTCTAGAAAAAATTTAAATTTAAAAACACATAGCGTTGTGTTTGTATGTGTTTTGGAAGTAAGGCCGATTGACTACTCTAGGGTTCTACTCCTGAGAGGGAGTTCCTGTGGGGGGTCTTTCTAAGGTGTTCTTGCCCGTATTTACGCAAGCATATCGCGTTGTGAAAAAAAAATAATCGTATGTGATATTATCGTGAAAGCGATTTTCTTAAATAAATAAATAAATAAATAAGAGGTTGGATAAATATCAGGGAAGGCCTCCATACTGAGATTCAAAATGTTTTGGGTATATGTCGTAGTATGTATTTGTAACGCAATGCCAGTAACAAAAAAAAAAAACGAATGTCTTGAAATTTGGCACAATTATTTGTAGACTCAAACGTCGCAACTTTTCCTTTTATTTATTTATTTAATTAATTTTTTTTTCTTTTTTTTAGCGTGCATTTTATTAATTTTTCATCACTATTTTTAAAAATATTTTTTGCTTGTGGGTTTTAATGCTATAATACTATTGCAAATTTCTTGTTGTGAAATAGTGGTGATGAAATAATAAAATACACGTTATAAAATAGGAACGCTCAGGCCCATGCGGGCTACACGGGATTATCTGCATAATGTCGTGTTAGTTTTACATATAGTTCGAACTATTTTCGATTAAAGAAATTAAACCAAACACCAACATTTACTTATAAAGTTTTCATAAGTATATTATACATAAGTACATCATTACAAATAATTATTAGTTATAGGAAATAAGCAGTAAAAATTTTGGTATATGTTACGCATTTTTGCGTGTTCCAAGGGACCCAATAAAAGGATTACATTACATTAATGTATGTTGGCGGTATGTCTTTTAAAAACATTTTAACTTGATTCTACAGCATTTAGTACAATAAAATCAATGTTATTGGAACACTTAAAGATATGATTTTGAGGAAAATGATTTACATGGAATTAGATTAAAGCGTTAAACAAAAACATTTTGTTACGTTATGTAATCTTCTGATTGACTATAAATTTGATATATATATTATATAAATTACACAGAATTAGCTGTTTAGATTATGGATTATATCAAAAACCCTGGTTTGTTTTTCAAATTTTGCATAAGTAAAAAGCGTAAATTTAAATTTGTGTGAAAATGTAATACGTAAAAATGCATGATTTAAATAAAAAATATATGTATTTTTTATCAGTTCATATATTGATAGAATTATTGTAATATTTACGTTTAGTTGAACATATTAAATAAGAGATTAGTAACACAAAAGACATTTTTTTTAAAAACAAATGCGTTTATATTTCTTCTTCTCTCTTTCAATCTCTGTATACATACATACATATATATATTATCAAAACATGGTTTCTTGTCTTACATTTTAAATTTAAGTAAAACATGTTCAATTCCAAAAATATTGTTTAAATTTTTAAGATAAACTTTCAATCCCCTTTCGGATATTCTCGATGCATAGGAGAAAATATTTTTCTTAAATAAATCTTGATAAATGTTTATTTTACAAGAAGATAGAAAAGATTTCAGCAACTGAAATTTCTGTTTATCTTTTGCAACACCCTGAAAACTGAAAAACAAAAAAATAAATATTTAATACTAGATAGGAAATCTAAGAAGAGTTTTTGTTTATAGCAGACACAAAATGTATACAATTTAATATGTATGTAATAAACAGCATCAAATGTTTAACAACACATATCTTTACATTTTACTTTAGGTACTATAATTTATCACATTGGACCAAGCAAAATTGATATATAATTTAGAATTTTTTATATTTTATGTTATATAGTAATTAAAATATGGTAAATAGCATAAATATTTAACTTTACCATGAATTTTTTCTCTTAAATGTATTTATATTTAAGATTTTATATTAATATTTAAGTAAATTGTGTAACAAATGAAATTTAAACTTAAAGAGTTTTAAAATGATTGTTTTTAGAAAATCCAAAAAGACTTTCATACCATATTTTAAGGATTGTTATTTTATTTATATCCTTGTTTATGGGTCTTATTGTCGAAACGTCATTGGAAGCTTCACATTATAGACTCAGGAATTTTTTGTTGCCTATATGTGTACGTCTGTGTGTATGCACCTTGATACTAATCAGAAATTCATCGGATTGATTTAAAAGTTAATATACATGTTTAACAGTTCATAGAATTCCCTAACAGCTGAATGTAATAGGCCTTTGAATGGAAATTCATCTATTACCTGTAAACCTATAAATGGCCGATAATAGGAATATCTTCCAGAACGATGACTCTGATCAGAAATTCATCTGAAATGTTTCATTTGAAATAGTGGAATCCGATGATCGGATAACAATGGATATTAAAGAAAGATCCAATGAAAATCCGAGGGAAAGACGAAATTTCTATCTAACTTTCGTGTCATATGTTATCGGTTCGTGATCTGTTTTTGGTGAATTTTTTCTCATTGAAACTGGTGATACTCGTACTACTCAAAACTATATGACCATGTTAATGTTGAAGAAAATTTCGAAGAGTCGATGAACAGCATTGAAAATTACGATGTACTAATGCTAATTAACATATAAACAAATTACAGGATACTCACAAAAGTCTGTTCTCACTCTAACTGCTGAACGCATGCAGCTACACTGGTAAAAGCAGTATGTAAGTATCGATGTTGAAACTTCTGTCCGTCAGCTGCAATGCATATTTTGCTCTTTGTTTAAACTTGACGTTGCGCAATTTCCAGCGCAGCGGGTGACACGTATTCACTGTAAAGTTCAATATATATGCCTAACAGAATTTTCGGTTACGAATACAGCGTATCCGTTCTTTACATTTCTTTTTAATTTAACGTATGTCCATTCAATATATAGTATTTTTGCTCATATCCAAAGCAAGAAAAAGGACACAATTTAAAAATGCAGCATTTGAGAAAAATCAACTTAAAAATAACTTGACTAGAATAAAACTGGCACAACTGTCTCTCGAGTGGATACATTCTAGATGGAGATGTAACTTTTTTGTTCACATTGGGTGCATTTCATGTATTTCATTATATTATATTTAAAAATCTCTGCAAATAAATGAGAATACAAGAGGCGGGTTTCAGCAATTATAATCTTGGTTTATGAAACAATTCTAGAAAATCAAGCGAGACCTTCTCGCAATACAAAAGATTCAGAATATTCAGAATATTGTTTCACCATTTAGAAATGTGTAGACTGGAATTCTCGATCATTTCGTCCATTCAGTTTATTGGCGTGCCTTGTACGCATAGCTCGGAAATCGGTATTTCTAGTTAAGGGATTTAGAAAATAATCACTTATTCATTCTAAATGAAGGCGGTATATTTTTTTTTATCAGTGAATATCTTCAAAAACACAGAGTCTATAAAACTTTTTGCATGAAGATGAAAAATATCATGCAGACTTGTATGATTTACACACAAATATTAATTATTTTACATAAAATTTTATCAAAGTAGTATATGAAATTTTCTATTTATTTCGAAAAAATATGAGAATTCTTGTTTTTGCAATCATTAAATTGCTAACTGGAAGTTATCCAAAGATGGAACTATGAGTACATTAATTACTAATTTTTTTTTTTTTTTTTTTTTTTTTTTTTTTTTCGAATGAACCTGGCAGATTTTGCTGGTTATTATCATTGCTGTAAAATTACTGACTGAATATGATCTTTAAAAAAAAATCAATAAACATATGATTAATTTTTATTCACTGCGATACTTAAAATTTAATTAATTTTTGTCTCATAATAAGTATGTATATGAGAATATTTCAACGAATAAATATACAATAAATATATTTTTATTATAAAGTATATAAATAGTTGGTAACAAAACTTTTCATTTAAACTCAATATGCTAAATTTAAAATCATATTCTCTATATTTTCATCATGATTAATTGTAATATAATTTATAGAAATTATTTTTCATAATGTTAGTTAAGGTAGAAATTTTTGATTAATTCTAATTTATTCGTGCAAAACTTTGACATGATTTTTATAAAGAAAGTTATACTATTTCATTTTGAAATTAATATTGCAAAGAAAAACAAATGATATTTTACTTAACAGTTTTTCTATGCTTAACCGTCAACTATTTTCGTTTGACTCATATATACATATATATATTTGCTAAGATACTCCTTTAATTAAATATCTAATTCAATTGGATTTATTGCATGTATAAAGGATGTCTGGATAAAGAAAAGAAATAAATCTTAATTAAACGTGTCTTATCTTTGACAGTGCATTTTTATTTTAAAAATAAAGAGAAAGCTAAACAAAACGCGTAATAATAATATAAAAAAAAACTAGTATGTTGTGGCCACCACAAGACTTTCTTCTATATTTTCCTATACATATTCAATCAGTAACAAAATTTAAAAAAAAAAGAAAAAAAAAAAAAAAAAAAAAACAATTTTTTTTTTCTAAGTTTTTTTTTTTTTTTTGTTAAAAGTAAAAAAAATCGATAACTTTGTTTTAAATTATCACAGATTTATGGTTCAACCATTCGTTTTAAAGGTATTGACGAGATCTTTCGAATGATACCCATCTTCAAAATTTAACCCCCCCGGGGGGGTACTTCCCCCCCAGGGGGGGAACCGATGCCCCCCCATGCACAATTTTTTTTCCTAGTTAACTACTACTATTATCAATAATTCATACTAATTTTACAATCACAAGTTCAAAATAACTCTCATTATGCCCATTTATACGGAATTTTGTCTTATAAAAAGCGATCACAGCGCCACCTGTTGAGCTATTGATCCCCAAATCTAATGGGCACCAGTTCATGTCAGGGTGCAACTAAATACCAAGTTTGGTTAAATTTCATTCATTGGTTCGTGAGATACAGCGTCCACAATAAAATGATACAGACACACAGACAGACAGACAGACAGACAGACACACAGACAGACATTTTTTAAAAACTATCAATTCGTGTTCAGGACATCCCAAAACGTGTAGATCCGTCAAAAAACGGAGGTCGAAAATTTTCGCGAATCCAATACTTTCTCTATATTACATATAGAAGAAAGTAATAATTAAAACTTTTCTCATTTTAAATGAAAAATTCTACGTCATTTTTAAAAAATAACATTATTTCAAACGTTGTAAAAATAAAAATGTATGATGATTGTTTAAAACTGATACTGAGTTTCACATTTTTAATAACTGTGTTGCTGAGAAGAGATATTTTATTAACCCTAAAAGCACACTTATCCATAATACATCCTGAGAAAGTCCTTGGAATGTCTTTTTATCCTCTGGATATCCTAAGGTTTTTATTTGGCGAAAGTGTGCTATCAAGGAAAAATATAAGATACCCTATTCAGGAACTCTATTCTTTTGCATGTGTAAAAACCATAAATTTTATTTCCTATAGTATTAGAGGTATATATAGGATATTTATTTGCACTGATTTATTCCTAAAAGTTTTCGACCTCAGTTTTTAATCTTTTTTACATGCATTTAAGAAGGAGAAATCCGGAAATTACAAATTGGTAAAGTGTTTGTTTCCAGGTTAGTCAATTTGTTAGTTATCCGGGCTAACTCGTTATTCTACGTTCTGCGTAGAAATTAGCTCAAGGACGAAAGAACGTAAACAGTTCGGACCAGTTTTAAAAAAATCACTTATGATATTTTAAAGAAAATTATTGATTTCAAACTATCTAATTTCTAATCTTTATAAGTTTGAAATTTACGATATTTATAATATGGGAAAACAGTCCAACATTTTGGTTACTCGTGCGTAATCAGGAATATTCTCATTGTAATGTTATCAGATGAATGTTACATTACCATTTATGATACTGGCAAACACATGATTTACAATAAATATTACAATTTAAAAACTTCATAAAATATTTGGAATTTCGAATCCTTTTAACAAAGGAGAAAAGAGGAAGATTTTTACAACACTGTGAGGTCATTTCTAAAAGACTATTTTCATCCTAATATGTCGGATCAATTTCAAAAATCGTTTAAATACTTCCATGAAAATTATTAAATATCAGTTCTTACTTAAGGGTGAAAAAAAATATTTGAAATTAAAAATTTGCATATCATGAAAGAATAGAGTAATACTTTACGTAAATTTTAATTATTGAGATTAATTTTATTGAAAACAGTATGGAGTAAACACTAAAGGATGTGAACTAAATTACAAAATAAACCTGATACATTAATCGGCATATTAGGATAAGGAAAATGTATGGAATCGGAGGAAGGGTAGCCTATACAAGGTGGGCATTTAAGTGTGCGTTACTAAATTCATTTCGCTTAAAATTATTTTAGTAAGCTTATAGTAGAACATTACGAGAAAATAATTATAAGATTAAAAAAAAAAAAAAAAAAAAAACTTTTTATATAACATGTTATTAAATTTGCTGTTGAATTCTTTTCTATAGAACTACATTAGCACTTTATATATGTGTTTTAAAGTGATAATGATATCAATTTTTGTGAGATTCATAATTTAACTTTTTACAATTTTTTAACACATTTAATTAAATGTATTTATTTATATCTCGAAAGAAAATGAAATAGTATTTTTTTTTTTTTTTTTTTTTGGCAACAATTAAATTATAGCTTATATTTACATGGGTATTTTTAAAGCTATTAGGAGGTTATTATTTTCATATTTTAATTAATTAAAAGAAAACTAATCAAAAATTCGAAAACTGGCTTCGAGGTATCGTGTTGCCATTGGGTTCTGAGCTATTCTAAAACTTTCAAATGTCTAGCTAGTAGGTAAGATAGTTAAAAACCGATTGCAAGATTTGTACCGGACAAACAAGAATATAAGTTAATAAAAAGATGGTAAAATATGCGACTAAGAATCTCAGCAATCTTCTTATGCAAACTTGTTTTAATTTGAATAAAGTGAACGGAAGTTTACGATATTCACAGAAAGATCAGTGTCATCTTTCTGTTAAAAAATTTAAATTTTGATTGCCTATCATTATATGCATCGTAATAGCGAGAGAAAAAAAAAGATATATATATATTTAACTGATACAAATATTATTAAGTTTATTAGCTTATAGCTATAAATAATGCATTTAATAATAGCCAATTGGTATATCATTAGTAAATAACTTTTTGCTTTTAATTCTACATGCAAAGCACCTTTTACATCAGTTTCATGTCCTGGAGCTTATTCCGGTTAGATCGAACTCATAAAAGCTGTCGAAATATTTCATTGGCTTTAATGTAAGTTTTCGACTGCTTACATCTACTCGATCATACCAGAAGAGGTCCCCAACAGTGGTGTAGGAATTAAATAAATATATAAATTTTAATTATGAGGAATAATTTTTACGCATTTGTTTTCTCTGCAGATCTTTACATTTATGTAAGTACGAAATGTATATATTTTTATTTATTTGCTTATTAAAACAATTTTTGTTTATTTATTTATTTTTAAAGAAGTATCTAAATTAGATAATGAGTAGAATTTCATTAAAACTGGATGTATTCCTTCATTTTATTTTATAAGTGGTAGCTTTATATTACATTTCTTTGCAATTTCTTTAAATAAGCGTCTTTTACCTCAAATTACGGATCTTGATTCGTATATTTATGAGAATACACATATTCTAGACTAGGATGAGAGACTGCTAGTAATTGCTGAAGGTAAGCATGAAATTTACGAAGAAAGTAAATCTACCATTAGTTTGCTTGAACAAGACCGAGATCGCATTACACACCCCTATTTTCATTAATATTAGTTTTTTTTTTTTTTTTTTTTTTTTTTTTTTAATTATCCAACAGATGGTACTGTAAGTAATTAATATTAGGAATGTTGAAACTGAATTTAAAAAATCCATTTTGAAATGTGATACTCTATAGATAAATTTTACTATAGAATAACATGGGATTTTGTAATCGGAAGTGACATGTATAGTGTTCCTTCAAAATTTCAGAAAATTTTCAAAAATATTTCATTTATTTATTTATTTATTTATTATATTTTATTTTATTTTTCGTAAATCTAATTTAAAAAAAAATGTTTTCAACTGGAAGAGAAATTTTAGTAATTAATATCAAGCTAAAAATATTTATACAAACATTTTTATGAAAAATTAGAAATATGTGTGAATTTGATAAGCATAGTGAATAATAATGGTAATTTTTAAATAAATTTTAACATTTTTTTAATAAATTAAATATATATATATATATATATATATATATATATATATATATATATATATATATATATATTAATAAATTAAAAAAAAAAAAAAAAAAATATATATATATCTATATAAATAAATAAACAAAAAAAATATTTATAAAAGTGTGATAAATAAATGAATAAATAATTGTTATTTTTAATACTGTAGCTCGTGTAGTTTCATAGTTAGATCTTTTCTGCAATATTTATATTTAAAATTTAAACGTTTTTGTTTAGATATAAAATAATGAATACAAATTATACTGCCGATATTTTAATACGTAATAAAAGTTATTTGTTGTACTATGATAAAATTGTTCATTATATTTAATCATTTACTGAAGTTAAAAATGCATTGCAAAAAATATTTATTTAATATAAATTAACTTTACCTATTTAACTTAAGTTTTGACAATTTCAATAGTTTCAGCTTATTCTAACCAGTTTCAAACCAGTTTTCTTCATTTTTGTTGAAACAGTCAAAGTTCTCTCTCATCGCTTATGGAGATATATTTGCACAAGCAGATTTCAAATTAGTTTCCGAAGAGGAAAAAAAAAAAAAAATGGTTTATTAAGCAGATTGTTATAAAAGCCGTTCCTCTCAGATAAACATTAAATTCGACTTAGTCCTGAGTAAATATTTAACAAGTGAGATATTTTTCTTTAGATATAAAGGCCATTGAATGAAAAGGGTTATTGTATATTCTCTTGTATGAGACATATTCAAAAAAGAACATTTAGTAATGTACATAAAAATGCTCATACAACATATAAGAGTATAATTATCTAATATTACTAGTCAAGAACAAATAGAAGAAATGCGTTTAAAGTAAAATAATCATTCAAATAGAATGTATCTTATTATATTATCATTTAAATTGGTTGGAAAAATTTTAAACTTACTTATTTGTTTATGAATAGAAAAGATTGAATTAAAGGAATATAAACATTGACAAGTTTCGTTAAAATAAATAATAATTGTCTAACTTGTTTACTTTCATGTAATTTTACGATTTAGTTTTATAAAAATTTCTATGTAATTTTAGATACGGTAATGTAAAAGAAGTGTTAGATGCAAGATACATTCTGCGCACAAAACTACTTTCAAAATGAAAAAGCTAAAAATAATATAAAAAATGTAAAATTTGCTGAGTTTTCACAACTACATGCACTTGCAGTGAAAAACTGTTAAACTAATGTACTGTAACATTCTCTATTTTTTTTTTCTTTCTGTTTTTAATAATATAATAATATAACATCAAGATACTTCGAAGACATATTGTTTTAAATCTACATATTGAATTTAAATAAATGTTAAATGTTAAAGAATATGGAATTACCAATAAGCAACTATACTTAAAATAATTACGAAAGCAAAATACTGCTCTGAAAAAAAAAATCGAGATATATTACCATTCTTGCTGGTTCTTATGCAAAATGACCTCCTGAATCAGAATATGACTCCAATTTTGCCCAGTAACCCACCATTTTCTAGATACATGACCCCCGTCCCTCAATGTCTTTCCCTGTTCGATAATTTTATGACCATGAATTTGATTTGAAAAATGAAAATTAATTAATTTAACACCAAAATATAATATATATATATATATATAACAGATTAAAAAAAATATAAGACACGTAATGCGTAATTTCAGTGGCAAATCCCTCCCAAAAATTTTCCCTTGTTGCAAGTGTCCATATTTTAGAATTTTCCAACTCTGTAGCCCCTCAGAAAATATTTAACGGTTAAAATAATCCTTTCACCCCTAAAAATCAAATTTATAGCCATAAAATCACCGAAAAATGATAAAAATAGGCCATTCGTAAAAAACGGTGGGTGATAGGGCAAAATGTCGATTTTTTTTTTTTTTTTTTGTCAGCGCAGTGTGATTTTTATTGTGATAGAAGCTAGTAATTTTGTAAAGTATTTTATTATATATGTATGATTTTAATTTCTAGGTGTATTATAGCATTTAATTTATTTTTTTAAATGACATTCACTTACCAATTTCTGATACACTTTAAACTTTTATTACATTTAAATCCGGTAGTAGGGAAAATTGGTTATAATTTGTGAACTAATGCCTGATTTTAAATTATTGTTTTAAATAATATTCAGTCAGTCTTTCTCTAACTTATTTTTAATTTTACTATAACTAGATTCTTTAATTTTCTAATTGGGATTTATGATAGATGCTTGTTTGCTTTTACACTGTTAAATATAATGTTGAACGTAATAGCAATGAACAAATAAATGAATAAATGAAAAATGGTATCAACATTTTCAGTTTATTACAAATATGTCTTATGCATCGCGCAGCATACATATTTAAATTAAATTCCTTAGTTTAAATCTGGATCCTTTCAAAGTGTATTTGTTAATAGCTCGCATATTTTAAAATACCCGTGCAAATGAACAATAATATAATACTTAAATATATTACAACTTTCTCTAATGTAAAAAAAAAAAAAAAAAAAAATTAAAACGGAGTCATTTTAAAATAATAAAAGCCTTATATAAGATATTTTGTTTATATAAAACTAGCAGGCTTCGCCCGCTTCGGTAGGCCCTATATTTAAAGGTTTTCTTTTTAATTGAATAATTGAAACGTTTAAATAATTATATTTCGATTGGCGACTATTTCCTTCACAGTTTTAGTATGAGATCTCCTTGAAAATATCAAACATTTTTTGAACTTCTCGAATCTGTGCAACAAAACTATTATTAAAACGAATATTTTCGAAAACAGTCAAATATAAATGTCAATTCTTCGAATATTCTGGAAACAGTTGAATCTGTTACACGTACAGTAAAAGTCACTATTCGATGAATGGTCGAATCAGAGAACGCACGTAAGTCGTTTTCGCATCACTACAACACACGTATGTACGCTTCACGCACATGAAAAAAAATCACTGGACAGCCGTACATCGCTGTGCATGAATCTCAGAGCATACGGAACTCGGTTCCACGGCAATCACTATCATGCATGTTAAAACCAAAAAACCTCACTGGACACCCGTACCTCGCTGTGCATGAATCTCAGAACGCACAAAACTCGGTTCCGCGGCAATCCCTATCACGCAAGTTAAAACCAAAAAACATCACTCGACAGCCATACATCGCTGTGCATGAATCTGAAAACGCACGTAACTAGGTTCCGTGGCAATCACTACCACGCATGTTAAATCCAAAAAAACATCGCTGGACACATCACTGTGCATGAATCTGGAAACGCACGAAACTCGTTTTCGCAGCAATGACTGTCAAGCATGTTAATAAGAATAAATAATTAAAAAAAACATCACTGGACACCCCTACCTCAAATAAATGAAAATCAAGTAAACCAATCATATTTCTCGTAGTTCCTCATAACGTAGCTCTAGTTCAACGTAAAATGCACTCAAATCAATGAAAATCAAATAAACCAATCAAATATCTTGTAATTCCTCAAAACGTAGCTCTAGTTCAGCGTAAAATACACTCAAATTAAGGAAAATCATATAAATCAATCAAATCTTTCGTAATTCCTCATAACGCAGCTCTAGTTCAATGTAAAATACACTCAAATCAATGAAAATCAAATAAACCAATCAAATCTCTTGTAATTCCTCATAACGTAGCTGTAGTTCAATGCAAAATACACTCAAATAAACTAATCAAAACTCTCCTAAGATTATCCTTTTTGAGTCATTATAGAAATGGGAAGTTTTATTTTCATATTTTTATTAATTAAATGAAAACTAATTAGAAATTAGGAAATTTGACTTCGATGTGCACAATGACACTTCGGAGGGTGCCTATGTTTTAAATCACGTGACAGTCCGAGCTACCGTTTTCGAGAACAGTGCCCATACAGCACAAAATGTTTCAGTTACGTTGCAAAAAGCTTACAATCTTTCAAAAACACATTTAAATATGTTCTCTGATACATTTCTGAAACATTCACCCTTTTTGATTTTCTATCTGTTAAGTGATTGTAACGTCTCTGTTACCTATGTGATTTTTTGTTACGATCGCGGACATTTCTACGTTTTTTAAACTAATCAGAAAGGAATCTGAAGGTTTTAAACGTTTCTGAAATGTATATAAAATTTCAATCTTATATTATTGTTACGTTTCTGGAATATTTTGTGCTGTTAGGGTGAAATACACACATACACGCACACATACACACACACACACACACACACATATATATATACAAATATTGCTGACTTAATAGTATAAGATACAAAGTACCTAAGTGACAATGTGGAAAACAGTTTAATTTAATACGTAATAAATTTTGATTTATCAAAGATTTTTCGTAAGAAGTCATTTATAAAATAAGAATTTAACATTTTCTTTTTTCTGTTTAATGTTTATGTGCAAATTGCTTTTCAAAATTTAAACAAAGTAGTCTTTCTTTTATACGCCACTAAGATTCTACAAGAAATAAATGAATTTTAATTATCGTTTCATATGAACCAGATAAACTAATGTTAATGAAAATTAATAAATTATTTGTGCTTCAAGCTACTTATATGTGATATTGCATTTTAAAGAAGTTTAACCCGTTAGCGCCCAGTGTCCTTATTTGAGGACAGCTAATAGAATGGCACGTATATTTTTTGTGGTTTCTTGGAATGATTACTGCTTTCTAGTGATAGTTTATGGCGTCACTCTAAATGATCCCTGAAAGTTTTATATGCCTAAACCAATCAAATCTCTTGTAATTCCTCATAACGTAGCTGTAGTTCAATGCAAAATACACTCAAATAAACCAATAAAAACTTTCCTAAGATTCTCCATTTTGAGTCATTATAGAAATGGGAAGTTTTAGTTTCATATTTTCATTAATTAAATGAAAACTAATTAAAAATTAGGATATAATCTATATTAATTTATTAATTATTATTTCATAATTTGGATAGTCATTTTCTGATTTTTCATTCGTCGCACATATATTTGCTTTTTGCGCAGGCATACTAACTTAAATCAAGTTGAATAATAATACATATTATAATACTTTACTTTCGAGATCTTTGTCAACATATAATAGGAAATTAATCTGCTATCTCAAAGTTTTTCTATCTCGAAGTTTTCTCGCTAGAACACTAAACGTCAATAAATGAGGATAGGTTTTAAATTTAAAACTATCGGAAGAATTGATTAAGTTAATATATTTTACTATCAGTTGTCTATATTAATTTAGAAGTGAAATAATCAGCTAATAATATTTTGTAAAATAATTTCGAGCGTTATCGGATTAAATCTTATTGATTTACAAAGACTCGACAATTACCAAATTAACACATGAAACTGATATTTACATCATATTTTTTTTTTTTTTTTTTTTTTTTTTTTTTTTTTAAGCACTTAATAATACCTACGAGCTCTTAAACGTTTTAAAGAATTAACATTTAAAATTCGAAATCAAGTATGTATAGGTTAAAAGATTTACTAATTTTTAATTTTAATCATATGTGTATCTTTTTGTTAAATCAATAGAAAATGTTAAGCGCTTAAAAAGCTCGCATAGAAAGGAAACGTTCTTAAACGTGCTAACAAGGAAACGTTCTTAAGCTATGCTCATAGAATTCAACGAAAAAACAAGTCCTTCCGTCTTTTTTGGAAGGGTAGGTAGATTTCCTTTTCCTTATCAAGTAGCCGTCATTTTGTTTTAAAACGGCGGCTACAAATTATGAATGCACATGGTAGAAATATTGATGTAGGTTATGCACATATGGAGTTTTAAGCAAATTGGTTCATAAATACTTTTTTATGTGAATTTAAAATTTTCAAGTGGCCGGCGCTTGGAAACAAAATGGTGAGTTAAGTTGACAAAATGAAATGTATTTGTGAGATAAGTCTACTGTACACATATAGTTCGAATTAATTCAAAATCTCAAAAGTCATCGTGTTGAAAAATTAAGTGGCTACCACTTCGATCAAAATGACAGAGAAAGTTGCTCATCTAAGATATCGTTGCAAATTTGAAAATATATTTTTTTTTTGTAGAAATTCTTTCAAAGAGGTTGAATTAGTAAAATGTTAGTTTTCGCATTAAAATAGCCTTATTTTCCCTTAAAAACGCATTAAAAAGATCCAGTAACGCAGGTAATGGATTTGGTGCCAAATTTGGCGACTTATTCCCATGGCGACGTTTTGGCGGCTTTTCACGAGAAAATACTTATTATCGATGTACCAAAGATGGACGCAATAACGTGATTAGTTCACGAGTTACGTGAATTTTCTAGATTTTTGTTGTTTGAATGATAAATCCATTTTCCAACTTTGATCTGAATTGATTAAGTATTTCTAAAATTACCGTAATAACAAATTTTCAAGAGGCCGCCAGTTGGAAGCCATACAGTGGAACAAGCCTAGCAAACACATCCAAGATATTTGAAGCATAGTTTCACTGTCTAACTGTGGTTTAAATCGGTGCCGTGTTTCAAAAGTTATTATTATGGCTAATTTTCAAGTGGCAGTCTAAGTGGCTGCGACTTGAAAACAAAATGGCAAAACAACTTGCCCAGCGAAATCATCCAGTATATTTGTATGATAAGTTCGTTGTCCCGTTCTAGTTTAAATTAAATCAGTATTTCAAAAATTATCGTCATAAGAAATTTTCAGATGCCACCACTTGGGAAAAAAAGCGGAGGGAGATGCCCAGTGAACTTATCTCAGATATTTGAATGATAAATCCACTACCCAAATTTGATGCGAATTGATTCTGTATTACTAAAGTTACCATAATGACCAAGTGGCCTCAACTTGGAAATAAAATTGCGCCAAGTGAACTTATCCTAGATATTTGAACCATAAGTTCACTATCCAACTTTTATTTGAATCAGTTTGGTATTTTAAAAGTTATCGTGATGGCATATTTTCAAGTGGCGGTGTGATTTCAAGTGGCTGGAACTTAGAAACAAGATGTCGGGACAAGTTGCCCAGTGAAAACATTCAAGATAATTATATGATAATATCACTGTCCAAATTTGGTTCGATTTGGAGTATTATTTGAGAAGTTATCGTGATTTTAAATTTTCAAGTGGGAGCCTGATTTCAAGTGGCCCCGCTTAACTTAAGATATCTGCCACTTTATTAGAGATGGCGGATATAGTTTAATAATAAATTTCATTGAGATCCTTATGTGGTCTGTATTTACATGAAAATTCAAACAATTTCGGAATACGCTTTTTACAATTTAAATTTCAAAATTTCAAGTGGTCTCCACTTGAAAACAAAATGGCGGAGCAACTTGGTTAGCAAACTCATCTAAGATATTTATAAGATAATTTAAGACACTGTTCAAATTTTGTTTCATTTCGAGTATTATTTCGGAAGTTATCATGGTTTTAAATTTTCAAGTGGTAGCCTGATTTCAAGCGGTCCCGCTTAACTTAAGATATCTGCCACTTTATTAAAAATGGCGGATAAAGTTCATTAATAAAGCTGAGACATTTGTGTAATCTATGTATACATCAAAATTAAAACAAAATTCGGAATACGCTTTTTGATAGAACAAATTCTTGGGGGAAAAAAAAAAAGACAAATCATTAACGTTGCATTTTTGCAACACTTAAAATGTTCAAAATTTATTATAACTAATAACAGTTTTATTGAAAATTTTATGTTGCAGAATAATTTTAAAAGTTGTATTTGGAAAGGAATTCTCCCAGTAAATAATGATGAATAGGCTACTTTTGTACACATCCCTGATTTCATTTAGTTATTATATGCACCCAATTGTTAGATTACATCATAATGGCTTGAAATATGGGTTAAAAAAAAAAGAAAAAAAAAACTTAATTCTAGTGATGATTTAGTGAAACTTTATTCCACTTAGTTAGGATATTAAGATACAATGAAAACATTCAAATAATTTTCATTTACAGTTTAAAATAGATAATATGAGCAAGATACCAACATTATTCAGAACAAAATGTCTATCATCAAATTTATTCATACAATCTTCTTTACAATGATACATGTGATTGGTTGCACTGGTGCTGCGCAATGGGCAATTGGTGAGGGTCTGGGACTCCCCCCTATAGATGGTTCGTAGACAAGCCATCACAATTTTGATCCTTCACGGAAAGGATGGCTCTCCCGCTTCGTTGACCCCCAGAGGTATAATTTTTGATGGGAACATGGAAGTCATTGCGGCCACGACAGATTTTGCGTGCACCAGTCACCATTAGTGTCTGGTGACACCACATGACGGTCTTTGGCTAGCCCCAGTACCAAACCCGCAATCTTCCACTCGATGTAATAAAAGAAAAAATCTAAACACTCTTCAGTTAATATCAAATATAGTTAGTCAAAAAGCAAGATTGATCTATCTTTTAAATGCTTCTCATCTTTGATTTTATAAATAAAATCTTAATCAGTACAGATGACAATAAAAAATTTTCTATTTGATAATGGATTGCTTAAAATTTTCAGTTGGTGTTTTTAGAAATATTTAAGTAATAAATCGTGGACAGTGTTGTTAAATTGACATTGCTAAAACGATCAATTAGGCGAGGATTAAAAAATTGTGTCCAGGTGTTGCAAACAATCTGGTGTTAAATAAATTATAAATCATTTACTATGCATTATTTAATGCTACTTTTTATTAATTATTTAATGTACTTATTTATTACGAATGAAAAAATGTGAGCCTAGCAATAGGCGACGTCTCTTCTATAGTGACTCAGTAGCTAATATTTTGGGATGGATGGTTGGGTTTTACTTCGCACTAGTGCAGCGCAGATGGGCAATTGGCGACGGTCTGGGACACACCCCTAGAGGTGGTCCGGAGACATGTCATCTTAATTTTGATCCTCCACGAAAGGGATGGCTCTCCCGCTTTTGCGATCCCCAGAGATAGAATTTTTGATGGGAACATGGAGGACATTGCGGCCACGACATATTTTATGTGCACCAGACACCACTAGTATATACAATTGTCTTTGTCCGGCTCGAGTACGGAAGCCGTAATCTTCCAGTTCGACGAGAGAGTGGACTAATTGAAAAATGTTACTTGTGGCATGTGGTTGGATGAAAGCGGTACTGTTTGCAACAGTATTTGCAACGACACTTTCTTAGTTGTTGCACTTACTGTTGCAGACAGTAGCAACAGGTTTGGAACGGATTGCAAATAGTAGCAAAAGATTAGGTCAGAAAACAAGAAAACATTCAAATAGAGAAGGAAATATGCTAATTTTATTTAATCGTTTTAGCATGCAACTTAATGTTATTTTATAATCTTATCTGGTCTTTTTTTTTTTTTTTCCTTTTTTATTCCTTTTTTCTTTTTTTTTTTAATAAATTTTGTAACTTTTTTTTTTTTTTTTTTTTATATATAATTTTTTTTTTTCCCGATTTTTTTAATTTTAGGTTAAAACATCCCTTTTTAATACAAAAATGTTTATTTTCAAATAAACCTACAACAATGCCATTTAAATGCATTTACTATCGTTCACAATTTAATTCTAGCTATTACTAATAGTAATCTCTCCTACCCATACAGACATTCACATTTGTCTTGTAAAGGCAGATTGCGCAAAATAACTCTCTTTGTTTTATTGCAGCTGTTGCTTTAATTTATAACATAACAACAAAAAAATAATGGAAATACATTGAAAACTTATTAATTCAAAGTTATTCATTAAAATTTTAGCAAATAATTAAAATTGGGATTTTTTATATTATTCTGTTAAATTGTGTGCAAACTCTTGTAGCAGCTTTACGTTAAATCATTAAAATGTAGTATGGTAGGACATGAGAAGGACTATTTTAGTTTAAACTACCAGATTTCCAAAACTGTACTATAATATTTTTACTTACTTTAAAGCACGATAAATAAATGCACCATACATAAAAGAAAAAATCAAATATTTCCCCCCGAATGTACAAAATTCCAATTTTCTTTCTTTCCTTTTTTTTTTTTTTTTCGAAAATTTAATTTATTACATTTTTTTCCCATTCATATATATATATATATATATATATATATACGTGTGTGTATTTAGAAGTAAATTTTATATTTTTAAGACATTTTACTAAAAAATGAAACAAGATTCGACTTAGTAAGTAAAACGAGACATGTTTAAGTCTTATGTTAAAATGTTACAACAAATCATTTTGTTTATTTTAATCCTCTTTCCTTCTAGTACAAACTTATTTACAAACACGGCTTTAGTTACTCTTAAAGTGGAATTTAAATCCTGTCATTAAAATAGTTTTGGTTAAGTACTTTTAAGATTGTTTAATGTTATACCATAACGTTTTAATTTTGTAAAAGCGTCTGAAATATATATATATATATATATCTGTATCATTATATAAAGCGCAAAAAATTGTATGTTTGTGGAGGGTAATCTCTGAAACTACTGAACCGATTTTAAAAACTTTTTTCACTGATCAAAAGCTACAATATTCCTGATTGTTATAGGCTGTATTTAATTTTGATAAAATAAATTTTAGTTTAAAATTTGAGCATTTTAATTAAAATCCCCATAAAAGCCATAATAGAAATGGGAATAATGAAATATTAAAAAATTTGGCTGCTGCCAACATAAAAGAAACATTTACATGTTCATTTTGTTTTTAAAATATCTTGACATGAAAAGAAAATAAATATATTTGCACGTGAATTAAATTTAAATTCATATAAAGCTTTGTGAAATGTTAAACTTACAAGTTAAATCTGACGTCATTATAACTTTAAAAGTATTTATTTTTCTAATAATATAATTTGATATGATATAATATAATATAATGATCAAAGCATTAATGTTTAAACTGATCTGTGTAAACGAAATTAGAATTTAAAAATAAACAAATAAAAATAAAATAAAATTAGAAATTCTAACTTCTAAACTTTTATTAAATTATTTATTTTAATTTATAATTGTTGCCAAAAAAATTTACCAGTTAATTTATTTTTCGACTTTTAATAAAATATATTTTCACGCGAATAATATAAAAAGTAAATTAAAAAAAAATATCATCTGCATTTCATTATGCATTTTTTAAAAGAATAATTGAGAAGTTTACATTTATTTGGCGACTATTTTTAGCAACTAACAGTTATGACAAGTAGCTCAATATACATAGCGCATACAGCCATTACTGAAATGCAAATAGCATTTAATTATTTGTGTTGCATTATGTTGATTAGAAACCTATTTAATCTATCTGTGCTCTATGGTAATATGTAAAGAGGAAAGGTTTATATGTATACTAGCTGACCCGACAAACGTTGTTTTGTCATATAAATTAACAAACGGCATATAATAACGGTTATCTCAATTGTGGAACTAAAGATCTTGGCGAGAAGCGTCCGAGCTACTTCGGTGCCAAATTTCAAATTTTGCCAAAGGGATCCGGTACTAAAGGTGTTCAATACAAAAAAAATTATCAGTGACATACACACGCAAAAAACTATGGGACCCTTTGGTGACTTTAAATATTTTAAGCCATTTTTGCGATGAATTGAAATGGCTATCTCAATTGTGGAACTAAAGATCTTGGCGAGAAGCGTTCGAGCTACTTCGGTGTCAAATTTCAAATTTTGCCAAAGGGATCCGATACTAAAGGTGTTCCATACAAAAAAAAAAAAAAAAAAAAAAATATCAGTGACATACACACGCACAAAAGTATGGGACCCCATTGGTGACTTTAAATATTTTAAGCCATTTTTACGATGAATTGAAATGTCTATCTCAATTGGGGAACTAGAGATCTTGGCGAGAAGCGTCCGAGCTTCTTCGGTGTCAAATTTCAAATTTTGCCAAAGGGATCCGATACTAAAGGTATTCCATACAAAAATTAAATAAATAAAATATCAGTGACATACACACGCACAAAAGTATGGGACCCCATTGGTGACTTTAAATATTTCAAGTCATTTTTGCGATGAATTGAAATGGCTATCTCAATTGTGGAACTAAAGATCTTGGCGAGAAGCGTCCGAGCTACCTCGGTGCCAAATTTTCCATACAAAAAATAAATAAATAAAATATCAGTGACATACACACGCACAAAAGTATGGGACTTTACGAGCTACTTCGGTGCCAAATTTCAAATTTTGCCAAAGGGATCCGATACTAAAGGTGCTCCATTCAATAAATAAATAAATATAATATAATAAATTAGCTACACAAATAAATTTGTAGGTTAGGGTGGTTGTTAATCAACGCGCGTGTAAATTTGATGGAAAATTATATAAAATACTCACTCCAATTCCGCACTGAATTTGCAAAATGTATAGTTTTTTATGCACACTTCAAAACGCTTTAAACACTAATTACATCTTGATGTAATATTACAATTAGGGCACAATTTTTTGTGTAACAATAATAACACGAAGTTACAAAATATTTTCCTGAATTTGATCGCAGCACCAACTGTCGGGACAAACTGGAATTACAATAGAATATACGCAAGCGAAGTGTGACGTCACTGACCGTCAGTGGATGCAAGAAAAAGATTTCCTATGTTAATCTCCCATTGGATTTTTTATAAAAAATTATTAAAAATCGAGGAAAATTATTTCTCGATTTTAATCCGCGTATTTGGGTATAGATATGTATTAGTTATCGTATGGTTGTGTTAGATTGAGTTATTTTGCTCTCAAATTGACAAAATTTTAATTTTTAATTTCAAAACTCTGTCTTCCTTGGCGTTTTTTGTATTTGGCGATCAAAAACGTAATACGAAAATATACATGCCAGATGTATATTTTCGTAATATGTATTGTACGAAATTGTTTCATATTATTTATTACTCTCTTAATATAAATGAATCAGTCATTTGAGAAACACCTCATGTCCATTTTTGGCCAAAATTGAGTTAGACATATTAAATTGTTGGTGAAGGCTAGACAAATCCAATACGCATAAAACAATTCATCTCCACTTAATAACCATGGTGATGCCGCATTTGAAAATATCCATTCCTTTGAGAAACACCTCATGTCCTGGAAATTGTGTTGTTTCTCAAATGACTTACAAAATAATGTGGCTGGTGGTAGCACTGTTACTTGTTATTCTACTTTAATGTGGCTCCCGTATAATCCCTTTGAGACCTCTTAAACCAGATTATGGGATTTACCTGTCCTTTTTAACTCAGGCACATTGGGACGTGCCTAGATGCCTAGGCCGTGGCCTGTGGTTCGTAGCCGAGATATTTATTTATTTATTTATTTATTTATTTGCGAGTTTACTTCTTTTTCTTTTTCAGATACCTTGTCTTTTTATTTGTCTAATCTTTTTTCACACGTAGTTTTCATCCCCCCCCCCCTTCTAAGCTGTATGAAAGATATATTCTTATTATGACAGAAGAAAAAGAGACTTGGTTTGTTTTCAGTATGGAGATTTACTGATTTTCGATTATTTTTTAACTTAATTTGTGGCTTACTGGAAAGTTGGAAAAATATCTATCATTTTACCACTATTTATTAAACTCTCTTTTACTTAATCTCTTTTACAATGTATATCATAAGGGCTTAGCTAAGAAAGGACAAACTGAAATGTTTTGTTCATTTTTAGTTGATTATATCAATGAAGGTTTTGATGCTGGTGTTAGGCATCTTCATTTTTTTTTTTCGATGGTGCACCTGGACAAAACAAAAACACCGTGGTTATGCGGTTTTTTCTAGCCCTAATAGAAACTGACCGATTCGACAGTATTCATCACTGTTTTCCTATTCGAGGTATTCGTACCTTCCGTGTGACCGCGACTTTAGTGTAATCAAACGAAAAATTAAAACAACTGACAGGATTTACACAGTAAAACAGTATGCTGAACTTATGTTGCACTCTGCTGCTATTTAGGACAAGTTCCTGGTGGAAATAGTAGAAAGAGAAAAATTAAAGGATTTTATATCATGGTGTGGTCAACTTTATAAAAAAAAATGTATTGTCTACGGAGACTCAAGCAAGGAATAACCCAAAGGAAAACAAAATAAAACTCAACATTTCAACTTTTATGGAGTTTCATTACTCTAATAAACATGTAGTCCAAGTTAAAGTAAAAAACTTTATTGGTGAACTCAATAAACAAACTTTTGACTTGAAAAAACCGGGAACTGGTTTGCCAGAGCTTCCAAAAATCAGTGCCTACCCACAAAAATGTGTACCTATCAATATCAACAAAATCAATGATCTCAAGAAAGTCTAAGCCTATATACCTGCAGACATTGTTGGTGAATTTTATTCAAAAATTTTTGACTGGCCAACTTTCGATATGGATGACATTGAAATGTTTTAAGAAACAATGTTTGGAAAATGTGTATATATTATTTGAAAAATAAAATACTGATTTTTATTAACAATTTGAATTGTTTTACCTTTTATTTCATACCTGATAACATATCGTTTAGTCAGTCATTTGAGAAACAACACATCTCCAACAACGTTTATAATTTTTTTAAATATCAAAATAAAAATAATAAAATTTTATTTTGGTAGAATTAGCTTACCAAACCCCTGTAGAAACATATAAAAAATTTCAGAAAATATATGATGTTAAATTATGGACCAGCTGGGTTTTTTTTGATTTCCCGAAAGTTTACTTTTTTGGATATGAGGTGTTTCTCAAATGACCGATTCAAATGTACTTGCTTCGGCAGTACATATACTAAACTGACTCTCTTAATATAAGTTGTTGAAATAACAATTATTTTTGAAAGAAATTAAATATGTTCGCCAGATGATATGGCGATATTTTTTTTTTCCGCCAAGGATGACATAGTTTTGAGATTAAAAATTCAAATTTTGTCAATTTTACAGCAAAAACAACTCAATCTAACGCATGCACATGATAACTAATACATATCTATACCCAAATAGGGGATTAAAATTGGGAAATAATTTTCCTCGATTTTTAGTAATTTTTTACGAAAAATCCAATGGGCGATTAACATAGGAAATATTTTTCTTGCATCCACGGATGGCCAGTGACATCATCACTTCGCTTGTGTATTATTGAATATTCGATACTACGATCGTAGCGCAGTCTGCCGGATCCAATGTGAAACATTCCAAAACCAACAACAATTTATAAGTGATAAATTAATTAAATAAACAATTTAAATTGGACTGAATTGTAAATCTAAACCATTCTAGAATCCACCTGAAGGCACACAAAAAATTTCATTAAACTCGGTCCAGCCGTTTAGGAGGAGTTCAGTGACATACACACGCACAAAAGAAATATATATAAAGATGTAGAGAACGATCACTAGAACTAAAAAGCCGATTTTTTTTTTCCTTTCAACTAATCAAAAGTAACACTGTCTCTAAGTGCTAGAGGCTATAATAATTTTTGGTAAAATAAATTTTTAATTCAAATTTTCAATATTTTAATTGAAAACAAAGCATAGATTTGATATCTGTCGTCCTTGGTGATCGAAAGCGCAATACGAAAATCTGTATATTTTCGTATTGAATACTAGACCTATGTTTTTACTTCAATTATCTCACTACCGTAGGTAGTGGAAGTATTATATTCGGTCCAAAAAGTCGATATAGAGTTTCACCTGATTTACACGCTTTAAGGCCTCCCGAGTCCAAAAAAGTAGTTTTTGGCAATGGGTCAGTACGTGTGTACGTATGTGTGGAACCTTCTGGCTGTCATATCTCCGAAACTAATAAAGATAGAAAACGAAACTTCACAATTGATTCAGGTCTGGAGTACAGATAAATTTTCCGAATTTTCGTAAAAATTGAAAAACTGGAATTGGGTCATCGAAAACCGGAAATGGGACCGTAAGCCCGTATCACAAAAACAGATCTAACGATTTTTTTCAAAGTTGCTCTATAAACAACCTATTAGATGCCCTTTTGAATGATATAGTTGGTTAGTTCAGGAAAATTGATAGGTGTCCTCTATGAACAGCTCAATATCAGATGTCGCAAGTGCGCTCCATTGTAAACGCCTGTACGGATTTTTTTTTCAAACTCGCCATGTTAACTTCCTATTAAATATCCTTTTGTATGTAATTATTGTTTTTAGGTCAATAATTGAGTATGTTATGTTTTGGTAAAAGTTGTTATCTCAAAAACGGTTCTAACGTTTTCTTGAAAATTATTTCATTAATCCAACTTAGATAACCTTTCTCAAGTATTACGTGCTTATTACAGGAATATTAACAGTCATCCTGATTAGGTAGTTCAGTTTTAGATCTCGGAAATTCGCGTTTAAAAAAATAACTATCTATTATTATATTTTTTTTTCTTTCCCTTATTTTTTAACTCGCTATATAAGCTCTGTTGTGTCTTTTATACGTGCATCAAGTTTCTCTCACTGAAAAATCTCAAAAAATGCATATAACATCTCCAAAAAATTGTATATAACACGTGTAATAGTGAGTAATGGAAGTCGTGTTGTTGTTTCACACCAGATTCTGTAATAGTATATATTGTACGAATATTGTCTCATATTACTGATTTCTCCCTTAATATACATTATTAAAATAACCACGAATTATGGATAAAATTAAATATATTTGCGAGATGAACAAATAAATAATAATTAAAGCTATTATGACGTCAATTTTATCAAAAACATTTTCATGTCATAGGTTTATTTTTCAATATTTTTTATTCAAGAGTAAAGAAATGTTTCTTTTTATGAAATAAATAAATAAATAAATAACATTAAGTAAAAATTGCCAACATTAAAAAAAAGTAAAAAAATAATAATAATAATTGTAAAATTATATTTTGACTTTTCAGTTAATAATATTGCCTGACTATAACATATAATCTGATATCTTTCTTGATTTTTTACATGTCAATCCATCTTTAACTAAAATTTGTTCATCCGTGCGAAGCCGGATGGGTCAGCTAGTATATATATATATATATATATAATATCTATCTCGCAGACTAAGGGGGAAATAGATATGTTTGTTTATGCTTACATTTGCGAAAAAATAAATTAAGTTTCATTATAATTTAACCTCATATTAAGAATTTAAAAAAAAATATATTTTTCATTTCAAGGAATATTTATTATGGAAAGTTAAACATAGTACTACTTATATATTCAATTACTAATACCTTATTTCAGATACATTTGCTTTACTAATTTTCATACTGTTGTTAAAATAAAATTTACTTGTTATATTTCTTTTTACTTGCCCTGTTCTGACTGTATTATTCCGTCAGTAAAGTTACTTAAACATGTTTCAACAAAAGATATTTTTATGAGATTATTCTTTATGAATGTCAGTTGAACTTATACATCAAGTTTCAAATAGTTAGATTAAATTCTTACTTTCTTGTGAAAAGATTTAATATCAATTCTGGTTGTAGAAATTTAATTTTTTCTCTAGAAAGGAAATTGTTCTTTTGAAAATTTGAATAGAAAATTCATGTTTAAGATTTGTATATTTTCCTTTGTTGCAATTTAATTCCAGATTTGATATCAAAATCTTCAAATGTTTCAAATTTCCAAGATATTTTAAGGAATATTTTTAAAGGAAATATTTTGTGTTTCATTATTTGTTTTATTTGTGCAAAAATGTGAAATCGTTAATTTAAAAATTTTGAAAATAATTAATTTTTTGTCTCCCTAGGTAGAAAAGACATGCAATCAGGTTGTGAAGCATGACTGTGTATTTTATAAAAGTTTTCGCATTATTTAAATTGGGAAAACTTTAAGGGAAATTTAGGTTTTCGTATTATTTAAAACATGAAACAATATATAATTTTATAAAAATAGTTTTTTTTTTTTTTTTTTTTTTTTTTTTTTAACTCAACTATTATTATTAAGAGTAAGGGAAAATTCTGTCGTTTTTTAACACGTGCACTTTTCTGCGTTGTTGATTTTCGACTGAAACCGGTTTAAACAGTTAAGTTAGAGTACAATTGATGTGATTTACACGCATTGTTTCGTATTTTTGTCGGCTTTTTCAAACTTGTAGAGCTGTCACCATGGGTGAAGAAAAAGTGCACTTAAGATATTGTATGTTGTACGAATTCCAAAAAGGGAATAACGCGCTGGAGGCTAGAACTCTTACATAGATAGGCTGACGCATCCGCCATTTTCTATCCCACAAGACCGACTGACGATTTATTATTGGTGGTTTTTCGGCAATAAATTCCACGAATAACTCCAGAAAAGGGCACCGCCTGTTTATATTTTCTTCTAATCCAGGAAGAAGTAAAATGCGGATTATAAATTGCAGATGTAACTCGTGGTTACCCGGGGCAGGAGCACAACTTTGTAGCGTAAAATTTCACTTATTTTCAAATTATTTCATTTTATTTTCAAAGTTGTTTGACAAATTTAATATGAATGTACCGTTTTTTTTAAGTTATTACTTTAAATTCTTTTAAAATTAACTTTAATATTACATTTCTTTTAACGTGAAGGGTTGCAGTTTTGAGAATGTTGGCGATGTTCTTAAAATTGCCAACTTGTTTGTTTCGTGATAAGAAGTTCTTGCTCACTTGATTTGTATAGAAGTTTAAAGGCGATAACAACGCTAATCAGGTAACCTAGCTTTTTGTACCGCCAACATTTTCCCATACGGGATAGAAAATGGCGGACACTGCGCCAGCTCTTATCATATAGGAGTCTTACTGGAGGCAACAAAAATTTCTGTGACGTGTTTGGAGAGGACGCAGTAACAGCTCGAACATGTCAAAAATGGTTTGCGAAATTTCGTTTTGTCATTTTTCTTTGAAAGATCAGGAAGGCCATCGGTCAATGATGATGTTCTACAGTATGATCAGTACAAATCCCACGTTAACTTCCACAGAAGTGGTCTTCAAGCTTGGAATTCATCAGAATGCTGCTTTGGATCACATTAAAAGGCTTGGTTTCGTGTCCAAACTCTCTTTTTGGGTGCCACACAACGACAGAACTTTCCCTTACACCTAATATTTAATTCAAATTAAATGTGGGAAATTGTTGGGTCTCTATTTACATTCAAAAACATTTTCAGTATTATCGTATTAGTTATCTTTTTTTTTTTTTTTTTTTTTTTTAATTAGCATTTTAATTTTTTGTAATACCGAAATATCTCACACAATAAAAATTAAATGATCTGTCTAGTTGAATAAATGTTCACCGTCAAAAAATGATTTAATTTTATCTTATCATTTAAAAACAAATTCATAAATAAAATTCATGAGAAAAAAAAAAAAAAGTTTCACATACAAAATTCAAGTATAAAAATTACATTTAATATAATAATAATAATAATAAAAACTAATTAATTAATTAAACAGGCATTTTACAGTAAATGTCGACAGGTTCTATAGAAAACTTTGACACATTTTCTTTATCGCTGTCAGGTGGCAAATAATATTAAATTATAACCGAGCTGGAATTTTCCCTGTATCAGAATGTAAGAATATGTTCTTTAATTTTATAGAAGTGTAAGCGATGTGTTTTCTAGCTACACACATGCATTTCACCTCTAACTGTACTACCTCTAAAAAGTACAAAAATCATAATATTTTTTCATAAATTCTTATTTCATTTTTTTTTTTTTTTTAATCTTAATCCTATAAAAATAATCATTGGCTATTTTAATTAATTTAATAAATTCACATCCGTTATTTATTTATTGTTTTTTTTTTTTTTCTAGCTACGTATTAACTGTTAAAAATAACATTTTTTCCTTTGACATAAAAAATCTGTGGATCACCCTTAGAGGCGCATACCAGACCGTCGCCAATTATCCATAGCGTAGTACTAGTGCGACGTCAAACCCAGCCAACCAATTAAACTTTGACATAAAAAGTAAAGATTGTGAGCCAATAATACCAATAATTTTTTTCCCTGGAAATTTAATTATTTATTACAAAATATACTGGTTTAATTTTTCTAAAATGTGTATTTTTAAATTTAAAAAGCTAAGAGTTAAAAAGTCAATATATGTTTCAATATCTCCCGATATTTTTTTCGAGATAGCTTTAATAATCAATACAAACCTTCGACTTTACATTACGTTATTCATTTCAGCTATATCTATGGATCCTCAACTAAATTCATTTTTTCTCTATAGTACTTCTTTAGCAATTCCAACCATATTTACTTTAAATTAAAAGTTGTTGTCTCATTACATATGGCTAAAATTCCTTTTGTGTCTCTTATGATAGACGGATAATAAAACTTAAACAGATAAATTAATTTAATTATTATAGACTTAATTAATTATCTTAATTTAATTTGCTTTATTAGTGAGTTAACCTGAAAGTAAATTAATTTGTATCCAATTAATTCACATCATTATTGACTTAACTAATTAACATAATTATTGAAAAATAAAACAATTGTACATATTTTGACATATTTATTACAGTATGGCTATATATTTTTACATAGCGACAGCTGAGTTGAGTTGTCAATATTTTCGTTATATATTTAATTGTCACAATGGAATACAGTCAAACCTCGTTAACGTGAATCTCAAAGAGAATAAAAAAATTGTTCATGTAATCCGTAGTTTGTGCTATCAGTAACTCAGAAACTAATATTCATTCTGCCAGGGATTGTGGAAACAGTTCATGTTAAAAGTATTTCACGTTAAGTGTGTTCACATTAACAAAGTTCGACTGTATATGTATATATATATATATATATATATATGATATACTGTATATATATATATACGATGTTTCTCAAAGTCACGTGCCATTAACTTTTCTATCCCATTACATTCGCTGTTTGTTAACAAACAAACATATTTTGCTTTTTTCTATAAATTACAAAATGTTAATAAAAGAGCTCACACACACATATATATATATTAAGTGTAGTAAAACAGATCAAGAATCTCAGTACTATATAAATCCTTGTTTTATATTTCATTAAATATGTTAAAAGAGCAACTAAATTCTCATTAAAATAAATTGCCTATTAAAAAAGTATGAAAGAAACTATGCCGTTAATTTATAATCTGCACTTCAAATAGAGAATGATACAACAACTTCTAAAGAAAATTTAATGTTTTTTTTTTTTTTTTTTTTTTTTTTTTTTTTTTTTTTATGATTTCATCTCAGAACTTGCATGCAATCAAGAAACAGTTAATTATGTTTTTGTAAGAAAAACCGATAAGAAATATAGGATAGAAAATTTTTTATTCCCTTATTGTTTCTATTAATACTAGAAAGTTTTATGAATTTAAAATTATGAACAATTTTTTAACAATATTTACATTTTAAGGTTATATTTGTTTAAAAATAAGCTTCCAAATTTAACTAGAAAACTTTTTTTTTCTGTTTTTCTGTTCATTTTATTAAAATTTTACAATTTCTTGAACCAGAAATGCATTCTTAATTTCTAAGATTAAATGAAAATTTCATTCTAAGTTTTAATCTATATTTGCATAAAAGTAATATAATTTAGATGCTGGCATAAAAATTCACTCTGTCATAAAAACATAATTTAATTCAACACGTTCATGATATTTTTTAAATAAAAGAAAACAATACTACTTTCTTAATGCATCTGTATTCTTTTATTTAAAAAAAATATTTCATTTATCTATATTCATTTATTAATCTGAGAAGCAATCTGTAATATTCATTAGAGCATAAACCTGAAGCAACGCATGTTATGTAAATTAAAGTAAAATAGAAAAGGAATAGACTTTATTATTAATTATTAGATTTTCATAAATAATTAAAGTTACACATGAGAATGTGATATGACGAAACTGAAAATTAGGCATGGTGTTTATGTAGGGAATATGGCCGATTGACTGCAAATATGTACTAGGACTTGTTTTAAAATCCTAGTTTCAAAGTTTTAAAACTATATGCTACCATCTTATAACACAAAGTGTTCTCACCCCAAAAGGTTGAACAAAAAGTAGGTCCGTTTATTAACTTACAAAAGCCCCTTTACAGGCTTGGCGGGAAAACCAGACCTTTAAAATTTATCTAACTAAGACCTTTAATTTTTAACAAACTAAATAACTAAATATAAAAGAAATAACTAAATCTACTCGAAAATGTCGCACTAGCACTTGCATAACATTATTTACTAGTTAATTGTAGAGCGACTAAGGTGCCCGTTGAAAAATTCGTTACAAATAAGACAGCAAATGAAAGGGGTGATTTTTCTGAATCCGATGGATTAAACATTTTATCGATCGGACAGTTAGAATTTTTAAAATTAACCAAAGTATGAAAATTGGGAGACAAAGTCCAAGGAAATCTCTTAAGCCTATCTAATAAGCCTAAAGCGTGACATAGTCAGCACTGATGTGCGTAACTATATATGCTGATAATTACAATCTAATGCCTAAATATAAACGCTGGATCCAGCACTTCTAGATACAGTTGTGCTTATAGTAATTTTCTTATGTCTTTTTTCAACACGTGTCACATCTGTTAATTATTTAAGTGGTCTAAGAACGTTATTTGCCATAAAAGATGTCCTGTGTTAAATAGAGTTAAATGTTCCGTAACGTGCTTATCAACAGTTAAAGTTTCTTTTATTTATCGTTCAAAGCTTCTGAAAATAAATTTCTTTTTCAATATGTTTAAAAAAAAAATACGTTGGTCCTACAAATACTTTTTTTAAGGTTAAATATTTCTTTTTACTTTCTTCTATATATGTACATATAGAGAAAGTATTGGATTCGTGAAAATTTTCAAACTCCTGTTTTCAATGGATGTAGACGTTTTGGGATGTCCTGAACACTATTTTACTGTTTTTAGAAAATGTCTGTCAGTCTGTGTGTCTGTGTGTGTATCACAAATTTTATGGACGCTGTAACTCACGAACAAATTAACGAAATTTAACCAAACTTGGTATTTAGTTGAACCATGACAAAATCTGGTGCTGATTAGATTTGTTGATCAATGACTCAACAGGTGGCGCTGTAATCGCTTTTTTTTTTAACATGGCAATATAGGACAAAATTTCGTATAAGTGTACATAATGAGAGTTATTTTAAACGTGTGATTTTAAAATTAATGTGAATTATTTATAATAGTAGTAGTTAACTACTACTATTTGGTATTGAGAAAGAATTGCCTTTCTTTCAGCATTTAGTGATATAATTCTGTCAGATAAAAATCGTCTGCATTTATAATGGAAAATAATTTAATAATTTAATAAATAGTTTGTATTCAATTAATTTTGTGTAAAATTGTATAGGAGAAAGTCTTGTGTTGGCCACATCATACTAGTTTAAATTGTATTTAAACCATTTTTCTATATTTATTTTTATTTAAACTAGAATTCTATAATTTGTAAACAGTAAAGAAGACTGATCATCATTTGTTTAAACAAAGTTTACATAATAATATCTATTATAATACAAAAGGAGGAGTTTATTAAAATTACTTAAAATAGGAACGTTAGAAAAAAAAAAAAATAGGACATTTTATTATTATTATTATTATTATTATTATTATTATTATTCAACCATGTGGATTATAAATGTACATGTTGAATTTGTTTTCTTTATTTTTACATTCAGTTTCATTCATTTATGTTTTGTTAATACATACGTTTTATAGAGGGAGGGCGGAAATTAACTGATTTTGAAAAATGTATATATATGTATACTTTTCCAATTTTCATAAAACACACACACACACACACACACACACAAAAAAAAAAAAAAAAAAAAAAAAAAAAGAAGAAGAAGAAGGAAAAGAAAAAAGTTCCTTCTAATCAAAGAATTTATTGTATGATGTTTCATTTATGTTATTTCAGGTATCAGTGCTAGAACGGACGCATTATCTAACAATGTGCTCATCTGGCTCATGTGGCTCATGAGAGCTCATCTGGCATCCCGGGACGAAGTATGGCAATCTTTTGTACAAAAGTTAATGGTGGTGAAATGAGAATAGACCTCATGCAATGGCCATAAGAATTTTCTATGCTAATGGACACACATTCTGTAGCATATAAGGAGGTCAACCCTCAATAGAAGACAGAGGATAACGTGCATACGATTCAGGAAAAAATTTCATAAAGTCTTAAAAAATTACAAAGACAAGCGTTTCCAAAAATATTTTAACCCAATATACTATGTGAATACGAACTATTCGGACCGCAAGATTATCTGCAAAAGTCTGTCGCACACTTCCCAAAACATTTATTATAAGAAAACTAGTGCTTAATATCGGTGCTTATGTAAAACTTTAGGAATGTACAATAATTCTAGAAACGTAAGGAAAAAAAATGCTTTTTACTTCATGAAATTGGTTAAGTGAAAAAAAAAATAAAATAAAGTTTTGAATAACTTTAATAGTGAGTTATTTTCCGACTACCCTGTACATTTGAGCGAATGCGTGTATAAAGGGATTTCTTTCTTGGAACATTTCCTTTTTTATGAAATAGTAATTCTATCTGTTTCATAATGTAACAGAGCATTACTATTACTTTTTTTTTGTCAATACATTAAAAAAAAATAATAACATTCATATTAAATAATTTTCTGCTAACTTACATTTATCAAGTTTATATTTACCTTCTATATCAATAAACTAAGAGAGAATATACAATGTAATATATATATTAAAATTAGAATATTTTTGCTAAAAATTTAGGGCTTTAAGATTTTCAATATTTTGAAACGATTTGATTCATCTTCAAAGTCAGCATTCGCTGGCACCTTGCGCTCGTCCTGGTACGAAATATAGCAGAAGTTTAGTTTTCTCGAAAACTGCTGGAAAGATTTCCATATTAATTTAAATTTAGGAGTGAAATGACATTTAGAATTGTATTCCACTCATCTACCGTAAAACAAGCGTTCGTTTTCAACACGCTCTCCACTTAAAACAAAGTATGACAGAAATCTGGTTTTCTTGAAAACGATTCTTGCAAAAAAAAAAACTTGGATAAGAGCATTTTTGAAATCTGAAATCGATATGACTTTTTATGCTCCTCTAAATCATAAATAAATAATTTCAAACACTCAGTAAAAAAATATTTCTGTAATGATTTTTTTTTTTTTTTTCCAAAAATTAAATTACTCATTTTACTATACAGCTAACTTTTACAACAATTCCAAGTGAACTTAATCCCTCTAGTTATTTTTATATTAAAAGAAATAAAATTTATCTCAAAATAGTTTTTGTTTATCACGCTCGTAAACTGTTTCGTGTCAAGCTGATTGTAATTACTTTCGTCCAGACAATATAATCATTTACAGCGTAACACAGTCGTATTAATGTAAGTTATAAATCACAAAACAACTATATTATAAATGACAACTATTAGAATTAATTCAAATTCACTCGCACATAATTCAATCAAAATAGCAATTTAAGAGCAGTGACGCGCGTAAGTATTCATAAATTCAAAACGAATTTTAATGCACAGTAAATGCGTGACAATGTTAACTAGAGAAACTAAACGTCGAAATGGCCACCGATTCAAATTATGTTATTAAATTCCAGTTTTACGCGAATGGTTTTAATATTGTTATAGCAATAACATGTATAAATTATAATTCTGTGCGAAGACACGAGAATAATTTTGCAATTTCTAGACTAATGGAATGTTATATCGTAAGATTGGGAATCGTAAAGGATAATTTATTTCTGAAAATACTCGAGGGGGAAGATTATTTTTTAATAATTATTATTAACATTTTTCTACTTGATTACTAACCTGAATTATCCATTTCTATCAGTATTTATTACCGTGGAGGATCAAGATCGTCTTGGCATGTCTCCGAACCAGTGTCAGGGGTGTCTCTCAGACTGTCGCCAATTGTCTGCAGCATAACACAAGTGCGACATATAACTTACTTACTCACTTTCAGCATTTGTTGATATTTCGGAAGTCATTTTTAAGTCATGAGACGAATGAGAACAATTTTAATCTATGGCTTCTTTTTGGAAGCCAACAATTAGTTGTACATAACAAATTAGTAGTAATAGATGTTATATATAATATTACGGATAATAAAGAATGGAAAAATTCAATCAATATATCTGTTATTTATGTAATAATTATACAAAATCAGTGGTGCGTCTTAGATTGTCGCCTACAACCCACAGTGCAGCGCTAGTGAGAAGTAAATCCCACTCCTTCACCACCGTTTTGGGGACACTTCACCTAACGATGACGGCAGCCTTATTCTTCTATGGAGAAATTTGTTTTCAAAGTCACTCATTAGCTGATATATTTTTAAAAATTCTGTTTTCACATTTAGAAAAATCACAACCATTAGATTGATAACTTTTTTTCAAAAATCAATATTTTATTTTTTTTTTAATATTTTATTTTGAGGCTGAAAACTGAAAAAAGAAAAATGTATTTAGTCAATTTCTCGCACTCTAGAGCTTTAAAATGAAATATTAAATATTAATTTAATTAATTCTAGAAAAAGAGGAATAGATTCAATGATTGTGAATTTCTAAATGTGAAACGGAATGTCAAAAAAATATACGTTAGGTAACGAGTAATTTTGAAAACAAATCTCTGCATAGAATAACATGAGACAAGTCTGCCATCCACTTTAGGGGAAATATCCTCTTTATCATACTCAGTAGAAAAAAGAAACACTCCTAGTACATAAGCTGAATATCATACTTTGAAAATCCGTTTATATGTACTTTCGGCTATCTCCTCCTGAAACATTAAACGGAAAAAGACGCGGAATGTGTTACAAGAAGCTAAATAATTTAAAGTTTCGAAGTTGATTAGCTTCATATTTTTTGATTGAATATTTATAGTAATATAGGTTAAATAAATAAAAATACGATTTGTAATAGAGTCTCTCAGAATAATTTCAGTAACCTCAATCCCGGTTTATTAAGTTTAATTTCTTAATAATTTATTATTTTTGTATATTTTATGGGCTAAATATCTATTTCAGTTAAAAAAGGATACACATGTAGTTTACATATATAAAGGTTCCTATCAAAATTAATAAACAACAACAACATTAACAATAATAATAGAAATTAAATAAAAGTAAAAATATTATTAGTTTTACCACTGAATTAACCGCATTGGTTTCTGATCTATACATTTATCGAATCAACACCTCGGTAAGTTAAAATTATCTCCATATCCATGTATATAATATTTAACTTTTTTATTTTAACCTTTTACAATTATTAAATAATTTTTCACTCTTTCAATTGTTTAAAATTTATACATATTTTTAATTATTTTAGATTTTTATTCGGATGTATTATTTTTAATATAAAATATTTGCATTTAAGGGATATTACTTTTAGATTTATGAAACGAATTAAAAATGTAGTAATTTTCAATTCATTTGACTGTTTTGATATTAAGAAGTTTTAGCTTAAAAAAAAAAAAAACTTTTATAGTACGTGACATTACTTACTTTTTAAATAATTAATGGATATTAAAAGTAAATTAAATTTATGCTTTTTTAAATAACGTTTCATTCTAAATAAAGTATTTATTTTCCGATAATGTACTTCAGAAAATTTATGTAAAGTGCTTTAACATTTTAATACAAAACGAACACGTTATTATATTTTTTTAATGTCAAGGGATTTTATTCTTAATGATAAAAACAAAAATAAATAAATAATTATATTTTATAGTTCTTGTCATTATTTTCTAAATTGCATGAATATAAACAGCTATTAAAAAATAAAACAAAAACAAAAAGTAAACCTACGTACACTTTTTTAAATACTAACTTTTTATTTTTTATTTTATTTTTTATTTTTATTTTTTTTTAAGGCAGAGGACTATTAGTCTCAATCTGGTATTTTTGCGGTGTCATTTTTCGATAGTTGAACATTTATCAAAATCTAAAATTTATCGAAAATATAATTGAATAATTTGAAAGCGATGTTTGGAAAAAAAAACTAATAGTTCTCCGTCCTAAACTAAATTCTGCTTTTGCCAAAATTTCATCAAAATCATTTTTTTTTAAGAAAAAGAAAAGAAAAATAATTACTAATAATCGAACGAATACTATCGAAAAAGTTTTTTTTACTGATTTTGAATTAGGAAATAAAAAGTGCGCGTGAAAAATGAAATAAAAATAAGTAAAAAAAAAAAAAAAAAAATGAATTTAATGATTTATTTTTTATGTAAAACATGATCACGTGCTATGTAAAAAGTAGATGTAAAATTTAAAGTTTATGTGGTGCGTGTGGCATCTATAAAAATTGTTTTAAGAAATAGAATAGAATAAAGAAAGCAACGATGCTGGTTGCATTTTGTTATGTAGTTTGAATTTTTGAATTTTACAGAAGTAATATCTACCGCAGGAATAATTTCTGATGTTAAAACTATAGGAAATTGTTATGCAAGCACAAGCGATGCTACGTTTTTTTTTTTTTTTTTAGTTTTTTTTTTTTTTTTTTCATTTGTATTTAAAAGTAATGTGATATCTAAAAAAAGTTCGTAAAAAGATTTTTTTTTTTTTTTTAAACACCTATAATATGTCTAAAAAATGATAGTTACGAGAACGTAAAAAAAAAAAAAAAAATAGTATTAAAAAGAAAAAATAAATAAATAAAAATCATTTTGCATAGAAAAGTATGTTTTAGAATTTGAACTACTATTATGAGTTTGTATACAATAGTTTTTTAGGAGCTATGTACTATCAAACTAATTTCATTGAAAAATTTCAACACGTTTCTAAAATTTCAACCCCAGAAAATAAACTAATTTTAAGAAATCTATACAAAAGTAACTCAAAACTTGGATAATAATACTATAAATATGTATGTCAAATTTTATAACTTTTGAAGTAAGAGAATAGGAGATATCATGTTTTACGGTAGGTCGTATACATAGAAAATTTGAAGTAGACTAAAAGCAAAAAACGTAATTTAAATGCGTCAAAATTTTGCTTGCCAGAATTTGAATCCGCCTTATTCATATATAACACCTTTTCGGCTTTCATGTATCAATATTTAATTAATTTTTGGAGGTTTTCAGTATTTTTCTATAACGATATTAATAGTAGACAATTAAATAAATAATTAAAGGTTTGAAGAATATTCCTAGATGAAAATTGAAAAATATGCGTTTTGACGAACATCGCGTATATGTTTTTCGTATACCTGATAAAATAATGTAAAAGTAAGGTAGGGTTAAATTAAATGAGTAATAAGATTAATACAATTTTTAATTCAAATAAAGGAAAAAAACTGATTATGAAAAAAAAAAAAAAAAAAAAAAAAACTTAATATGTTGTGGTTACCGCAAGACTTTATTCTATACTTTCCTATACAAATTATCTCAGTTCAAATAATTTACAAAAAGTATTATTTATTAAAATTATCTACCATGATGAATGCAGACGATTTTCAACTGAGAAATAAACTAGTACTAAATATCGGAAGAAAGAGAGTTCAACTAACATCGTAAAAAATGCGTTTTCCCAATGGTTATCTCATATATCAAATTTCGTACAGTTAAATTCCATAAAAGTCGAAAGATAACAATCTCGCTCTCGGGAAAAAATGCATTATAGCAGCGCAACCTATTGGTAGATGTACATACGAACTGAATCGGCATAATGCCCCATAATAGCTTTCTCACGTATCAAGTATTGCTTGATTATACGCATTAGAACCTGAGATACAGTCTTAACTGTCCCTAAAACTGAGGAAATAAGAGTATAGAAACGTCACCTGTTAACGGCCCTCTTCACTTACCGTCGCCGGAAGCTCGAGCCAATGTTATTCTATGAGGAAATTTTCTTTACAAATAACTTATTAACAAATACATATTTTTAAATTCTGTTTTCACATTCTGAAAATTCCCAACTGCTAAATTGACGCACTTAAAAAAAAAAAAAAAAAAAAAAAAAGTAATTTTTAAATTTTTAATATTTTATTTTGTAATTGCAAAATGAAAAAAATTCACATATTGAAAATTCGTATTTTACGGCTTCAAAATAAAATTAAAAAATATTTAAAAAATATTTTTTTTTAAAAAAAGGTCCATCAATTTAACAGCTGGGAATTTTCAGAATGTGAAAACAGAATTTAAAATTATGTATTAGTTAATAAGTTATTTGTAAAGAAAAATTTCCTGTAGAATAACATTAGCTTCGGCTTCCGGCGGCGGTGAGTGAAGAGGGCCCTTAAGCTATTAGTACAGATGATACAGATTTGGAATACCGAGTTTGGACTTCCTTCTACTATTTTTTCTTGTGATATGCTGATAATAGACACACACACAAACAGACACACAAACCTACTGCTAAAAACGTAATTTTCGGATTAAGGGTACCTCAAAACGTGTAACTAACAAAAACGCAATTTCGAAAATTTAGCCCAAAGACAATACTTTTTCTATCATATATATGGTTAAGAGAAAGTAAAAAGTGACAATATTTTTTTTTTTTTTTTTTTTTTTTTTTTCATTTCAAGAATTATTCAACAAAATTTTGCACAACCCTTTTTAAAAGTAACCATTTTATTTGTTAATGATTTAACAAAAAAAAGATGAATAAAATAAATGTTTACACTTAATACTTAAAAAAAAAAAAAAAAAAAAAAACTAAATATTATTATTTTTGTAAGTATCATATGAATTTGCATACGATATATATATGCACTGGTGGACAATTGCTAATGACGGATGACAATAGCTTAGTTATTGTCATCCGTCCTTAGCAATTGTCCACCAGTGTATATATATATATATATAGAGAGAGAGAGAGAGAGAGAGAGAGAGAGAGAGAGAGAGAGAGATTTATTTATTTATTTTAATTTTACTTTTACAGGATAGGTGGAGTAAAGGAGAGTTAGCAAGCATAAATGGGAAAAGAGTGATAAGTCAATGTACAAAGTGTGCCTAAAATTTACTGGACCAAGAACTCATAACAATAATCATAATATTTCTTAACATATTTAAATTTTTCTTAAAATCATAAGATTCTTTTCCAGCTTAAACAACAATATCTATTATTGCACATTTCTTCGGAATTCCAATAAAGTAACTTTTTTCTTTCTTTAAATACGGATACTTATTTATTTATTTTTTTTTAACGTTATAAAAAGAAAACAAAAACTCCAAAATTTGAATGTTCGCTCCCATTCGCTTATCTCTTTTTCAATCGCTCTGTACGAAAAATAAATGGTCAGCGACACCTAGTCCATATAGCGAACTATTTATTCAACTGTCACCAATAATTTTAAGAAGTGATATAACCGACGTTTGTTCGATTTTATTCGCCTTTTATGTATATCAAATGCCCCTTATAAAAATTTTTGGTGGCTATTGAATAAAAAAAAATTGGAAACACTGAAAGGTGGGCGGCAAATCGACGAACTAGCGACTACAACAGTTTAAACCGTTTTACAATATACGAATTAAATAGTCACATTTTTGAGATTTGCGAATCATCGAATTTTTCACTAAACATTTTATAGCTCAAAATGGATTTGAGAAATAAATTGTTTTATATATATATATAGGGTGTTCCAAAAGTCCCACACACCCCTCGTAACTCGAAAATGAATCGGAATTGTGAAAAATGGCGAAACATATGTACAATGAATTCGAGGGAGACCTCTTTTAGTGAAAAACGTTTGGGCCCGGGAGAGCTACGGGGACCGCTAGGGAGGGCATCTTAAAAATTTCAAATAGGACGGTATGTCTTTTTATACATCACTTGAAACCTCCCTTCAAAACAATGAATTTGATATAAATAGTTTTGCCCTACGATGATTATTAAGGGAGATACATGAGTTTTTAGACTTTTGAATGTGAATTTCATATCCCTTTTAATAATTATTGCAGGACAAAAAATGTTTATATCAAATTCATTGTCTTGAAGTGACGTTTCCAGGGATGTATCACAAGACATACTTTACTCAAAAATGTTTAGGCACGGACTCGGGGGTAGCACTAGTACCGCTAGGGAGGGCAACTTTAAAATTTCAAACAGAAAAGTATATCTTGTGATGCATCCCTGAAAACATCTATTCAAGACAATGGATTTGTTATAAATAGTTTTGTCCTGCAATGATTATTTAAAGGGTATTTACATAAGTATAAAATCCACATTTCAAAAGTCAAAAAACTCAAGTATCTCCTTTAATAATCATCGTAGAGCGAAACTATTTATATCAAATTCAATGTTTTGAAGAGACGTTTCCAGGGATGTATCACAAGACATAACTTCCAATTTTAAATTTTAAAGTTGCCCTCCCTAGCGCCCCCCCCCTCCCTCTAGCTCCCCCGGCCCAAACTTTTTGCACCAAAAGAGGTCTTTCTCAGATTCATTGAAAACGTGTTTCGCCATTTTTCATAATTCCGACTCATTTTTGAGTTAGGAGGGAGGCGTGGGACTTTTGGAACACCCTGCATATATGTCATGGAACACCCTGCATACTACCGCCATTGTTTTCTGGTCTGTGAATACGCGGGTAGAGCCACGAAGCGAGTCAGGGGAGGTTGCGACGCCTCCCTCGGTGGTTGGTGAGCGGAGTGAGCAGGGGACTAAGTCTCATAGTGTTTTGAAAAATTAAATAAATAAATAAAAGTGAATTGGAAAAGCTTGTAACTAGAATATATATACATACATATACATATATATATATATATATATATATATATATATATATATATATATATATATATATATATATATATATATATATATATATATATATATATATATATATACATATATATATGTTAGATTTTTCATTTTATAATCCTTTTAAAATTACTTTACATTTTTAGAACGGTAAATAAATGTAACAATAAAAAATACATTTAATACGGTATTATTACGGCAAAATGAACAAGAACAAAATTTCGAATCTTCTCAAACTATCAAATATTTTCCAAATTATCTTTCAGTTCTTCAGTTATAAAGTAAACGTACTTAATTTTAAGAATATTTAAAAAAATTAATTAATCTAATTTGTTTCAGTTAAAATAGTAAAAAAGTATTTAGAAGTATCTGCCTTGAATATAAATTAGTAATCAAATCATTAAATCAACATAGCATTTTTCATTTGAAAAAAAAAAAAAAGCAAGCACTTAATGTGTTTGCATCTATTATTTTTAGAAAGACTTAATGTTTTTAAAAGATAATTGATTTTTAGGAGAATGGTTTAATACACGTAAGAAACCTTTAAATTATTTGTAAATGTTCTAAGTATTTATGCTTTTGTTTGTTTGTTTATTTCAATCTAAGATGGTGATTACTTGTATACTAAGTTGTTTTTTTTTCAAAGGTACATATAAACATGTATCTTATCATACAATAATGCCTTTAAAAGCTTTTTTTTTTTTTTTTTTTTTTTTTTTTTTATGTTAAATGCAGGTTAAAGTAAAATTAAAGGATTCGATTTTCTGAATCTTTTATTTTATTTTATTTTTCATTTATTTACTTTTATTATTATTATTATTATTATTATTGTTGTTGTTGTTCTTTTAGCACACACTTTTTTCTCTACTGGAAATAAAACATTTCGATGTTTATTTATTTATTTATTTGGAGAACAAATTTTGAATCTAAAAACTTGCATATATATTTATATACATTCTTATTGAAACATTCCTTCACTTTTTGCCTATAACTGAATGAACCTTTAAAAAAACTATCTTATAGAAAAATTAATATCAAACATACATAGAATCGAAAAAAATTAACGTTAGTTCTTCAGAATTTAGACATATTGTTGAATATATAGAGAAATACTTGACAGATTCTCTTAAATCTTCAGAGATACAAAAAACATGCTATACCATGTGTGGCTTCACGAAATATTTTGTTTCGATGAGAAATTGGGAACAGTAACAAATTAAAGAAAAAAAATAATATTTGAGATAATCTTGAGAATATTAAGGCATGAAATGCATTATAGCTGAAAAATGTGTTTACGGAGTTCCTTTATAAGGCTTTTTTGTTATTCATGGCGCTCTCATTATACCCTTTTATCTGTGATTATGACGCTTCTTTATTAACCATATAATATTTGTACTTAAATAGCCCATGGATATGTAATGGTCATTATTGCTGCACCAAATCTTCTGATCTAAAAATAATTATTCTTCTTACATACCCGATACAGCATATTTTTAATCTTAACTTTTCTTACCGTTACATTCTTAAATTTTCTAATAAAAATATAATTCTTCTAAAAAATATTCACTTCTTAAATAATAAAATATGAATGCTTCTCACCTGAAAGCTTCTATCACGAAAGGTCCGGATGTGGAAGGTGGCAGCTATGATTCATTAACGCAAAGTCTATGAAACTACAGCACTACTTAGATGGGAAGACATAATATAATGCTTTGTTAGCATATATGTAAAACGAAAACGAAAACAGAAACAAAATCTATTTACAGATAGGTAATTAAACTAAATCTTAATATTAAAGTTCTTAAATTCTAATTAGTTCTGATAAATGTTCTTTCTTAGTTTAAGTTCTAAAAGTTTTAATAGTTCTTTTCTAGGACCGGGGCGTCTGAAAACAAAAGCGATCTTCACGTAGCCCCTTCTCTATTCAAGGTCCTTGTCTGTTCTGATTCTAAATAGCATCTTTTTCGAACCCTTCTCATTTCAAATCGAAAGAGTGGTGCAATCAGAAAAAGAGGTACGCGCCAGTCTGTCTGGAAAGTCATTTGTTCTGAAAGCAGAAGAATGAACGGGAATTCCCGACAGTCATATAGAGCTTTTACGAGTGTTTATGAGAAAAACAATTGAAAACTCCGTACGATTAGTCCATCAAACGCGTATTCGGTTCGATTCCAGGCCTTACCGTTTACCAGTTTTGAAACCAGAATCTTTAGACCACTGATTTTCTTGAGACGTAGCTAATCAGGTACGCATATTCATATCAACCTTTAGTTTGTTTACTCTGGCATTACAAAATCTTTCTTATGTACTTGTTCAATTACCTTTTAACAGCTAAGGTTAAAACGTGATGTCTTCTAGTTTAAATATGGGGAAAATAGAGATAAGCCACTTCCTAATTTCCAGTTAAAAAAATCTTAAAGATGTTATAATATCGTCTATAAAATGAGTAGCATTTCAAATACTGTCAAGAAAAAAAAAAGACGGTTTTAATCATATTTTTATTTGAATGAATAGTAAACAATCTTTATAATAGCAATAATAATAGTAAACAATCTTTTGAATCAATATAGTAAACGTTCATTCAAATTAAAAGTATCGGTAAAACTCACTCATTTTTACTTTCTTCTATACGTAATATAGTGAAAGTATTGGATCCGTGAAATTTTTCGAACTCCGGTTTTCGATGGATTTATACGTTTTGGGATGTCCTGAACACGATTTAATAGTTTTTACAAAATATCTGTGTGTCTGTCTGTGTGTATCAGGATTTTTTTGGACACTGTATCTCATGAACCAATGAACGAAATTTAATCAAACGTGGTATTCATTTGGACCCTGACGTAAACTGGTGGTGATTAGATTTGGGGATCAATCGCTCAACAGGTGGCGCTGTGATCGCATTTTTTCTAAACTTTTAACATTAAAGTATAGGACAAAATTTCGTATAAATGTACATAATGAGTGTTATTTCAAACTTGTGACTGTAAAATTAATATGAATTATTGATAATGGTAGTAATTAACTAGGAAACAATTTTTGTGTACGTGGGGGCATCGCTACCCCCTCCCCCTAGGGAGTAAATTCTCAAGATGGGCATCTTTCGAAAGGTCTCGTCATTACCTTTAAAGCGAGTGGTTGAATTATTTATAAATCTGCGATAATTTAAAACAAAGTTATCGATTTACTGAACTTTTAATGAAAAAAAACTTAGAAAAAAAATCATTTTTTTTTTTTTTTTTTTTTTTTTTTTAAAGAATAAAATAGACTTTTTTTTGGATATTCAGTGTTATACTACTTTTCTAATATGGAAATCGTCTGCATTATCGTGGAAGATCATTTTTTTTTAATAATAATTTTAATATATATATATATTTTTTTACTCGGTGAATTTTTATGGGAAAATATAGAAGTTCGTATGGAAAATCACAATAACATTTTTAGTGATAATCCGCGGTTTATAATGCCCCTAAATAAAATAAAAAGTTATCTAAGATATTGAACAAGATATTTTTCAATAATTTGATACAAATTATTCTTTGTACACGATCGTTTCTGTTATATCTGTATATAAAATAAGTATGTACAAAAGAGAAAAAAATGCATGTGCTTTAAATCAATATAAAATTTAATTAATGATACTTTTCTTTATATATATATATATATATATATAAATATAAGTTTCATTCCTTTTACGTTAGAAAAAATGATGCACAAGAACATAATAAAAACCATTTTAGTTTCTTACAGTTTCCGAAATCTGTTTCAAAATCTTTAAATATAAATCATGTACAATTCTTTTCAAACATTCGAAACTACAGTTTTTGTTTTTTAATTCTTTTAAGACACGCAAAACGCATATCACACATTACCAAACACTCTTTCTCTACATTAAGTCTTAAAAAGAAAGAACTTTATCTCGATTTTTTTTTCTTTTTATGAAAGCAATTTTTTTCCTTTAAATATTTATAACGCACAATATCAGAATTAGTAAAAACAAAATAAATTTTTATTTTCTCTTTAAAAAAAATGCTATCGTTACTAAAAACAAATGTAGTTTTATATAACCGTTAAAGTATTCATTATTATTCTAGTGATGTTAAGACATATATGCAAGGACGCATAAAAAGTTCTTTGTCCTAGAATGAAGTTTGAAATAAAATATTCTTTTCTGTAAAAAAAAAAAAAAAAAAAAAACTTTTATAAGTATATAATTTTACGTATCGATTTTAAAAAGGCAAAATATGACGCTAAATTTCTAAATTTAGCTGTGTGATAAGGAAAATTTTCTATGAAATTTGTTTCATTCAGAAGTAATTCATGTTTCAAAATTAATAGTAAAATTTAGGATTTGATCAACAATATTTACAATTTTAATTTATTGTTAATTTTTAAATTCTGAAGTGACTAAATAATAAATATGTTTTTATGCACTATTTGTATAAATTCTATACTACGCACAATATTTTTTTTTTTTTTTGTAAATTTCATTAAGGGTTTCCCTGGGTTTTGAAGGCTTAAAAAGCATACATTTTCTGTATCTTTAAATTCAGTATTTATTTATTATTATTTTTTATTTTATTTTAAGCATATAATTTTGAGCAACATACTGTTATATAAATACTGTATATATTTAACATATACTATATAATATGACTAAAGATATAAATGCTATAGCACGCACAATATTTTTTTTTTTTTTGTAAATTTCATTAAGGTGTTACGTGGGTTTCGAAGGCTGGAAAAGTATACTTTTTTCTGTATTTTTAAATACAGTTATTATATATATATGTAATGATAAAAATGGGTCTGTATTATGGATGTGTACGATCATCTTATGAAGGAAAGTAGGAGTCCATTTGAGAAACAAATATCCTTTATTTAGTTCTAAATGCAGTACTAGGCCGGTTGTGCGGACATCCTGAGCGGCATATGCGCTCTTACTTCCAGCAACCGAGAAGCTACGGTGCCGATGGCCGGCACTTCGCCGTAGCGGTGAACCCCGAAGGGCGCCGCGAGTTTAGCTAGGGAGATTTTACATGATGGAGTCTTAATTAAACGTGAGTTTATTAGGCAAGTGATTATCGTAAAAAGCCACTATTTCTCGTGTGCTCCCGCTTAAATACTGCATATTTCGGCGGGAACCGAAATTATTCTTATGAATTCTTATTGGGTAATTTCCTAATCTAAAACCCGCCTACTTGTTATCATTGGTTGACCTGGATATCTGGGGTTAAGTATTTTGCAATGTTTAGCCGCTTACTTTAGACGATTGCATAATTTTGAATCTAAAACTTATTCTGAAATCAGATTCCCGCGCTATGAAACTAACTTTCCTGGGCACTCAAATAGAATTCTCATAAAATTGTTCTTAAAATTAAGATTTATTCTGAGATATTAATATTAAGTTATCACTTAATATTAATTTAAATACTAATTTAGAATCTTAATTATTTTATCCTTTCATATATATATATATATATATATAATTTTGAGTATATAAAAGGGCAACATAGTGTTATATAAGTATAGTGCGACCACGTTTCCTACGACTAGCAGTGAGGTCGAGTCCAAAAGTTTTGAAGGATGCAAAATTGGTCGAGAGATAATTATTTGGCAAACATCCAGTTATTCTGTGTTCCTTTATCGCTTGATTTCTCTCAGTCACCCCTATTTTAACACTGGACTCGTTCAATCCGCACTTGCGCAGAGGCTTCCAAGGTCGCAAGAAATGTGGTTAAAGAATAACTCTATATATTTACTTTATATAGCATATGCTTTATACTGTAATATATACTAGAACTATTTATATAAATGCAATAGTACACACAATAAATGTTTTTGTAAATTACATTAAGTCGTTCCATTGGTTTTGAAGGCTGAAAAAGCATACATTTTTTTATAGATTTAAATATAGATTTTTTTTTTTTTGACATATAAAATAGCAACATACTATTATGTAAATGCTGTATATGTTTACTATATATAGCATATACTATATACTATGATTATTTATATAAATGCTATAGTACACAGAATAAATTTTTTTGTAAATTGAAAATAATTGTAAATCCGAAGGTTGAAAAAGTATACTTTTTCTGTATTTTTAAATACAGTAAATCTCTATATACATATATATATATTTAATTTTGAGCATATAAAAGGGCAACATAGTGTTATATAAATAACTCTATATATTTACTTTATATAGCATATACTTTATACGATACTATATACTACGACTATTTATATAAATGCTATAGTACACACAATAAACATTTTTGTAAACTTCATTAAAGAGTTCCATGGGTTTTGAAGGCTGAAAAAGCATACATTTTTTTAATATTTAAATATAGATTTTTTTCCCCTTTAAAATAGCAACATACTATTATATAAATGCTGTATATGTTTACTATATATAGCATATACTATATACTATGACTATTTATGTAAATGCTATAGTACACACAATAAACATTTTTGTAAATTTCATTAAGGGGTTTCATGGGTTTTGAAGGCTGAAAAAGCATACATTTTTTGTATTTTTAAATACGGTACTTTTTTTAAAAATTTAATTTTGAGCATATAATTTTGAGCCACATACTATTATATAAATACTGTATATATTTACTATATATAACATATAATATATAATATGACTAATCATATAAATGCTATAGCACATGCATTTTTTTTTAATGTAAATTTTATTAAGGGTTTACGTGGATTTCGAAGGCTGAAAAAGTATACTTTTTCCGTATTTTTAAATACGGTAAATATATGTTTATTTAATTTCAAGCATATAAAAGGGCAACATAGTGTTATATAAATAACTCTATATGTTTACTTTATATAGCATATACTTTATACTATACCCTATACTACGACTATTTATATAAATGCTATAGTACACACAATAAACATTTTTGTAAATTTCTTTAAGGGGTTCCATGGGTTTTGAAGTCTGAAAAAGCATTCATTTTTTTATATATTTAAATATCTTTTTTTTTTTTTTTTTTTTTTTACATATAAAACAGCAACATACTATTATATAAATTCTGTATATGTTTAGCATATACTATACACTTAGCATATACTATATACTATATGACTATTTATATAAATGCTATAGTACACAGAATAAATGTTTTTGTAAATTTCATTAGGGGTTACGAGGGTTTCGAAGGTTGACAAAGTATACATTTTCTGTATTTTTAAATACAGTAAATATTTTTTTTTCTTTTTTTTTTTTTTTTAATTTTGAGCACATAAAGAGCAACATAATTTTTTTTTCGAAAATTCAAGCAATGGCATATTTCTTCGTGAGACTTTTCTGAAAAAAGCGGTCGATACGATTTCTTTAAAACTACTGCACCAATCTTATTGAAAGCTTGTACACTTCTTTGAAATAGAATTTAATAGTGATTAAACGAAATGTTACAAAATGAAATATAAATTTATGGCAGTGTTCGTGTTAGCATGAACTGTAGTATTTCCGGTACATTTTAATTTACATATAGCTTTGTAAAAATAGTTGTAATCCAATTAAAGATTCATATTAATATGCAAAATTTCAGCTCAATTAAATAATAAGAAGTGGGTAAAAATTTAATTCATTAACACACACAAATAAAACAAATTTTCAACATATAATAAAAATAGATGAAATTAAATAAAAAAAATATAAATATATTATTTCGCACTGAATTATACTTACTAACACATAATCTGTTATTTTAAAATATGGAATCGTTTATTTTGTCTTCGTGCTTAATTGCTTTTGGCAAAATATATACGAAGCACATAATTAAAATAATTATTTTACTTATTATGCTATAGAAACATTATTCAAAATGTTTTTGATAAAAAGCACATCTGTACAAATACAGTGGATATATATTTACAAAACGCATTTTCTAATCTGACTGTAAAACAAATTTCGGCCTTCCTATACAGATCTTCTTTGTAGAATGAGAAATAAAAGTTATAAAAATAATCTGGTGTGTCACTCACACGACTTTCTCTTACCCTGAAATTTAATTCTATAAATACAGGTTGGAGATTAAGAGGTAAGATAACGAGTACTGTTATGTAAACCTAGGTTAAACAATTCATATTACGCTTCGGAAGAGTTTTATATGATAATTAGATCTGTGTGATGGGGGCTAACGCCCCTTCATCACCCCGTTTCAATAATGCACCCACATTTATACAGAATTTAATTCGGTTATTAAAAAAGAATTCTGTTTTTAAAAATTAATTTATTAAAATTATTATTTAAACAAATTTTCTTTTATGATGATGCAGATGATTTCCATATTAGAGCAGTAGTATAATATTAAATATCCAAAACAAGGTTTAATTTATTCTCAATAATACATAAAAAAAAAAAAAAAAAACTTTATTTTAAATTATCGTAGATCGAATTTTTTTTCGCAAAAATTTATTTCAATTCCCAAACAGCTTTCCTGGAAATGGTAAAATTATATTATTAGTAAAGCAAATCCACTAACGAAAAAAAACTAGTGTGTTTTGGCCACAGCATGACTTTCTTCTATATTTTCCTATACAAATTCACTCAGTAAAAATAATTTATTAAAATTATTATTTAAAAATATTATCTTCCACGATAATGCGGACTATTTCAATATTAGAGAAGTAGTATAACACTAAATATCAAAAAAAATGTTTAATTTATTCTCAATATTACATAAATATATATATATATATATATATATTGTTAAAAAAGAATATAATTGATAACTTTATTTTAAATCATCGCAGATCGATGGTTCAACCATTCGTTTCAAAGGTATTGGCGAGCTCTTTTGAAAGATACCCGTCATGAAAATTTACTCCCCTCGAGGGGGAACTCCCCCCAGGGGGGAGGCGAGGATCCTACATACACAAAAAAATTTTCCCAGTTGACTATCTCTTTTACAAAAAGTATATATTCGTTTCATTTGGTTTACTGCAGTCTATAGATGTTAAACTCTACTTACCTGCAATTTCCCCATAGACGTAATGTATTTGAATACTTTTGCGTATCCCTGTACACGAACCATTTGCTTCATCTCAACGAAAACTTACTGTAGCATCCTTATAGGATACACATTTAGAATACCGAGTTTGGAATTTCTGCTACTATTTGTTCTTTAGATGTGCTGATAACAGACACACAGACAATTCGCTGAAAACATGATTTTCGTATTCAGGGGACCTCAGAACATGTAAATATAACAAAAACTCACGTTCGAAAATTTGACCCAAAAACAATACTTTCTCGACCCTATGGGCAAGAGAAAGTAAAAAGAAAAGTCAGAGTGGGTAAGTACTAATGTACGATTATCACAGTTCTTGTAGGTTTTAATAATCGCCTTTCTCTCATTTAATTTTCGAAAACCAATTTATTTCATTAAGTATGTTAATGTGTACTTTCATTTTTTTTAACGATTTAGTTTAGAAGTACGGTTTTTTAAAATTTCATAGGTTGATTAAGATTTATATATATATATATCCTCATTCGTGGACATAGTTTTTTTTTTTTTTTTTTTTTGAAATGTCGGGGGGGGGGGGCATTATAATAGATTTTATAATAGCAAATTAAATTCAGATAAAAAAGAAGAAGAAACTAAAAAATAATTTCGTAACTTTAATAAAATAAATATTTACATAATATATATATATATATATATATATATATAGATAGATAGATAGATAGATAGATATGATCTGTGTTTTTTTTTTTTTTTTTTTTTTCAGAGAAACGGAGCTATTTGACAAAGTTATTTTTCATCATAATTATAGAGTTTATATCCATTGGCTTATTTTTTAAGCACTTATGATGTATCATTTGTATGTTATCCTGCGCAAAAGTCTTATATCGACAAAATACTAACTATGGCATATTTAACATAAAATAAATAAAATTCAAAATACACAGCTATATTAACAGCTGTAATAGATAGATAAATTCTTTCTTCAGACCTCTTAAAAATTACAAGTTTGAAAAGTAATTGTTTTTCAAATTATAGTAAAAATATGTATATATATATATATATGATAATTTTTTACTTATAAAAGATAACTTGTATATTCTCAGAGTTGCCAACTTTTTTAGTTTATTCCGGAGCCTTTTTAGCCCCGCCCTTTTTTTACAACAGAAATTTTAAAGAAGGATATCCCCTTTGTCTAACCATTGTCCTATATTAAAGAGAAATATTCTATAAAATTTCTGGTGCGAAAGACGGGGCTAAAATTGCTCCGGAATAAATTATAAAAGTTGGCAACTCTGTATTCTCCATTCAAATCCACTTAAGACACTGACCACTTGAGAAAAATGTAGAAATTAAAAGAAAGATGGAGAAAAATTGTTAAATATTTTTTTAATTGAAACTTTACAGTATTACAAAATTATACTAATTTTTAAAAATAAGTATAACTGATTTTTTTAATATTAATTGGACTTTCAAATAACTTGCTACAAAAATTTAGAAACATTAAACACGATTACTTGTCCATGAGATCATATAATATATACTAATATTACGCTTTACGCATTATAAAAGCATTGATTAAACAAAGTCAATTGTATAACATCTAAACAACCATTTCTTTCTGCGTATAATACTCGTATAAATTTGTTTTAAGGAACGTTACATTTAATATTTAAAAGAAATTCATTTTACAAATATTAAGAAAAATCACTTCTTTTATTATGTTAATTTGGCTAAATTTGATGCACTCCGCCTATGAAAAGGAATTCGTAGTTTAGGTGAAAACGCAGTTCAGAAATTTTCAGACATCTGCATATGGCATTTGAGTTTCACGTACTTCATGAATATTTTAATAATAAATCTACCTATTTGAAAGACATCTACTCCATATTTTTCATTTGGAAAATACGAAAGTATTTTCTTTTTTATATGAAAGTCATAAATTTAATGCTTATGAATATTTTATTTCCAAAATGTATTTATTAAAGGTTAATACTTTCCGAACTTATATTCTGTAAGGAAATTATTGTAATCATGAAAAAAAAAAAAAAAAAATCCAATGTAATACTTTGGTGTATGTATACGTTTTGAGGTCTCTTAAATTCTTGTATGTGATTTTTGAAAGGATACATGTGTGTGATATGTGTACGCGTGATTTTGAGGGAATACGTCTTGCTGAAAAGTTGTAGGTATGCTATAGGTCACTGTCTCACAAAGTTTGAGAGATGTAAGGTTTATAAATATTTTACAAGGAGAGAAAGAAAAATTCGTCATTTATACGACGTATGGGCTGAATTTATTTAGAATTATGTATCATCTAAACGTCTTATTTTCAATCTAAAGTCGGTAGACATGTTATAAGTCACCATCCAACAAGTTGTATAGAATTTGATGAATGTACGAATTATAGTTTTTTACAGAGACACAAGGAATAATTCTTCATCATTATGACCAATGGGCTAAAATTGTATGAATTGTGATAGCGTCTTAATGCACTATACGATTGAGCTAAAAGTTGTAGATATGTTATAGGTACCCGCTGCACGTTTCGTATTCATTTTTAACAGTATAGATCTTACGGTTCTTTTCATAAACACGAAAAATATTCTTTATCATTATGAATTATGGACTAATTCTGCGAAGTGCGCTAGAGTCAAAAATCTTTATTTGATTAAGATTTATTTTGATTCAGAGTTATCTCAAAAACAGTTCAGATTTGCATAAGAGTAGGGCTTATAGCTTCACCAAAACTAAATGCAGAACTGGTGTACAAACGATAAATAGTCTTATTTTCTACTTATAGCTTCAATTTTTCTTGGATATATAGTTGAAATTTTATACACTGCGATCTACATTTGTTTACATTTTTTTAGATTTCACATTAATAAAATTAAGTAGTTTAAAACATAAAAAAAAAAACCAGGTAGATATTTTATAATGAAAGTTTACCATTTATAGTTTTATTTTTTATTTTTTTACAGGGACACACAAAAGTATTTGGATAGGTTACGATCTGTAATAACTGTCATAATGTGTATTATGTATTTGTAACATTTTACACTAACATATTTAGAAATTTTACTTGAATAACACTTTAAACTTGAAAAATACTGTATATATAATATATATATATATATATATATATATATATATATATATATATATATATATATATATATATATATATATATATATATATACATTATATACACATTATATATATAGTACAGTATATGCATACATATGTGTGTAAATATATATATATATATATGTAGGATCCGACTTATGTGGGCTTTCAGAACACGAACTACTAAATCAATTAATTACTAATTATTTAAAATTCAATAGAAAATTAATATACATAAGTTCGTTTTTCAGTTACTTCGAAACAAAAAGTACGCAAAAGTGCCAAGCTCCGGCACTGCTAAACATCATCGAAAGCAAGAGGCGCACTCGTCAAATGTGCGTGCCTTGTCATCCGGCCGTCGACTCCGAACCACTCTCTTCAAACGCTCTTAGCAGCCGTGCGTTCCGGAAACAGCGCCCGTCTACGTCATAGTTGCATCCTTCCGCTAATATTCTGCGCTCTTCGTCAGTCGCTAGTTCATCCCGCTTCGGAGTTATAGGCCACGGCAAAGGAAAGCTGTGTAGCTTTGGATTCCAATGTTAGGGGAAGTAAGGGCTTGTCACTACATTTTCGGCCATCCTGCGTCGACTGGTCCTCCAGGCGGCCACACTGAAAAAAAAAAAAAAAAAAAAAAAAGCAACACAAAATAATAACATACTTATTTACAGTTTATATACAAATCTTCATATTTTTGCTTTTAAACTAAGTGATGCCACGTTTGAGGATCTTAGCATGAGTAGATGTGCAATAGGAGCCTTCATGGCATCCATCTCTATTCACATCATCAATATTTTCATTTTTAATTTTCTCTGTTTTATAGTCACAGAAGAAAATCAGTTTTGGCTTTACGAGAACTTGGTTGCCTACGGTAACATTTTTGTTGGTTGTCTACTCAATTTATATTTTGCTTTATTTTTCTTTTTAACTTTGGAAAATTGTTTATTGTCATGATTACGCAAATCTTTACTTTGGGACTCAAAGTTATTTTGGGACTCGAACTCGAGAACCTCTAATTAATCATTTTCAGTTTTAATGTCTTTTAAGGCTTCTGCAGCATCTTGTTCGGTCAAAAAGTCTATAATAGCAATCTTATATGCAGGGAAAACTTCTAATTGTATTTGCACAACTTTGGGAAATAATGCAGCTATCTCGCTAATTGTAGTCTTCAATGGAAGTGATGGAATAAATAATTTTCTCAAATTTACACTGGCAGTTTCTTCTTTTGGGATATTTAGTCTTTTACACTCATCAATGGAATCTATCGTCAATGGCTTTTTTCTTAATTTCTTTCTTTTAAGGAGTTTGGAATTTTTGTCAACTTTTTCTTTTAACTGCTTCAACTCTTCGGCTAACCGTGAAATTTTTTCAAGTAGGATTCGTTTTTCATCTTTCTTTGAAGAAGTGTTTTCTTGATTTAGCGACTTCATTCGGGAAACATTCGTCTGACTTCGTCCCTTTCGGCGAGGCTCCTCCTCTTCCTCACTATCATCATCTATTTGGAAAATACTTGTCTGACTTTGTTTCTTTCGTCGAGTCTCCTACTCTTCCTCACTGTCATCATTTTCACTATTATCGTCCTCTAATAGCATCTTATCGTCATCACTTTCGTCATTCTTGTCGTCGTCGTCGTCATTTTCACTTACGGCTTTTTCGGAAGTTTCTAATGATTTTTTTGACAGCATAACAGGTTGGGGGGTTTATTTTCACATTTTTCAACACTAATTAATGTTTCATTTATTTCTGGGGATTTCTCAGAAATTTTATTTTTACAGTTAATAGGGGCATCAATAACAACATTCGTTTTAATTTCTTTTTTATGTGCATTTACTGGAAGAACTGTTATTAAATTTACTTCAAGAGAACTAGACTTGTTTTTTATGAAAATACCTTTTTCATTAATTGTCGTTTCACCCAACATTAACACGTTCATGCCGATAATTATATCATAGGGTATTACATCATTGTTTACAACATAAATATTAGTTTTACTTTTAAATTCGTCAATTTTTAAATCTGCATCAAGTGAACCTAACGGCTTTATGTAACTTTTCCCGATCCCCTTCAAAGTAGTACTCATAAAATTTAATTTATCAATATTCAATTTTTCAAAAGCATTCTTTCGCAACAGAGTTGCTTCACTTCCTGTATCGCTTATACCTGTGAAAGTTACATTGTTTATTTGTATAAGTTTATTCATGTTTTGATTTACACCAATACACAATGCTTCAACTTCGGGTTTTGAACCTGGACATTCCGAACTTTTATGCCCAAATTGCTTGCATGAAAAACACTTCAGACCTTTTGCTTTGTAGGGGCAGTCCCTAGACACATGGTTTTTATCACCGCAATTATAACAAAATTTGTTCACTTCATTTTTAGGACTAAATTTTTCATATACGTTATATTGTACAGTTTTCAATTTTGCATTATCTATTTTATCAAATCTAGATTTATTTTTCTCATTATCTTTTTTGAAAATTTCGTATAATTTAATTTTTTCCTTAAATTCATGTAAATTTTTAGCCCCATAATGCATAATTTTATGTTCAGATTTGTCATTAATTCCTTGGATCACATAGTGCATCAATGCGGCATCATCAATGTGCCCGTTCTTAGACAGTTCACGCATTTTTAAAATAATATTCCGTAATTGACTCATTGCCTCTAATTTTCCTCTGACTTAAGATATCATGCAATGAGGCAGAGTTGATTTCAAACCTAAACTCGTCGATGAGTGCCTTTTTAAATTTTTTATATGTAAGTAGCGTTTTTTCAGACCTAATAAACAGCAGAGCATTTCCGCTCAAAGATCGTTTACAAAAAATTATTTTCTGCAATTCAGTCAAATCAAACATTTCAGCTATTGCTTCGAATTCGTTAAACCAAAAGTTTATATTTTCATGCGGCTCACCGCTAAATTTTGAGATATTATTTTCAAAATCATTAAATGATATTACTGCACCATGTGTTCCAATATTCTTACTCTTTTTAGTTTTATCATAATCATCAATAATATTATCATCATTATTATCATTATTTTGCTGGCATTGCACCGAGGAGTCAATTTTCTCGATTTCATTATCGCCACTTTCCGATTGAATTTCGGATTCGCTGCTCGATTCATTTTCAAAATCTTCATCATCTGAATTGTTTTTAGAATTTTCCTGTTTTAATAGTTCTAAGTCACATAATTTTAATAATAATCTGTCTCTTAACTCATCTTTACTCCCATGAAAAGGGACATTTAATATATTACAGATGATGATAAGTTCATTCAAAGAAAAGTTATCACTTATAATTTTTTGTTTTTGAATATAATTTTCGTCTCCAACGGCGAAAGTGAATCCTGTAAACTTTTTTATTCTGCATCTGTTCCTCCGATCATCGTCATCATCGAATAAAAACCGATGCAGAATTTCTAATTTTACGATATTTCTCCGTCCCCAGTGCAACGCTAATTTTAGGAATGTTTCCAAGAGAAACCATCATGCAACAAAACAAAATTTACGTACCTTCGTAGAGCAGAAACAGCAGGTGGTTTGTTGTTCTAAATTTTGGCTCGAATTTCCGTCTAGTTTTTTTTTTCACTTTTTAATCCTTGAACACTCTGCAGAACATATTTCACACATTATGCACTTGTTTATCCAGATCAGGCAAAACACTCCGCACTTCGACCACTATTTATAGCATGATCAAGCATGCGAAGAAATTCCAACACAATTTAAAAAAAAAAAAGTCTATTAAAAGTTCATTTTAATTGAAATTCAGTCTATAATTTAAAAGTTCAATGAATTATCAAATAATTCTTTTTCAGTCTAGAAGTCTATGTTTTAAGAACAGTTCATGTCTATCAAAATTTACGTTATTTAAACATTTACGTTAAAATAAAAATTCACGATCTATCAAAATTGACGTTCTATCCCGCTTCTGATATTTATGTAGGATCCGACTTATGTGGGCTTTCAGAACACGAACTACTAATTCAATTAATTACTAATTACTTAAAATTTAATAGAAAATTAATATACACAAATATTTACAGAAAACGTTAATATGAATTCACGTTGTACTGCTCAAATGTTCGCTTAATAGTTCAATAGTACAGTTCGTGGCATAAACAATTTACTCATAAGTTAGTTTTTCAGTTACTTCGAAACAAAAAGTACTCAAAAGTGCAAAGCTCCGGCACTGCTAAACATCATCGAAAGCAAGAGGCGCACTCGTCAAATGTGCGTGCCTTGTCATCCGGCCGTCGACTCCGAACCTCTCTCTTCAAACGCTCTTAGCAGCCATGCGTTCCGGAAACAGCGCCCGCTACGTCATAGTTGCATCCTTCCGCTAATATTCTGCGCTCTTCGTCAATCGCTAGTTCATCCCGCTTCGGAGTTATAGGCCACGGCAAAGGAAAGCTGTGTAGCTTTGATTCCAATGTTAGGGGAAGTAAGGGCTTGTCACTACATATATACTGTGTGAATATACAGCAATATATATATATATATATATATATATAACACTTTTCAACTTTGTTGAAAAGCGTTAGTGACTTCGGTTTGTCTGTCCACACTCTAACTCTCGTAAATATTCAAGGAATTTCTTCATGTAAGTTCTCAAATTTTAAAATTTCTCATTAATAAAATTAAATAGTTTAAAACATAAAAAATCCAGGTAAGTATTTGATATTGTAAGTTTATCATTTACAGTTTTTTTTTTTTTTTTTTTTTTTTTTTTTTACAGTAACACGGAAAAGCATTTCGATAGATTACGACCTGTAAAAATCGTCATAATTTGTATAATCTATTTGTAACGTTTTTCAGTAATATTTTTAGAATTTTAACTTGAAAAACACTTTAAACTTGAAAGATAATATATATATATAAGAATTTTAAAATATCCCAAATAACGCATCATAATTTGAAAATAAAAATAAAAATATGTTTTCATACAATGGTGTTTTATGATATTATTGAAAATATATATTTATTAAATTAAATGTTTAAGGCTCTGTTACGTAACTAAGTTTTTCAATAGAGTGTGAATAATTTTAGGAAAAACAATTATTGGATTTCCTAATTAAGTTCAAATTTAGTATAGAGGAGAGGATGGTATTATGGAATAGACGGGAAATATGGAATACCAAAGTTTCGGCTCTGATTACTGCTGCTATCTCTTCAAAATACTATGAATTACTCAAGAAGGATTCCCATAAAGCAATACAGTAAGAAGCAACCGCTTGTTGCTGTCGTACCATTCTATATAGAACGAAATATGTTTTGTGATTTTTAAAAGTTTTTACAGGTAAGTTTTCAAACATTTAAACTTACTAGTACACACGTGATTTAAACATTGATGTTAATCGTAATGTATGCTCAAAGAATTGTATTTTGTTATACGTTGGTCGTTTTTTAGCTGAAAATATTTTGTCCATCACTTTAAAAGTTCATTTTTAAAGATGGCTTGTCGGGTAATATGGAATACTAGATATTTCATAGTACCATCTGAAATTGATTTCATGTATTCAACTAAAAAAAAAAAAAAAAAAAAAAAAAAAAAAAAAAAAACAGAAAATCTTCTGTTACAGAAAATTCTCTGAAGATGATTTTATGAAGTATAATTAGTTTTTCTATGGTTTAAACAGTTTAAACCACCTATTCCATATTACCCGACTATTTTATATTAACCTCCATTTGTAACTTCTTTTTTTTTTTTTTTTTTTTTTTTTAAGTAAACTTTTTATAACAACAACAACAATTTTTTTTTTTTTTTTTTTTTGGATTTTGTTTCATTGACAATTTATTAAAAATAATTACACTATGTACTCATCATGATTTGGGGGATTTTTATTAAAAACAAGTAAAGTTATTTTGAGAAATGTAAATGGTATTCCATAATACCCTCCTCACATCAAATATTATGTTTGTTAAAGATTTTATGCGCCATAACAGAAAAGAAAATGGCTCTTTCTGGCTGTCGATATTCTAAAATTCTTTTTTCCTCATTTCTAGGTAATAAGTTTTGGTAAATTTATTGGCTTACCTTAGAAGAAAATTACTGTTTCAAAATAATGGTGATGAAAATATGAATTTTAATCATTTGCATTTTGTTATTGTAATACTATATGAATATAGTTGAGTAAGGGCCATATAACTGAGTACGTATTTCACGAAAATACTATCATTAACAAACAATTTCAAACTCCACAGTTATTCTTATAAAATTTAAGACTTTTTCAATCAAATTGAGAGGTTGCCTTTTGTAGAAAAAAAGGGTTCTCTAAGACATAGGCTGAAATTGAAATATCCAATTTGGAAGGGAATGTTTTGTAATTATCGAAAACGTTTTCTCAAGACAAATTATTTTTAGTGCAATTTTAACCAAAAGATGTTGAGATGAAGATATTTAAAATCGAAACTATTGAATATTAGAGCCACCTGTAATCTGATATACAGCCAAATTGAATATGCATAATTTTCCATAATATTTAGCTGATATATGATTTTTGGTGCATTTATCTATAGATATAAAAGAGTAAACGCACTGATTCACTGATCACTGACTCAACAAAACCGTGACGATTCTATGGGAGATAGAATCGCACATTTTGGTGAGGACTTTGGTTTTAGAACCCTGACGCCCACTAAGACGGGATTTTTCGAAATACCCCCCTGGAGGGGCAGAAGACAGACACTTTTATAAGCAAAACTCAGCTCCAAATTGCTTCACTGGGAAGAAATTGCAGAGGGAGAGACTAGACGAGTACAAAAAATGCATTTTCTGCTATTTTGGATTTTTGGATTTTTAAGGGGGGAGGGGGTAAAAACGATTTTCGAAGGGAAATTTGGCAAAATACGGATTTTCGAGTAAAACTCTACCAATAATAGCACAAAGATATAGAAAATCGCCGAGCCTTCTTGAGGATATTTCCAAAAACTTACTCTTAGTTTTTTTGCGATTTTCGATTTTGGGGGACGTTACGAGGGATCATATTCGAGCCCCCGTTTTAGTACTCAATTCGTCTGGGGAAATCTGTTGCAGCTGAGGTCACAAATTTTAGCGTGTGGACTACTAGGCGCCACTTTAGAATGTAGAAAAAGAGGGGTAAAAAGGTAAAAAACCCCATAGAAATAGCATGGGAAGAGAACCAAAAAAACTCACAATGTCAAGTGTGTTAAAAAAAAAAAAAGGCTCACACCGTAAGTAATAAAAGAGCAAAACTGACTAGAAAAAGATATCGAAGAGCGGGATTCGGGCGGGCTGGGGCATTGGTCCTATCGTCCAGGGTTAATACGACTAGCCTAGTGTGTCGCCTAGTAACTTTCGTGTGTCCAACACCCATTGTAACGGCACTTTGCGAATGTCCCCCCCCCCCGTTTCCCTCTTGAGGTTGAGGGGGTGCAACAAATCCGTTTTCAAAAGTAAATTTGCTTCAAATCATCTCAACAAGATTCGTTTTTATGTGTGGGTTGTTTGTGACTTTTCAACACGCACAGTGAAGGGATTTTACGAAATTTCTCCCTTACGAAAATTCTCGATTCAAAATTTTTACAAATCTAACACTTTCTTCTTATACATACAGTAGAAAGTAAAAATTATATTTCTAAATTTATACAAGTTATATATCTTGTTTGTTTGTTTGTTTTAATTTTAATTTTAATCATTCCGTTGATATTATGCATTTTTAGTACAAATGAAAATTAATTGTTTTAAAAAAGCAGTTTTATTTACTACGACAAAACTCTGTACAAAAACAAAAATAAACAAATAGTGCGAGATATTACGTATAGAAAATGGGTTTTTTTCCTCTACCTTATTTCAAATCGTTATATGCGCCTATTAAAAAAATTATGAAAATTCTGTATTACACAGTTAATTAAATAATTTGTAATTCACTTAATTATTTATGGTAAATATTCTACTGTAAGATACTTTACTCGGAAGTACGAAAATAAAATGTGTGTTGCTTAAGTAATTCAAACCTTTCTATATCGATTTATTATAATATTTTAATGAAATATTATATAACAGCTTGAGTATAATTCATGCATTATTTATACTTTGTAGTGTTTATAGAGATAATTTTGCGTTACATTGTACTTTGTTTAAATTTTTCTTCAACTTAAATTTTCCATACGATAAAGGCATCAGATATTTCTATTTCATTTACATAAGTTTAGTGAATAGTACAGTTTAAGTAACGATAATTACAGTAACGATAATTTTAATATTTTTGAAAATTATCAGACGAAATGTTATATTAAATGATATATTAAATCTGTAGTGATAAGTATAAAGTATTTAAGTCCATATTCTTGATTTTTCAGGAGACGAAAAATAAAGTTTAACTAGCTAAAAACAAATCAGAAGAATGGATTAGGGAAAAGGTATTTCGTTGATTTTTACCCTTTATACCATTCAGTGGTTGTCAACCTTCATTTAATAACGGGAAAAATTGAATTAAATATTTCATACCATACATGAATGGTAAATTTCTAAATTGGTCCTTTTTTTACCAATGGATTTTCTCAAAGACTAAATGACATAGAATTAAATCCTTTATACCAATCGATAGAGAATTTTTTTCTGAGTCTGACTATGTACTTAACTCAAAATCGACATTTTTGGATTTAAATCCTTTATTCTTATCAGTACAGAAATAAGCATTGTGAATTATTTTTCAAACATAATTAAAAAAATATATATATTATAGCTTAATATTTATTTATTTATTTATTTAATTTTAATTTAATTTATAGATTTTCTTTTCTTATAGTTTATGACTAAAAATAACTTTTTTTGTTTCAAAAAATAAAATCAAATTCTCTACAATATGCATAAATCAACATCATTTTTTCATGACAGACTTTTAAACGAAAAGTCAATATTTGTGGGAAGTTTTAGAATAAATTATTTTAATTGTTTATTTATTTATTTATTTTTTGAGCAAGAGAACAGGCATAATTTTGTCTAAAAATCAATAAAAACTACATGATACATGATACATCATTATTATTATTAACACTTCGTAGGAGAATGTTATTACTATGTGAAAAACAATTTTCTAACAATGTGATTCTTTCGTATGGTTTTAGCGTTATATTTTGTGAAAAGAAAAACTTCGAAAATTATACTTCAAGAGAATTTGTATGTCAGAGCAATTAATGGAGAAAATAGAAAAAGAGACTTTAAAAAAACGAAGTAAATTATTTTTTAAATGTTTTCCAATACGAGATGAAATATCAATAGTGCTTGTTATCTGAGGAAATTAATTTTTTCACAAGAAATAAGAAACGTTGCACATATTTAGTAACTATTTCTAACAGCATTATTTAAAAAAATAATAATTATTATTATTATTAGTATCTAATTTATTAGTAACTAGCAGGCTTTGCCCGCTTCGCTGGACGTTAAACTTAAATGATTTGTCAAAATGCCATATCTTTATTAATAACCTAAGTTCTCGCTGTGATTGGTAGAGGTTTTCTCGCTCCCAATGTTAGGAGTCTGGGTTCCCACTGTCTTCGGCACAACTTACCCACTTCTTACTTCCCCACCCTCAGCGGGTGAGTTCGAAGTTTTGCAAAATCCCACTAATGTACATAATGCGTACACTTAATCAATATCCATACACCAAAATTCGCCATTCTAAGATAATTCAAAGCGAATTCAAACGGAAAAACATGTTTTTTACACATGTTTATTGCCATCCGACTCCGAGAAGGGGGGGGGGGGGGGGATTTCGAATTTCGTGAAATGCAGTTACAATAAGTGCCGGATGCATACAAACAATTTACGCACCAAATTTCGTGACCACAGAAGTCTTTAATAGACAGTATTATAAATAAAAAAAATAAATAAAAAAAAAATAAATAAAAAATAAAAATTATACAGACACGACATAATTTCATTATTTAAAACATGAAAATCTGACATTGACAGATTTTAATTTAGTGACAGAGGCCTACTGCTAAACTTGTTAATATCCACAAATTCTTCTTTAGTTAATTCGTGACGATCTAAATTCCATGATAAAGTTTTCATTAAATCAAACCAATGTGTTTCAGCTGCAGATATTGTAACAAATAACGTTGGAAGTCCAAACTGTCTTATAGCCGCAAAACAACGTTTTTTCTCTTTTTCCCAATGAGGGGGAGGTGTGCCTTGGGGGGGACTCATGTCAAAGGTATGCCTTGGGGGGGACTCATGTCAAAGTTGTACCTTGGGGGGGACTCATGTCAACGTTGGGCCTTGCGGGAGACTCATGTCAAAGTTGGGCCTTGGGGGGGGACTCATGTCAAAGTTGTACATTGGGGGGGACTCATGTCAAAGTTGGGCCTGGGGGGGGACTCATGTCAAAGTTGTACCTTGGGGGGGGGGAATCATGTCAAAGTTGCGCCTGGGGGGGACTCATGTCAAAGTTGTGCCTTGGGGGGACTTCATTCAATAAATCCCCATTCAATAAACCGACTGAAATAGGCCCTTAGCACTATTAAGAGTGTATTATAAAAATTCGACAACGCTGTACCGACTGAAATAGGGGTACTTTGGGGGGGACTCATGTTGAAGTTGTGCCTTGGGGGGACTTCATTCAATAAATCCCCATTCAATAAACCGACTGAAATAGGCCCTTAGCACTATTAAGAGTGTATTATAAAAATTCGACAACGCTGTACCGACTGAAATAGTGGTACCTTGGGGGGGACTCGTGTCAAAGTTGTGCCTTGGGGGGGACTTCATTCAATAAATCCACATTCAATAAACCGACTGAAATAGGCCCTTAGCACTATTAAGAGTGTATTATAAAAATTCGACAACGCTGTACCGACTGAAATAGGGGTACCTTGGGGGGGGAGTCATGTCAAAGTTGGGCCTGGGGGGGGGACTCATGTCAAAGTTGTGCCTTGGGGGGACTTCATTCAATAAATCCCCATTCAATAAACCGACTGAAATAGGCCTCTAGCACTAATTAAGAGTGACCTATAAAAATTCGACAACTGTACCGACTGAAATAGGCCTCTAGCACTAATAAATACAAAAAGCACAGCTTAAGTATCGGAACCTTTTGGGGACTTAAGTCATTTTTGCGATGAACTGAATTGGCTATCTCAATTGTGCAATTAAAGATCTTGGCGAGAAACGTCCGAGCTACTTCGGTGCCGAATTTCAAATTTTGCCAAAGGGATCCAATACTAAAGCTGTTCCATATCGAATCTGGGTTGAAAACGGAAAAAGGGTAAAATAAATTAGAAATATCAGACCTATATTTATAAGTTTGATACCGAATGAAAGGGGCAATTTTGCTGAATCCAGGGGTTCAAACAGGTTTTCGATGCGACAATTAGATTTTTAAAAAATAACTAAAGTATGAAATTTAAGTGGCAACGGAAAAACGGATAAAGGGAAAAATAAATTAAAAATATAGGACCTATCATTACAAATTCAGTACCAAATGAAAGAGGTGATTTTTCTGAATCCTGGGGTGTAAACAGTTTTTCGATACGACAATTAGATTTTTTAAAATTAACTAAAGTATGAAACTTAGATGGCAACACTTCATTTCAATCTTTTCATAATTTGTAGTGAAAATCACGCGAATACAAAAGTCTTTAACTTAAAAATTTATTTTTATATTTCATTTTTTCATTCAAAGCATTTTAGTGAAAAGATATTTATGGCGCATGCGCAGGCGTTTTTTACCCACAATTTAAACACTAATTATAATTTTGAAAATTTCTATATATATAATTTCAAGTTGGGTGAAGACCTAAGTTTCTGCCAAGCGCCGTTGAATTCCGTCCAGCCATTCTCGAGTGATGCCCGGACAAACGTGTTTCAGTCTTTTACCCTCTAGGGGGGAACGGGGGGGGGAATTTCCGAAAAGTTGATAGATATAATTTTAAGTTGGGTGAAGACCTAAATTCCTGCCAAGCGTCGTTGAATTCCGTCCAGCCGTTCTCAAGTGATGCCCGGACAAACGTGTTTTAGTCTTTTACCCCCTAGGGGGGGAACGGGGGGGAATTTCCGAAAAGTTGATAGATATAATTTTAAGTTGGGTTAAGACCTAAATTACTGCCAAGCGTCGTTGAATTCCGTCCAGCCGTTCCCGAGTGATGCCCGGACAAAAAAAGCGACATTCGGACACGATGACATACGCACAGACACACACACACACACACACACACAGGCAAAATTTTCTGAAGTCATTTTCGGCTTTCATGGGGTGTGAAACGTGAAGATATCGCAAAATTTTTCGATTCCGACTAATTTACAGACAAAACTCTGATTTTATTAATATAGATTGTTTTAATTTCTTTTAGATATTTTCATGGGGGTAATTTGCTCATATTTGAAAAAAAAAAAAGAATTATTCGTTACTAATTTGATAAATTTTAAAGATAAATTAGTGATTGTTTTAAATTTCCATATTAAAATAAATTTAAGAGGAAAGTATTTCAAAAAAATTAAATTATTAAAATAAAATACATTTCTGAAAATAAAATAGGATTTTGAAGTTCATGGAAACATTAATACCCATTTTGTTTAGTTACAGAAAGATTTTGCTTTTTTTCCATGAAAAACAACAGCAATGAACTAAATCTAAGCCAAGGAAATTGAATGATTATATCTATTGTTTCTCTTCTTTTACGTTTAATAACACTCCAAAATATTTTAATAATAAAGATCACAATTACATCTCGCATGTTTCACATTACAGTGTTCTTCAGCAATGCGGTTTTCTCAATGGTGATTGCTGTTGTCTTGTGTTCTCTTTGGGGAATTCTACAGTCATTTCTCTCTTCCAGCTCCTTTTGTCCCTTTTGCTCTGTAATCCCTACGTGCCCATTATTACTTTGATCCACACTTTGACAAGTTAAATTTCTTAAAATGCATTGGGATTACTTATTATCTTAAAACCTCGCCTCATAGACCATTCGAATGCACTACACATGCGTAATCATTGTGTTCAATGAAATTGCTTTTTTATTGAGATGTTTTAGAAATTCCAGATTTTTTATTACAAAAAAATCGTCTCCCCCCCCCTGTTTTCAGAATTTAAAAAAACAAAATCAAACCATGATTTAAAACAGATTTTTTTTATTCTTTTCAGCTTAATACGATTATGTTTAGAAAAAGTAGGTTTTCCTTTTATAAAAATTTGATTTTGTTTCACGTGTTGCACCCCGGAAGTCCATCTGTGTTACCGCATGTAATAGATTATTTCAATGCACGAAACTTTTTAAATGAATGTCTTCATCGAATTTCCTTTCCTTTCGTGGTATTTTGGTGTATTCAGACTTATGAAACACCCTGTATGTATACTGTCTGTAACAAAAGTCTCTGAACACTAGCGAAAATTCCTATATAAAAAAAGTACACTTAATACAGTTTTGTTAAATAAATTCTTGTCGAATCCTGTTCTTAGTCAGTCTAAAAACATGATTCGACAAGGATTTATTTAACAAAACTATATTAAGTATACTTTTATAATATAGGAATTTTTGCTAGTGTTCGGAGACTTTTGTTACCGACTGTGTATGTATCATTTTATTCTGACATTTTAACATAACATATTTTTTTGTTTTACTTTATTTTGTTCGCATGAAAAAAGATCAAATTGGAACTACGTTTTGTATATTTCAGACATTTTTAATAAGAAAGCAAAACAAGATTGGATTAAGAAACTTCCTTGAAACTTACATTAGAATGTTACACCATATCTTTTGTTTACTTAAATCCGTATAATTTCTAGGAGAAATTTATATGCAAACACGAGTTTCCTTCCTCGTGAAACGAAATTTAAATCCTGTCGTTGAAATAGTTTCGCTTAAGTAATTTTTAAGATTGTTCAACCTTATACCTTAAATATTTAGTTTGGGAAAAGGATTTGAAAATAATATATATATATGTAACAGGTTGAGAGGAAAGAATATACATGTTAATTTATATTTTTATTTACGAAGATATACATTTATTGTTATTAATACTAAATCTCATTTTAAATATAAAAGTATAAATGAATTTTTTTGCAATACATTAAGTATTTTTTATGAATAAAAATAATAATAATTGAAGGTCACTATTTTAGAATCCCTAAAATAGCGAACTAGTTTAATTTGGTCCCAATTTCTGGATATTATTAGATAATTTACTTTGCGATGCATAAGAAAGTCTATAAATGTTAATGTTTATGGCATTTTTATCATTATTAATAATTATACAATATATTAAAATCACACAATCAATTGATTGGGAAGAAAATCATATTTATTGAAATTTATTTTTAAGACTGAGTGAAAATAATGCCTGGACAGGGAGTCGAACCCCAGATTTTTGTCTTACAAGGTCAGTGCTCTACCAATTGAGCTATCTAGGCCGACGACCGGTGGACATTACTCACTCAGACAACCTTTAGGCAGAAACATCAGCCAGATGTTTCTGCTTCCATATGTTTCTGATAGACCAGATGTTTCTGCCTAAAGGTTGTCTGAGAGAGTAATGTCCACCGGTTGTCAGCCTGGATAGCTCAATTGGTAGAGCCTTGACCTTGTAAGTCAAAGATCTGGGGATCGACTCCCGGTCCAGGAATTATTTTCACTCAGTCGGAAAAATAAATTTCAATAATTATATAATATTTTATTAACCTTCTAACGGGCGCGCGTATGTAAGAGATACACTAGTGATGAATCTCGTTGTATATCTTAAAGTCAGAGAGCATTTGGAACACTTATCTTTGGCTATTCACTCAGTACATATTGATCTATTTTTAGATATCTTTTGAACATCGAGACAATGATATGAAGCTGTATATTTGCTATTTATATTTGAAAAATACGCGCGACAGTTCATGTAATGTTTTGTTATATTTGATTTTTTTTCCGCTATTTAAAATGATCCTTTGTTGTTTTTGTTTTAAACATTATTATTTTAAATATTTTTAAAATTAATTAACTTTTAACTTTACACCTTTTATTAAAAATGACAAAACATCAACTATATTATTTATTTTATGTTCAAATAATTCCGATGTTTCTTTGATTACTTTATATTGATTTTGTGCTTTCAGTTTTTTTTTTTTTTAAATGAATAAAAGTTCCAATTGAATGTTCTTATTAATCTTCAAATGGTTATAGTATAATTAAAATATTCAGATACTTTAAAATGCATATTTTAGACTAGTGTATGTGAAAAATACGCGCGACCTTTCACGTTCGTATAAGCAGCGCGCCCGCTGGAAGGTTAATAAATGCGAAAATTATTATTCATTTTATAATTTAGATAATTCAATTTGCAAACATTTGAGGGTGGTTTTTTGTTCAGTTAAAGTTATAGATATTAAAGCCTATATGTGTATATATATATATATATATATATATATATATATATATATATATATATATATATATATATAATAAAAATAAAAATAAAAATAATATTAATAATAGGTTTTGCACAACTAATAACAACTCTTGTTACGAAAATTTAAACGATCCACCTAATTAAATACATATTTACCTCCAAAATATTTTTTTTTTCCTTTATCATTCTAACTCGTGTAAAAGCTTTTCTTTCACAAATAAAATTCAATTGAAAAACTACTTTTCGAATGAAAACTATAGTAAAACCATAAACAAATTGAAGTTATTTTTTACAGAAGTTATACTTAGGTCTCACGGAAAATATTTTTTTCAAAAAAAAATTACTTTTTCCTTTTTCTTACCAGTGCACTATGTTAAAGAATATTAAATTAAAGACAAACTGAAATTTTCCGTGAATCAGCTTATAAAAATGTGTATTTTTACTTCCATTACCCTACTACAGTAGGTAATGGAAGTATTGTATTTGGTCCAAAAATTCGATATCGAGATTTCACCTGATTTACACGTTTTAAGGTCTCCTGAGTCCAAAAAAGTGGTTTTTGTCAATTGGTCAGTGTGTGTGTGTGTGTGTGTAATATTCTGGTTATTATATCTCGGAAACTAATAAAGACAGAACTACGAAACTTTAGAATTGAAACAAGTTTGGTGTACAGATGAATTTTCCAAACTTTGATGAAAATTGAAAAGTCGGAAGTGGGACCGTAAGTCTGTATCTCAAAAACGGCTCAAACGATTTTCTTCAAATTTTGTATCTAAACACTATATTAAATGTCCTTTCGAATGATATAGTTGGTTAGTTCAGGAAAATTGATAGGCGTCCTGTATAAATAGCTCATTTTCAGGTCTCGCAAGCGCGTTCCTTTAAAAACGGCTGTATACGGATGTTTTTCAAACACGCGCTATTAACTCACTATTAAATATCCTTTTGAATGTAATTAACGTTTTTCGGTCAATAATTGATTTTTTTTTTTTTTATGTTGGTATCTCAAAAACGGCTCTAACGATTTTCTTGAAAATTTTTATATAAATCCATTTCTTTCTCGTGTATTACATGGTTACTAGAGGAAAATTAACAGTCTTCCTGCTTAGGTAGGTCATCATCGAATCTCGGAAATTAGTGTTTCAAAAAATCATTCTTCCATTTTTTTTTTCTCTTATTTCTTACCCCGCTACATGTAAGCTTCGTTTTATATGTCTTTATAAGTTTCTTTTACCGGAAAAATTTTAGGTTTCTACTTCTTTAGGTCACTTTTATGTTTTCTGATCACATTATCTCTCAAAAATGCATATGATATGTGTAATAGTGGGTAATGGAAGTCGTGTAGTTGTTTCACACCAGATTTTTATACTTATAGGCGTGTGAAAAAGAGATTTTATAGTTGCCCATATCAGTTTAAAATCTCAATGTGTGTATTTCTCCTCCCCACAATAATAATAATAATAAATAATAAATAAATAAATAAATAAAATAAAAACATGCTTTTTTGTCATACTTTGTTTTTCATTTTTATCACATCAGTACCATAAAAAATCAGGTGTGAGACAACCACACGACTTCCATTACCCCCTACTACACATGTTATACGCATTTTTTGGAGATAATGTGATCAGAAAACTTAAAAGTGACCTAAAGATGTAGAAACCTAAAATGTTTCCGATAAAAGAAACACTTTATACACATATAAAGACATATAAAATGGAGCTTACATATAGCGAGGAAAAAAATGGTAGAGTTTTTTTTTTTTTTAACACAAATTTCCGAAATGACCTACCTAAGAAGGATGAATGTTAGTTTTCCTCTAATAACCACGTAATACATGGGAAAGAAATAGATTTTTATAACAATTTTCAAGAAAATCGTTAGAGCCGTTTTTGAGTTACCAACTTTTACAAAAAACAATTACTGACCGGAAAGCAAAAATTACAAACAAAATGATATTTAAAAGTGAGTTAATATGGCGAGTTTGAAAAAAAAAATCCGTACAGCCCTTTTTAAAGAAACGTGCTTGCGAGACTTGAAATTGAGCTATTTATACAGGACACCTATCAATTTCCTGAATTAACCAACTATATCATTCGAAAGGACATCTAATAGAGTGTTTATATAGCAAATTTGAAGAAAATCGTTAGAGCCATTTTTGAGATACAGACTTATGGCCTCACTTCTGGTTTCGGATATCCCATTCCCGTTTATCCTAGTTTCACCAAAATTTGGAAAATCCATCAGTGCACCAGACCTGCTTCAATTATAAATTTTCGTAGATCAATCTTTATTAATTTAATATAATAGCCAGAAGATTCCACACGTACTACATACACACACACATACATACATACATACATACACACTTACATACATACACAGACCAATTTCCAAAAAACACTTTTTTGGACTCAGGGAACCTTAAAACGTGTAAATCATTTGAAATCTCGATATCGAATTTTTGGATCAAATACAATACTTCCATTACTTACGATAGAATGGAAGTAAATGGAGTATTAAAAAAAATGGAAGTAAAAAGAGACAATTGCCATTATAAAATGTTTAAAAATTGCATATTATATATGCTTTGAAATATGTATATGTAATAACGGTCTAGAAACGGGAATATGTTTAAAAATAACAGTTATTTTTCTGTTGCATAAAGAGTTTTGTCTGTGTCAGACAAGAATATCAGTTTTTTCTTGGAAGTTTAACGTTAGTTGTAATTCTGCATTATTTCAGCTTAATGTTTTAATGTGGAAGTGGAACACAAAATATGCAGTTTCCTTAAAACTCATATCTTACTTACAGCTTTTTTTTTTTTTTTTTTTTTTTTTTTTGTAATTACAATAATTAAGCTGTATGTTATTAAACAAACATGTGTTACTTTTCACTGTAAATTACAAAACTTTATTAAAAGCATATTTAGATTTTTTTTTTTTCTTTTTCAATCAAGAGTAATAAAATAGATAAAGAACCTGTGTAATATATAAATATTTGTTTTGGATTTCATAAAATTTGCACATAAATTTAGCTGTGAAATTTTGCACTAAGAATAATTCCGCATTAAAAATTACTCAAAGGGAGTCTGTCGTTAATTTAGAATCTGTGTTTCATAGATAGTATGATTTAACATCTTCAAAAGAAAATTATATCGCATTTTTATGATTTTATCTTAGATTTTCCCTACAATTAAGAAGCAGTTAATTACGTTCCCTTATATATATATATATATACATATACATATAAAGAAATTTGTTTTAAAAAGTTTTTTTTTTACTTCCTTCTCTCTCTCTCTCTCTCTCTTTTTCCTTTCTGTGCACTCAAATGCTTTACGAATAAAAACTTATGAATCATATTTACATTATATATATATATATGTAAAAGAAAGAAAGAAAAGAAAAAAGAAATTTTATCCACCATTTCCTTAAAAATTATTTTCTAATTTTAAATTAATAATAATAAAAGAAAAAAACTATATTTCAATTTCAATTTTCATGTTCATGTTCATTTATTTATTTATTTATTTATTCTGTTTATTCATTTTTTTCTGATCATATTAAAATGATATAAATTATTAAGCTACTGATGTATTCATAATTTTCTAAGATTAAATACAAATTTTGGCCAACGTCATTTCTTATTTACATATATGTGACATAATTTTCTGGGAATTATATGAAAAATCTCCGAACCACAATTGGGTGCAAATTTTAACGTATGTGAAAAATCTTATATTTATATTTGACTTACATTTATATTTGAAAGTATAATAATAAAAAAAAAAAATGATCTGGTGTGTCACTCCCACGCCTTCCTCTCACCCTGCATTTCAATACTATAAACATAGATTGCATATTAAGTCTTAAGAACTATAGAGTAAGATGATAAAGCTAAATGTACTTTTAAAATTATCTAAAATAAGTTTAGGGACAGTTATATTTAGCAGGTAATTGTGTGTGAGGGGGGCTGCCGCCCTCTCAATCTCTGTTCAATTACAGTGCATACAATTATTTAAAAAAAAAAAAAAAATGTATAATTAATTTTCTTTCAAACTTGCCAATCTTCATCAAATTTTTAAATGGCAAACAAATACGTACTTCACAATACAAATTTGAATTTCCTACAGCTATTTGTTTCTAAGTTATGATGACAAAAGGCATACAAACAGACCAACCGCTAAAAATTAGACTTTTCTAACCAGGGGCATCTCATAACGTGATAATATACAAAAAACCACAGTTGAAAATTCAAAAAAATACTTTGATTACAGTATGCGTCTGAAAAATTAATTTTGCTTCCTGTACAGTGTTCGTCGACATAGTAAAATGTAGCAAAGCACTTTCGTCAATTACATTCACTACGAAGGAACGTTTAGCTTAATTCTGGATAGCCCTTTATATTGTCTATACAAAATATGCCCTATAAACAATATTTTATACTTAAATTTAGTCTTACTTGTAAAACATCTAAGCTACAAACACTGTACAACATCTAACTCCAGCAACTTCCATATATAGCCGCAATATATCCAAACACTTTGGGTAGCCCTGTAAATGAATGATGAACGATTTCCATACAATATTTTACACAAAACATGCTTGTATGTATATAATAAATTTTGCTCACTCCATTTTCTTTAAGTCAGCCTATATATGTTACATTATACTTATCAGAAATTTCCCTACAGACATAATATATTGGAATTCTCATGTATGTCCCTCTACACGAACCATTTGCTTGATTTCAACGAAAAGTTTAGTGTAGCATTCCTATATAAAACACATTCAGAATACCAAGTTTGAACTCTCTGTAATTATTTGAGTGTCTTTATAACAGAGTGCCTATCAGAGAGCCTTTATAACAGAGAAGCGTTAAAAATTGTTACAATTATCCAATCCCGGATGTATGTTTTCATTTTTAATAAATAAGGACTAAAAATAAAATATTAATGATGAATAATTTACTTTCTACATTTTTTCCTAAACATAGATAAATGTCTTCAAAATACAACTAGCACTTTCTAACAATTTTTAAGTGTAAATATGATTCCAATTTGTGTATCCATCTGTCAGACTGCCCATCTGTCTATTTGTATGTCTTCCCGCCCTAGCGTTCGTAAATATTTTCAGAATTTAAATATATATATATATATATATATATATATATATATATACATGTTATTCAAATTTACTATGGAATGTTCCCTATTTAAAATGGCATTTAATAGATCTTTTCAACTGGTTTGTATACAGGGACACCCAAAGAAATGACAGTGCATTGCATTTTAGATCAGACATTTTTATAAATTAGATTTAGAGAACTTTTTATTGCAATTATTAACTCAAATTAACTGCTTTTTATTTTATAGTGCTATAAGGGAATGGGGGGGGGAGGGGGTTTATGGATGATTAAGGAAGCAATGGCAATTCTTTGGGAAACCTAAGACATAATTTAATTTTAGAATTTCTGACATGGGTCGGCTGCTACAAAAAAAGAGGAGAAAATTTATCTTTTCATTTACGTCCTTATGATGAGCAGGCAAAAACAAAATATTGATTGGGTAAACATGAAAAAACCTTTGACAATCGTTACATATAAACCACTTCTTAAAATTCTAATTTGAGAGTGAGAACTTCACGCTTTCTACAAAGTTACTTTTCCGACTTTCAATGTTATAAAGTTGGGCAAAATAATAAAAATAACAATTGTTGGTTGGGATTTCTTTACGTCTCACTAGTGCTGCGCAATGGGCAATTGGCGACGGTTTGGGACTCACACTAGAGGTGGTCCGAAAACATGCCATCACAATTTTGATCATCCACGGAGAGTATGGCTCCCCCGTTTCAGTAACCCCCAATGGTATAATTTTGATGGAAACATGGAGGACATTGCGGCCACGACAGATTTTACGTGCACCAACCACCATTAGAGTACACGACGGTCTTTGACCGGGTCGAGTACCGAAACCGCATATTTCCAATTACGAGCTCGACGCTTTACTAACAGGACTACCGGGGCCCAATAATAGTTGGAAAAACATAGGAAAATCTTGGGCAAATGTTACACATAAACCGATTTTTATAATTAAAATTTTGGTTGCCAACTTCATGCTTCTCAATTTAAGTTTGGACAACCAAAATTAATAGCTGGGCAAACTTGTAGCATATATAGGTTTAGTATTTCTACATGAGGGTACTGCTATTACAAAAAAAAAAAAAAAAAAAAAAAAGGTCTTTATATATATTTAGATAAGCTTATATTGGGTCGGCAAAAAAAAAAAAAAAAAAAAAAAAAAAAAAAGGGGGGAGGGGCAAGCAGGGACAAAATTTATACAAACATTACGTATAAACTGCTTTAAAAAATTCTAATTTGGTGGAGCCCACTTCACGCTTTTCCCAAAACTATTTCTGTGTGCTTTAGCCTTATAAAATTCACGTCAATTTGTTGACCCGGACAGCAGCGGTTGTATGCACAGAGAAAAAATTCTGTAACTGATATCTGGAATCTAAATTGTGGCTCTAGAAAAAATAGTTCCATATCATCCTTATAAATTCTAATACCCTTTGAAAGCGAGTTCTAGAAACCCTTATTAGAAATCCAGAGCATTGGTCTATATTATCGAGGTCAAACTTATTTTAAAATCTCTGTAAATAAATGTGAGCAAAAGAAGCGATTTGTAGCAACTATAATCTTGATTTGTTACCAAATTCTAGAAAATCAAGCGAGAAATTCTCTGAATACAAAGGATTCAAAATATTCAGAATATTGTTTCACCATCTAGAAATGTATGGGCATTCTCTAGAAATACTCGACTATTTCGTCTATTCAGCTTATTGGCGTGCCTTATACGCATAGCTCGGAAATCTATATTTCTAATTTATGTATTTAGACTATGACCACATATTCGTTCTAGATCAAGGTGGTATATTTTTCTTTCTCAGTGTGGGTTATTTGATTAATTAAAAATTAATGTTTTGAGTATTAAGGAGAGAAACATCGGGACGTGGTTCAATTTATTTCGTTCTGTCAAAACGTGCGTAATCCATATATTCGGTTTCTAAGAGTATACAAGTTCTTTATACTGAAAAGTGCAATATATTTTTTAATATTTAGTCTCTCAGCAATCATTTTTAGTTGTAATACATATATTATAAAGTCCTAAATGAAGGATGAAGTCTTCTATGATATTAGATACGATCTTTTGTATTAGATCTATGATATTAGATATGATCTTAGATACAATCCAGCCTATTTCTTGCACGACAACTCTTGTGTTATACCTGTACATACAAAACAGATGTATACAAAAGATAAAATATTGTCAGTGATTTAAATGTATGCATAGTTTAAGTAAGTTATATATATATATATATATATATATATATATATATATGTATTTTCTTTTCTAAAAAGTTCTATTCATTTCAAGTTAGAAAAATTAATATACGGACACATAAATACAAGCCATTTCAGTTCTTTACTGTTTATAAACTCTTACAAAGTTTTTAAATATAAATCATTTAAAATTCTTTTCAAACATCTGAAACTATATTTTTTGGTTCTAATTCTTCTAAGACACGCAAAACGCATATCACACATTACCAAACAAATGTTGTAGAGAACAACACTCAAACGAAAATAACGCATTTAACAGCGATTCTTTTTTAAATGAAAAAAACTTTCACTTTTTGTATCTTTATAAAAGCATCTGCCGTAATTTTTTTTAAAGTATTTATACGTATTTATAAAGTATTTACGTTTATTCTTATCTAAATACACATAAACAATATCAGGAATAATAAAACAATGTTAATTTTCATTTGCGTTTTGACGAAAACTATTGTTTTTGAATAAATGTTGTAAAAAAATATTTATTGTTATACTAATAAAATTTATATACAAAATCACTTGAAAAGTTCCTCATTTTAGAATGAAATTTGAAATAAATTACTCTTATTTGTCAATAAATGAATAAATAAAATAAATAAATAAATAAAAATAATTAAATAAATAAGATAGGTTAACTTTTTTTAATGATGCAAATTTTACAGAATATTTAAAAATAAAAACTATGATGCTGAATTTCTGATTAAAATTATGCGATATGGAATAAATCTGGCATTCCTCTCTTAAACGTATCTATATATTAATAGGCAAACATGAAATTTGTAGTACACTTTAAACATGATAATTATGGGAGTAGAGGATTGAAAATAGTATCATTCGACAGATATCATTAGCCAGATTTGCAGAATACAAAAATTATTTTCTTGCAATGTCAAGAAGATATTTAAAAATACTTTTATTTTTATGTCTTTTTCCATTTCATACACGTATTCTTAAAAAAAAAAAAAAAAAAAAAACTAAAGTAGAAAGTTGTTGAATCTGGCAATTTCTGAAAACTCAAATAAAACCATAGACACAGTAATTTGTATAATGGAGCATCACTATGCTCTCGACTACAATTTTTTTATTCTAACAAGGAAACATTCAAAAGGTGTCATCTTCAAAAAGTATTGAAAAAAAATATATGTGATTCTACTCTTCATAAAACACCAGAAAATGAAAAATTATCGGCTGAAATTAATTACAGCGGCCACAAAATAGTATCAAAATTAAGCATATTTGGCGATTTCACACTGCTAGGCGATTGATTTTGAGTACTTGGCGGAAAAGCAAAACACTGTTCTGTTTGTACACGGCAATCTCGGTGCTAGCAAACATATCGCCTAACAGCGCTAAATCGCCAAATATGCTTAATTTTGATAATTTTTTGTGATCGCTGTAATTAATTTCAGACGATATATTTTTCATTTTCTGGTGTTTTATGAAGAGTAGAATCGCATATATTTTTTTTTTCCATACTTTTTGAAGATGACACCTTTTGAATGTTTCCTTGTAAGTGTAAACAGCCGTTAGAGTAAGGTGACCAAACGTCCTCGAATCATGAGGATAGTCCTCGAATTTCGATCTATGTCCTCAGCAATTTGAAAATCATTTGAGGGGAAATGTTCTCGAATGTACAATTTTGTTCTAAAATGTCCTCAAATTAAAGCATAATTTAGCTCTGTCCTCGAATGGCCCTTTAATTTGAGGACGCTGTGATGATTTGCCCACAAATTGGGTTTCAAAAATTTGGTCGCCTTACATTAGAGTGGTAGAAATTTGATTGAATGTGTGTTAGATCGAAAGTTTATACTGTTGAAAAAATACGTACACTTGCCTCCGAAAGTCTACGTACACACAATAATTTTCCATATTCGTGGACCGATCACTAAGTAAATGGAGTATTTCTGAATCAATAAAACTTTTATTGATTCCTCTAACATTGTAAATTCAAATGACACAAATAACAATTACCTGATAGTTACATAAAATAATAAAAATATTCATAACTTAAAAACGACACAACTTGTGTGCATCAAAAGTCTGCGTACACTGGAAAAAACCTTTACAATAATGGAATGTAATTAAAAGTTAATACCTTGTAGGGTATCCTTTTCTTTTTATAACTTCTCTTAATCTATTTGGCATAGATTCAACTAACTTAGATGTCTCTTTTGGGACTATTTTGTTCCACTCTTCGACTATGACAGATTTGAGCATTTCTTTAGATGTTATTTCGTGCTCCCTGATTTTCCGCTCGAGTAAATCCCACAAATGCTCTATTGGGTTTAGGTCTGGGGACTGGGGTGGTGTATGGAGTTGGTTTGGCACATGGTACAGCAGCCATGACCTCACAATGTATGCCGTGTGCTTGGGATCGTTGTCCTGCTGAAAGTAAAAATCATCACTCATCCCAAGCTTCTCAACACTTACCTTGAGATTTTTCTTCAATATGTTCAGGTAATCAATTTTATTCATTGTTGATTCAATAAATTCCAGATTACCAACCCCACTGCTTCCCATAGACCCCCAAACTATAACACCCCCTCTTCCATGCTTGACAGTCGGAAAAAGATTCTCTTTCTTTATCTCTGCACAGGGTTTCCTCCAGACATATTTTCTACCTTGATGCCGAAAATACAAAATTTACTTTCATCTGAAAATATTAACTTTTCCCAAAAATCTTGAGTTTTATTTATGTGTTCTTTGGCAAAGACCATTCTCTTAACTCTGTTCACTCGAGAAATGAATGGCTTCTTTCGCGCTACTCGGCCATGATAGTCATGCTTTTTCAGTTCTCTTCGAATTGTAGTTAAACTCACATTTTTTTGGAATCTCTCAGCAACGCTTTCAGCTATTTGTGAAGCTGATAGTCTTGGATTTATTTTTACAGAGCGTATTACAAAGAGGGATTCTCGAAGCGACAGTGCAGACGGGCGGCCGGATCTTGGTTTTGACGTTAAAAGTCCAGTTGATTTGTAGTTCATGATCACTTTTTGAATCGATGAATGTCTCCTATTAACAATTTCAGTAATTGCTCTAAGAGATTTACCCCTTTTCCAAAGATCTATGATAATCTTTCTTTCAGCAATATTGATTTCTTTTCTGTTACCTGCCATGGAATCACACAAACATTCAAAACCTCAAACCGTAAGTAAATCGTAGTAGAAGCTTACAGTTACACAAAAACACGACGTAGTGCGATTATCTCACAGTAAAAGGTATTTAAAAGCTCTATTTTTAAGTGTACGCAGACTTTTGGCAGTGTTGATTGGCGATTATTTGGCGGTCATTCTTGTATCTCCTTATTAAGGTAGATTTTGTTGTTACTGTATGAATCAGTAAGCTTGGAAGAATCACCGAGAGGTATGCTGATTTTCTCAAGAGAGATTGCAATAGTAATTTTAGTATGAACACGTAAAATGATCGCCTGTACGCAGACTTTCGGCAGCAAGTGTAAATAAAAAAAGGATTTGATTTATGAAAGTTCTTTTTTTCCCTAATTCATTTAAGATTTAATTTCTTTCTTTCTTTCTTCTTCTTCTTCTTTTTTTCTTTTTTTCCTTTAATGATTCATATCAGCTCTTATTTAAAGACATATTTTTAAACTAAAGCATAATGTAATCCAATTTACTGAAATTGATTAATTATCTTTCGTAAAAAAAGGTTTATTACTATATCTTCTGCACATATAAGAAGAAAAGTATAAGATTTGGTAAAACTTTTCTGGCATTTCAATGCATTTACACGTTTTGAGTTTTCCTTGCATTCCAATTGAGAGTAATTGACTACTTATTTATTTATTTTTTTAAAGAGATGCATTATTCTATTTTCTGCTTATATAAGAATAAAGTATACAATTCCGGAAAAAAATTAGATTTCCGGTTTTCGATGAAGTTACATGTTTTGAGATTTCCTGAACCCAATTCGATCGGCTTCCTCTCAGCTTCTGTATTCTATAAACGCACCAAATCAAACATAGTGTATGAGATGGATATTATGTAAAAAATGCTGGTTTAATTTGGGTGCATATCGGTCGACAAGTGTTGCTGCTGTGCTGCAGTTTATCTCCAGTTATGAGAAGGCAATTATTTTGTTTTGCTTTGCAAAAAGTAATCCAGTTTCCACCACTGGGCGTTACTATTTTATTTAAAGGACAAGTCGGAGAGAGACGAGGAAAATGATACAAGGAGGGAAGTCACAAGGTACGTTAAAATTATTATTATTATTATTTTAACATTCAATTTCTTCTCAAATTTAGTATACTTCCATGAAATCTATCATATCTATGCACTTAGCGTATTTCGAATAATAAAAAGTATATTTTACATGGACAGGCCTCTTCCATCTATAGATATAATAAAATAAGATGTTTATGTGTGTGTGTCATTGCGTATGTATATCCGGAGAATTTTAGGAAAATGGCTGATCACAGAGCTACAGAAATTTGCATGGAGGTTCATAATGACCTCTCCTGATGCACCTCGAAGCCCGATTTCGAATTTTTGATAACTATTCTTTTAATTAGAAGTTTTATTTTATTATTTATTTTATTATTTATTTATTATTATTTATTATTATTATTTATTATTATTTATTTTATTATTTATTATTTATTTTATTATTTATTTATATATTTTTTGAAATTGCATTTTGCCTTAGTGTTTCCGTGTCACGCTAAAAAACAAGGCGTTTCCTTTTGAAAGTAAATGTGAGGTATTTTTCATGTTGGTCAATAGTCGGTTAAAGCGTCAAGTTTTTAATGCGATAGTCATGGATTCGATACTCGGGGGCGGATGTGTTACTTTTTTTGCAAATAATTAATAGATAAGATGTCAATTGTAAAAGAAAACATTCCATTGTCTACACAGTATCCTATGAAATTCTGATTAGATTTTTTTAAGCTTTCTTTTAGTTACTAAAACGCACAAAATAAAAATTTCAGTGAAAAAAAAAAAAAAAAAAAAAAAAAAAAAAGCCACTGGAGCCCTAAAAATTATAAAATAAATATTTATTCTTAAAGAGATATGGCTATAAAAAAATCAACGTGTCATCAATAAGTAAATTTTAAAGAAAAATATAGATTTTCGCTTTTGCAAGAGATGACATGTTTTAACTAATCAAAATATTTTAAAATGCATTCGAGAACAACATTCAAGATTCTTTTCATAATTGTTAGATTTTTTATCTTTTTTTTTTTTTAATTAATTAAAATATGAAAATAATTTCCTTATAATAGCTTGAAAATTGGCCATTTAAATATTAGTTTTAAATTTAACTGTTGCCAAAAAAAGTTTTCGAGTTCATTGTTTTCGACAAAAAAAAAAAAAAAAAAAAAAAGAAAGAAAAGTTCACGCAAATAAGGACATTTTACTCCTGAATAATGAAACTAAACTATTTAATAGATGTTGAGATACAGTCATCTTTGAAATTTTAATTCCTATATAATAACAAATCTACCTATCGCTGTTAAATAACCAAATTAAAGTACCCGGAATTGACCTTTCTACAGGCAATGGTAAGCTGGACCCGATGCAGTGGGGGGGGGGGGCGGAAAAAGACCTGACGCAGGCAGCAGGTACTCGAAGCAAAGTTTAGGGCAATTTCAATGTAGGTTTTTTTTTTTTTTTTTTTTTTTAAATAATGTAATATAAAAAATAAACACTGATTCAATTCTTTCAAAAAATCATTTGAATATAGTGACCCTCGCTAGTAGGAAAAATAATACAAAATAATGCCCAATTTCTACGCTAACTTTAATGTATTTTAAAGTTCCTTTTGTTTTAATGTGTGTTTTTTTGTATATGACTAAACACGTCTGTGCATTGAATTATTACATCTCAAATACAGCATCAGTTACTTACAAAAAAAGTTTAAAATTCTAAATCTTCATCAATTGTTCCCTTGCGACTGAGTTTTAAATTTGGTATTAAGTATAATAATTTCTTGATTACAAAAGGAATGCCCAGTTTTGCGTGAAATACGAAAATTACACTGTTCTGCAAAAAACTTTTTCTTTCGAGATCTGGTACCATTCTTGCAGATTCTTATGTAAAATGACTTCTTAAATCCAAATATGACCACCATTTTGCCCAATCACCCACCGTTTTCTAGATACACATCTTCCAATCAATTTGATTTGGAGAGGAACGATGATTATTTTAACCGTGAAAATTCTAAAACACGAACATTTATAGTAAGGGGAAAATTTGAGGGGATTTGTGCCCAGAAAACAAAAGAGAAAATCAATAAAAACAATCAGTTTCTGTTTCTTTTTTTTTTTTTTTCATTTTTTCTTTTTCTTTTCTTTTCTTTTTCTTTTTTCTTTTTCTTTTTTCTTTTCTTTTTTTTTTTTTTTTTTTTTCTGGCAATATTTCTCTTATTTTTTATATATTCCATATTTACCATTTTCTTACCAAAACACCCCAAATAGTAAAATTTATATAGTGAAAAAATTTTCAAAATGTTGGTGAATAGAGTAAAGTCTCACATCCCTCGCAAGAAAGTTTAACTGATTCAGTGTACGACGTTTGCTTTCAATAACTCCCACGTTAAATGTTTTGGGCAGTAAAACATGTACTATATTTAAATTTATTTGATTTTGTTTAATTGTTCCTGTTTTGTTTAATTGTTAAAATATTTTGCTATACACTTTTTTATGTACATGATACAAATCGATTTTTTTTAACTTTTGCTTTTTAACTTGTGGTCATCTCGCTTGAATGAACAACATGGCCGCCTAGAGCTAAATTTACAGTTTAAACAACCAAATAATATTATATCTTGCTAGAAACCATTTCACTAATATTTCGGTAACATTTATACATTTTGACATCTCCCGTATTAAAATATTTTTTGATTTTCACTCTAAAATTAATACTTTCTTGTGGCATCGTTAATTGTCTTATCCTTGCTATTTTTGAAATATTTTCTAAAATTACAACTTTTCTAACAATCGCATTTTGTCTTTAACACTGGGCTCAATCGTAAAGTGCACGTGGAGGACGACGTAATAAAATCTGTTCAATAATTTGCTTTTTAAACGATAAAATTGGCGGTTGCAGATAGAAAAAAAGAAAATATTCATGTGCCGCTTTTTTATTTTGTTTGTCCCTTAGGGTATATACGCACTAATATATTTCACTACGCAATAGCAATCATTTTGAAAGGGAACAATGATATAATATGCAAACTCAATTTCCTTTCTAGATGAAATATAAAGTTATTTTAAGAAACACTACATTTATTTTTCATGGGCAATTCTTTTCACACTTTTAAAAATATATACTATTTACTTCCTTTATTATGTTAATTAACTTAAATGAAATGCACTCCGCATATCAAAAAGATTTCGCAGTTTAGATGAAAATGTAGTTCAGAAATTTTCGGGCATCTGCATATAGCGTTCGAGTTTCACGTACTTCATGAATATTTTAATAATAAATCTACCTATTTGAAAGACATCTACCCCACATTCCATTTCGATTGCTGAAATATGTATTTTTATTCTCAGAAATCATAAATTTAATGCTTATGAATAACGTCGTTTTGAAATTTTTTTACTATAGTATTGGTTTATTTCATTTTCGAGCATACAATATGTAAGAAAAGTATTTAACTTTTAACATTCATTGGTTTCGCAGTGAAACTAAACACTTGACATCATTTAACAATTTGTGTGTATCATTTTTTTTTTTTTTTTTATTCCTCCTTGTTTTAATCAGTTTTTAAACTTTTGTTCCTTTTTCTGTTCGGTAGATAGCAGCACTATTCCAAAATTTAACAAATAATGCTTCAAAGGAAGCTAAATGCATAAGTCACTTGAAGTTTCTTAGTGGACGTGAGTGCGAATTCCTGGTTTGATGATGCACTCATGTCTACTTTTTTTTTTCATTTAATGAAAAGCTGGACTATTATTTTCACCCGAAACAATTTTTACGAGTTTTTGTAGTCGATAATGTTTACTTACAATGTGCTATATTTATTAAATTAAATATTATTTGAATTTAATAACTTTCACTTATAGATGTTTCAAACCAATAATTTCTCGAAAAGGGATAATGCTATTTTTTTTTTCAAACATTTATGATCCGTTATGCGTGTAAAAGCCGCTTTTAAAATTAATTTAGTAATTTTTAAAATAAATTAAATAGTGAACGTTAAAGGGTTAAATCATGGAAAAAATTAGACCATGATATTTTAGTGCATCTATATGCTTTATGCTCTTTTTTTTGTGTTAGTTAGTTAGTTCTTAATGTTAGTTCTTAAAAAAAAAAGAAAAAAAAAAAAAAGAAAAAGAAAAAGAAAAAGAAAAAGAAAAAGAAAAAAAAAAGAAAGAAAAAACATGCTTATTATCATAAGCTATCGACTCAAATTATTCGAAGTGCTCTATTGACTTAACGTCATATTCGAGTGAGCTGAAAGTTTGTAAATCTGCTGTAAGTTACCATCGCAAGAAATGTATAGATTTTGATGAATGTAAGTTTTATAGTTTTTTACTTTCTTCTATATGTAATATAGAGAAAGTATTGGATTCGCGAAAATTTTCGACCTCCGTTTTTTGACGGATCTACACGTTTTGGGATGTCCTGAACACGAATTGATAGTTTTTAGAAAATGTCTGTCTGTGTGTCTGTCTGTCTGTGTGTCTGTCTGTCTGTCTGTCTGTCTGTCTGTATCATTTTTTTGTGGACGCTGTATCTCACGAACATATGAATGAAATTTAACCAAACTTGGTATTTAGTTGCACCCTGACATGAACTGGTGCCCATTAGATTTGGGGATCAATAGCTCAACAGGTGGCGCTGTAATCGCATTTTATGCAAATTTTTAACATGGCAGCATAGGACAAAATTCCGTATAAATGGGCATAATGAGAGTTATTTTAAACTTGTGATTGTAAAATGAATTTGAATTATTGATGATAGTAGTAGTTAACTAGGAAAAAAAAATTGTGCATGGGGAGGCATCGGTTCCCCCCCTGGGGGGGAAGTACCCCCCCGGTGGGGTTAAATTTTGAAGATGGGTATCATTCGAAAGATCTCGTCAATACCTTTAAAACGAATGGTTGAACCATAAATCTGTGATAATTTAAAACAAAGTTATCGATTTTTTTTACTTTTAACAAAAAAAAAAAACAGAAAAATAATCGTATTTTTTTTTTTTTTTTTTTTAACGAAATTTTACCAAACTTGGTATTTAGTTGGTCCCCGACAAAAACTGTTGCTGATTATATTTGGGGATCAATAGCTCAACAGGTGGCGCTGTGATAGCATTTTATCTAAATTTTTAACATGGCAGCATAGGACAAAAATTCGTATAAATGTGCATAAAAAGAGTTATTTTACACTTGTGTTTGTAAAATTAATATGAATTATTGATAATAGTAGTACGTAACTAGGAAAAAAATTTTGTGCATGGGGGGGCATCGCTTCCCCCCGGGGGGGGGTAAATTTTGAAGATGGGTATCATTCGAAAGGTCTCGTCAATACCTTTAAAACGAATGGTTGAACTATAAATCTGTGATAATTTAAAACAAAGTTATCGATTTTTTTTACTTTTAACCAAAAAAAAAAAAAAAAAAACTTAGAAAATATTCTATTTTTTTTTTTTTTTTTTTTTAATATTGTTAGTGATTGAATATGTATTAATTTTCACAAAAAAAAAGGAAAAAAAAAAAATCTTTTTTTTTTTTTTTTTTTAAATATTGTTACTGATTGAATATGTATAGGAAAATATAGAAGAAAGTCTTGTGGTGGCCACAACATACTAGTTTTTTTTTTTTGCGTGAGTAACTTAATATGCATGTACTTAGAACAAGTCGATAAGAAGTTCCAGTAATTTTCCCTAATCACAAGCCTAAAGTTAGGGGTTAAAGAAAAAATTATTACTTTTTTTTAAATTTAACTTTTTTGTAAGTTGTAAATGAAGTACCTTTAGAAATAAATATGAAAAAACTCTCAGCATAGCATCGTATAGTACTATATTAATTTCCAAATCAATATATGAAATGCGCCATAAAAGTAAGTTCCTCTTTTTTTTTAACATTTTCCAAGAAAATTTAAAAGTGTTAATGGCTTCGGTTTGTCTGTTTGTCCGTCTGACTGTCTTTTCGAGCTCTAACTCCGTTAAGTATTATTCTGCGCTCAAAGCTGGTAGATGGGAGGTGCCGGGTTCGATCCCAGGTCGCGCTCATCGACCTAGCCGTTCGGAGTTTTCCGTGGTTTCCTCCGAAACTCGCGTAAATACGGGCTAGGACCCCTTAGAAAGACCCCCACGGAGGGCATTCCCCCTCTAGGCCTAGGACACATCAGGAGTCAATCGGCCTTAAATCCTACAACCAACCAACCGTTAAGTATTAATGGAATTTCTTGAAACTGATATATGTTATTCAAGGTCATTATCGGAGGTTCCCTGTTAAAACTGGGGTGAATAAATCTACTGGTTTGTGTATAAGGACACCCAAAAGAGTTCCAAAGCACTGCGTTCTATGAGAGATATTTCTATAAACCAAATTTTAATAACTTTACTTTGCCCAAATCTTAATGAAATTGAAATATGTTATTCATATGCACAAAAGAATACTTTCTATAGAATATAGTACAGGGTGGTCCGAAAAACATGATAGAAAGTAAGCGATCTTTGTAGAAAAAGTAAAATATGCAAGAACATGAAACCTATGTTATTGAATAAAGATATGAATGACATTTAATATACAAGGTGCTCGAAATGTCTACCGTCCCCGACTATAGTGTTATAAAGCCAGTTACGAAACTCTGTCATGAAGCGCTGGAGTGTGTCGGAATCAAGTGCATCAATCTCAATTCTGATGGTCGATTTCAGGTCCTCAAGTGAATCAGGGGGATTCCTATAGATTCTATCCTTAGTGTAAACCCATAAGAAGAAGTCGCACGGATTTAGGTTCGGACTGCATGGGGACCCCTCTATCCTGTGCCCAGTGAAATTTTCTGAATTCAATGCAATCAAACGCTCACTAAACTTCGTTTTAAGTCACAGGAAGACATCAGCAGTTCTATGGGGACGAGCCCCATCTTGCATGAACCAGTACTGGCGTGTCATTTTGAGACAGCCCGCTTCAGGGCCAAAGTGATGCTCTAGAAACTCTCGATACTTCACTCCCGTGACCATACCGTCAATGAATATCGAACCACTCATCCGCTTCGACAATATGGCACACCACACCGTGACCCTTTGTGGATACAGTCGTGAGACGACACTGAAATGAGGATTTTCCGTACCTCAATGGCGACTCAAAAAATATTCTTACGATAAACAATCGTTCTTCCAAGGTCAGTGATTCCATATTGGTTATTCATTATTTCCGGTAATCAAGCATTCACCTTAAATGTCAATATATGTGCTATTACAATATGGAAGATTTATACTTATATCAATACATTTGAAATCAGGAACTTAAAATACTTTCTATCATGTTTTTCGGACCACCCTGTATAATTAACATTAGATAAAACACAAAAATATTCATTTACATTAAGAGCTATTATTGGATTTTTTTTAATTGCATTTTTGCTTATATTAAAGGTTTTTAACACTTTTTAACAATTTTCAACTGTGAATGTGGTTTGAATTGTATAGCTGCCTGTCCATTTTTCTATCTGTTCATCCGCTCGTTCCCACCATACTGAAATAGTAACAGAATTTTTTAAAATTTATATATGTTATAAAGACATATATGTTTTTCAAGTTCATTGAATGTTTCCCATCTGAAATAACTTTAATAGGTTCTGTACAATATGTTCTTGTGCAGGTAGGTATACCCTAAAAAATTACAATGTATTGCGTTTTAGGACAGACATATTTATAAATGATATTTAAAAAACTTGCTACTGCAAAAATCATAAAGAAATCGACATTTATTGTTAATATGCTAAAATAATGTTTTATATACAATATGATATGATATGGTTAACTTTCAAGATTTACAGGGCTACACTAAAATATTCAGATACATTAAGAACTGTAATTGCAATCTCAGGGCTGCATTTTCTTTAGCGTTAAGCATTTTTAACACTTTCCAACAATGTTTAAGAGTGATTATGAATACGTTTAGTCTATTTGTATGCTTTTCAGTCTCCCTGTCTGACCGTTGTGTGATACCGTAAGCAAAGAACATTAAAAGGTATGCGATACAAGAAGTACGTACAGTTGGAAAGTGTTGATAATCAGTGCGTACCGTATAATTTTTCGTTCATGTTTCTTTTGACCACATCGATAAGAACACATTTTTGGCAGATGTGTGATATCTATCTGGTTCTATTAAGAAGTAATTACCACCATTTTAAATCTGCTGATTTGTGTATGTTCTTCGTGGTACATGTTTAAAACGGCGGAAGAATTTTATAATTATCCTACTTGTAAGGTGAGGTCTGTACGACGTTCCTGTGACTTCACCATTTGTCACAATATTAAATTTATAAGTTAAGGACCCTCTTCACTCACCGCCGCCGGAAGCCGAAGCTAATGTTATTCTATGGGAAATTTTTCTTTATAAGTAACTTATTATTAGAATTTAAAACTTCTTGTTTTATTTATTAAATAAATAAAACAACAAAAAATCAATTGATAATTCCTTCCCTCCCTCTTTTTTTGTGTGTGTTCCTCTCTGATTGGTCCTGCATGATGCTTCCTATTGGTTGTTTGTGTTGCTCCTCCCCCTCTGGATTTTGCCCTGCTTTCAGACTTGATTTTGCTTCCAAGGCAGTAGCACGTTTTTTTTTTTTTTTTTTTTTTTTTTTTTTTTCACCTGTTGAAGAAAGGTTACGTCCTTTCGAAACCGGTTGTGCTGGCTTAAAATTTATGGTGTGTTAAGAAGTTTTAAAATCTAATATTGATTTATTGATTGTACACCAGTTTTGAATTTAGTTTTGAAATAACTTATTAACTAATACATATTTTTAAATCCTGTTTTCACATTCTGAAAATTCCAAGCTGTTAAATTGACGGACCTTTTTTTTTTTTTTTTTTTTTTTTTTTTTAAATATATATTTTTATTTTTTTATATTTTATTTTGAAGCTTCAAAATACGAGTTTTCAGTATGTACGGTAAGTGAAGAGGGCCATTAAGACATAAAGTAAAAAAAAAAAAAAAAAAGACGCATGAAGAAGAAGTGGGGACAAAAATTGATAGATTGGGTAGAATGGGTGGTCCGAATGGGACACAAATTGGTAGATGTGATGTACATGTGGAGACAAACAATTGATTACAGTTTCAGAAAATTTGAATGATTTAATCAAGAGAAAGGGCCTCACAAAGTCACTTCCGGCCCTTATGTACACAGTTATTCGGCTTGGTATTAATTGATAGAGTTGGCAGATGTGCTCCTGTGAAGTACCGTGCCAAATTCTGTCCAATTGTTGCGTCAGATTGGTAAAATCCCGAGCTGGTTGTAGGACCCTTTTTATGATGCTTCAAACGTCTTCAGTGGAAGAGAGATCCGGGGACTGAGCTCAGCCTCACTGAGCTGCCTATTAAGGGTATTTGAAGTCACTGAAGTACCAGTTGCACGTAGGATCGACGATAATGATGAATTGGTGCTCGATTCCATCAAAACCTGTATGTATGCCAATTTGTGTCCAGTTTGCATAACTCTTTCTTGGTGCGTCACTTTTTTTTTTTTTTTTTTTTTTTTTTTTTTTTAATATAGAGTATATATGTATGATTATAATACGATTATAACTTGCGAACTGACGGACGAAATAATTTGTAAACAAACATGCTCTTTCCTTATTACTAAAAATCGCCAAAAGAGCGATAAACGACCAAATATAGTGACGTTAAAATAGTTTTCTACACATGCGTGACGGGTGCCTTTCATCTATCTAGAAGCCAGTATAACAATAGTATTAAGCAAGAAAAAGCGCGTAGGAACGATCCCTTAGGTGGAAAGCATCCCCGGTGTTGTAAATCTTCACTATGTGTATCTCTCAAAAGCACTCGTCAATATTTTTAAAATGAATGGTTGAACCATAAAACTGTGATCTTTTAAAACGAAGTTATTAATCATTTATTCATTTTTAACTGAAATTTCTTTTTAAAAACTTCAGAGGAGTGGTAAAGGTGTTTCCTCCAATGACGACAAAAACTAACTTTTCTTCTACATTTAGTGCTATGCTTCTTTTAGATGTATGAATCGTCTGCATCCATTATGGAAAATAATTTTAATAAATATTAATTTTATTAAAGAAGGAAAGGGAATTCTATTCTAAGGAAATTTTTATAGGAAAATTTCGAAAAAAGTCTTGTGGTGTCCACACATACTATTTTTTAATAAAAGCAAATTGTTTAAAATATGTATCTCATATATAAAATATTCATTCTCTGAAATTCAATTTTGAAGGATTAATTTTATTTCATCAAATTTTCGAAATTTTACGTTATTTTACACAATGTACATGTTATATATTACATACATAATTTCAACAAAAATTTTAGCGATTAATGTAAATATAACAGGGATAAATATGCATTTGTGATTTTCTGTCATAAACAAAAATTTTAAATTAATTCTATAGATCCCTTAAAAAAAAAAAAGTTTTTTTATTTTTCTTCTGTATGGTAAAATAATTTATTTCTTCTTTTGTTTGTTATAAAAACAACATTTCCGAAAAAGAGTGATGCTTCAATTTTTTTTATGTTAAATAACAATGCATAGTTACTGATTTTTTTTTTTTTTTTTAATTTCTTTTAGACTAAACTCATGGCTAGGAAATTCAATGATGAAATTACCTATTCCTTGAAATAGATTTTGTAATATACTTCAATGAAAGTAATTAAAATAGAAAATTCAAAGAAAATTGAAGAAAGATCCCAATAAAGAAATATATACGTTCATCTTTAAAGCAATATTATTATAAACATGCGTTGCAAAGATATCTTTTCTCACGAAGATAATCTTTTTAACGTTCATTTTGCATGTGTCACCTTTAAAATTCCAGGTATAACTTCTTGATAGGCAAACAAATTTAATTAAAATTTTTTCTTCACAGCACGTCGACATTTAAGACGATATAATTTCCCTCTGTTTATTATACAAAATTCTATTGAATGTATTTTACCCTTAAAGAACAATAAACTAAATATATATATTACATTTTTAATTAAAATCAAAATTTAGATTACTAATAATTCATTATTTAATTTTAATTTAAAATAAAACCTTTTTGTGTATTATAAGTAATCAATTACATGAAGTCTAAATTAAATACTTATAAGATCAAAGAAAAAAAATGTACCATGATTTTAAATTTTCTGTTGAATCTATAGAACTACATTAGCACTTTATTAATGTGTAGAAAATTCTTAAAGTAAAATGATGTCAATCTTTGTGAGATGCATAAGTTAATTCTTTATAATTTTTTAACCTTCGCGTTTAATTAAATGCATTCATTAGTTTCTCTTACCCATAGGGTTGAAAAACTGTTGTTTTAGGGTCAAAGTTTCGAACATGAGTTTTAGTTATATTTACATGCTCTGAAGTCCCCTGAATACAAAAATCATGTTATGGTCTGTGTGTCTGTCTGTGTGTCTGTCTGTGTGACTGTTATCAGCATATCCCAAGAACAAATAGTAGCAGAAATTCCAAACTCGATATTCTAAATGTGTATCATATAGAGATGTTACAGTAAGCTTTTCGTTGAGATGAAGCAAATGGTTCGTGTACAGGGACACTCAAAAGTATTCAAATACATTACGTCTATGGGGGAAATTGCAGGTAAGTATTTTTTAACATCTATATAGACTGCACAAAACCAAATGAAACGAATATATATTTTTTGAAATTTTTTAGTCAACTGGGAAATTTTTTTTGTGTATGTAGGAGCCTCGCCTCCCCCTCTGGGGGGAAGGTCCCCCCTCGAAGGGAGTAAATTTTCATGACGAGTATCTCTCAAAATTGCTCGCCAGTACCTTTAAAACGAATGGTTGGGTTGACCCATCGATCTGCGATAATTTAAAATAAAGTTATCGATTTTTTTTCATTTTAAACCAACAAATTTTTTTTTTGTTTTTTTCAAATGTAATATTGAGAAAAAATTCAACTTTTTCTTTTATATTTAGTGTTATACTACTTCTGTAATATGGGAATTGTCTGCATTATCATAAAAGATAATTTATTTAAATAATAATTTAAAAAAAAATATTTTTTAAAATCAGAATTATTTTTTAATAACGGAATTAAATTCTATATAAATGTAGGTGCATTAATGAAACGGGGGGTTGAGGGGGTGGGCGGTTGTCCCCCTCACACAGAACTAATTATCATATAAAACTCTTCCGAAGCCTAATTTGAATTGTTTAGCATAGGTTTCCATAACAGTACTCGTTATCTTACCTCTTAATCTCCAACCTGTATTTATAGTATTAAATTTCAGGTTAAGAAAAGGTCGTGTGAGTGACACACCAGATTATTTTTATGTCGAAAGAAAATGAACTCGTATATATATATATATATTTTCTTCTTCTTCTTTCTTTCTTTCTTTTTCAACCATATAAATTATGGCTAATATTTTTTAAACTATTAGAAGGTTATTATTTTCATATTTTAATTAATTAAAAGAAAATTAATCAAAAATACGAAAATCGAACTTTGAAGTATTTGGTTGTCATCGGGTTTTGATCTACTCTGAAAGTTTCAAATGTCTAACTTGTAGGGAAGTTAGTTAAAAATTGATTGCAAGATTTGTACCGGATAAACAAGAATAGGAGTTAATAAATGACAAATCATGCAATCATAAAAGTCTCTAACTTTAAAATATTTAGACAATCATATCGATATTATGATTCAATATTATTATTTTTTATTTTCTCTTACCCACAAGGTGGAGAAAGTATTGTTTTGGGGTCAAATTTTCGAACGCGAGATTTTGTTATATTTACACGTTTTGAGCTACCCTGAATACGAAAATCATGTTTTTAGCAAATCGTCTGTGTGTTTGTGACTGTGTCTGTGTGTGTGTCTGTCTTTTATTAGCATATCTCAAAAGCAAATTATGCCAGAAAGTTCAAACTTGGTATTCTGAATGTGTGTCATATAGGGACGCTACAGTAAGCTTTTCGTTAAGATCAAGCAAATGGTTCGTGTACAGGGACAATCAGGAGAATTCTAATATATTACGTCTATGGGGAAAATTGCAGGTAAGTAGAGTTTAACGTCTATAGACTGCACTAAACCAAATGAAATGGGTATACATATTTTTTGCAGTGCATGTAGGAGCCTCGCCTCTCCCCCTGGGGGGAAGACCCCCCTCGAGGGGAGTAAATTTTCATGATGGGTATCTTTGAAAAGAGCTCTCCAATACCTTTTAAACGAATGGTTGAACCATCGATCTGCGATAATTTAAAACAAAGTTATCGATTTTTCTTTTACTTTTAACAAAAAAAACTTCTTTTTTTTTTTTTTTTTTTTTTTTTTTTTTTTTAATATTGGGAATAAAATGGACTTTCATTGGATATTTTGTGTTATACTACTTCTCTAATATGGAAATCGTCTGCATTATCATAAAAGATAATTTTTTTAAATAATAATTTTAATAAATTATTTTTAAAAAAACACAATTATTTTTTAATAACAGAATGAATTAAATTCTATATAAATGTAGGTGCATTAATGAAATGGGGTGTTGAGGAGGGCGGTAGCCCCCTCACATAAAACTAATTATCATATAAATCTCTTCAGAAGCCTAATATGAATTGTTTAACACAGGTTTACATAACAGTACTCGTTATCTTACCTTTTAATCTGCAACCTGTATTTATAGTATTAAATTTCAGGGTAAGAAAAAGTCGTGTGAGTGACACACCAGATTATTATTATTATTTTTTTTTTTTTTTTTAACATAGAGTGATAACATCCTTTTAACATATACTTTTAATGAAATTGATGAAATTGCTCATAGGATTCTGACGAACATCAATATTCTCGTGTACTGCAGCATAAGCAAGATTTGACAGCATGCTCGTTCGCATGATTATTCATGAGTATTTCATCAGATTCAAGTCAATATCATGTATTATTCAAGAGTTAAAGGTCTTACGCTAATGATCAGACGCAATTTAACCATGAGTAAATCAACTAATTTGTTTTCAGGAGGTTAAAGTTTCAACTAAAATGTTAACTGTGATAAAATTAAAAAACATTAAACATATCGTTTAACTTTACTTTAAAATAAAAATGTACACACATGTATGTTGAAAAGAAATATCAATGCAATAATAAAGTGATAATATTTATATTATTTTAAATAAGAAGAAATAAAGGCATTTATTTATTTTTTATTATTATTAATTCGTCATTTATTTATTATAATATATCAATTAACGCTTTATAAAATATTAACTATTCAATTTATTCATAAGTAAATCAACTAATTTGTTTTAAAGATGTTAAATGTTCAACTGAATAGCTCATATTAAATGTGACAATGTATGGAAATTCCAAATCATCATTTAACTTCACTTTGAAATAAAAAATATATACATATATATGTTGAAAGTGAGAGTATATATATATATATATATATAAAAAAAAAGAGCATTTATTCATTTATTTTCATATTTTTTATTTACATATTTATTAGAGTACATCAATTAACGAATAATATATATACATATTTATTTATTTAGGGATCCGGAATATTCGCCCCCAGCATCTCGCCCCCAGCATTTCGCCCCCGGAAATTTCGCCCCCGAGTGATGTAAAATATAAATGTAATTACAAATAAAATATAAACATACATGCGGTATTTTCCAAAATATTACCATGTTTTTATGAACTTCGATTCGTCTTTGTTTGTTTGTGTGTCCAGTACAAATATTGAAATCTATTTTTAATTAATTTCCCGACTAGCTAGACACTTAAAACTCTCCGAATAGTTCAGAACACGGTGACAATGCAATTTTTTAATACTTTTAGCTAACTGTTTCGGGTCCCTGCTGCCTTCGGCAGCGTTTGTGATTCAACAAATAATTATTTAACTAACTTCCCGACTAGCTAGACATTTGAAACTTTCAGAATAGTTCAGAACACGGTGGCAATGCATTTATTTTATTTTATTTTATTTTATTTTTACTTTTAGCTAACTGCTTCGGGTTCCTTCTGGCTTCGGCAGCATTTATGTGGTTCAACAGAAAATTTATTTAACTAACTTCCCGACTAGCTAGACATTTGATATTTTCAGAATAGTTCAGAACACGGTGACAATGTATTTTTTTAATACTTTTAGCCAACTGCTCCGTGTCCCTGCTGCCTTCGGTAGCGTTACCAGTAAAAACCTTGCAATTGACTTTTAACTAATTTCTCGACTAGCTATACATTTGAAACCTTCAGGAAAGCTCAGAACACAGTGACAATGCATTTTTTAAATACTTTTAGACAACTGTTTCAGGTCCCTGCTGCCTTTGGTAGAGCTTATATAATTCAACAGAAAATTTATTTTACTAACTTCTCGACTAGCTAGCCATTTGAAACTTTTATAATAGCTCAAAAGACGATAACAATGCATTTTTTTAATACGTTTTGCCGATTGTTTCGTGTCCCTGCTGCCTTCGTTAGCATATATAGGAATCAATAATTGTATAATTTTCCGACTAGCAAGAAATTCGAAACTTTTATAAAAGCTTATAACACGATGACTATGAGTTTTTTAATACTTTTAACCAACTTTTTCGAGCTCCCGCTACCTTCGGCAGTGTTATATGATTCAACAATCATGTTACTTCCCAACTAGCTAGACATTTGAAAGTTTCAGGATAGCTCAGAACACTGTAACATTGCATTTTTTCGTTACTTTTAGCCAAATATTTCGGGTCCCCGCTACCTTCGATAGCGTTCATATGATTCAACAGAAATTTTAAAAACATGTTACATAAAAAGTTCTTTCTTTTTATCTTGTAATAATTTGTTGTATAAAAATATGAAGTTTTTTTCAATATTGATATATGTTTTGATTTTGGTCATAACAAGGGTTCACAAACAGCATAGCGATAAAAGTATGCGTGAATGAATATTGAATATATACATTCTCGCTAAAAAAGGTTTACTATTTCTCTTCTAACATCGTTCATAAATTCTGGTCATTTTTAACTTTCAATAAGCAAAATTACTCTGATCCTCAATCCCATCCGTGGAGGTCAAAGATGTTATGTCATGTCTTCGGAACACCTTTAGGGGTAAGACGCAGGCGTCGCCAATTGCCCATTGCACAGCACTAGTGCGATGTAAAAACCCAACCAACCAACCAACCAACTCTGCTCCTTAAGAATTGAGAATCGAAACTGAGGTAGTTTTCAAATAAAGTACATTTTCAAAAGTAACTGTTAACTCTAACCGAGCATAGAAAGTTTTATTATGGGTTTACATTTATTATTTTACACTATTTATTAGTAATGGAGCATATAATTAATTAAATTACATTAAGCCAAAATAAATAATGTTGGCTTACAAAGTAAGTTTTCGTTTGTTTCGCAATTCGTCTTTTATCAATATCATTGCAGGCTTTATCTACGGGCTGAATATTCATAAAGAAAATCCATTCGTCGACTAGAACATAATTCTGTCTTAAAGAATCAAATTCGAAACGCTAAAATGTCGACAACTTTCGCAACAATAAAATTACAGGCTTTGTTTATGGGCTGAATATTCATTAAATAAAGTGATTTGTCGACAAGAACCTGCTTATGTCTTTACATATTACCTTATACACGCAAACATGTCTTCAACTTTCATAATAATATCATTACTAGCTATTAATATCATTAATGATATTAATTCTTATTAATATCATTAATATCATTACTGCTTCTATTGAAATCTCTATGATGGTAGGTCATATTTAATTGCCAAAACCTTCGTATTCTTGGTCATTATGAATATAAATCTCCTAAATATCTCCAAAACGGAAAATTATTATATAGTCCAAAAAGAGAGGTGCACAACTTACATGTTAAAAGAAACCCTTATGCCAATTTGCAACGTTCTACGTCGAACCGTTATTGAACTATGCGAGATACGTTACAGGCTCTATCTACGGGATAAATATTCATTTAAAAAAAATAAAAAATGCATTCATTTACAAGAACGTGCTTAGGTCTTTAAGCATAACTTTCTACACGTAAAAAGTCTTCAAGTTTCAAAACAATATCATTACTGGCTCTATCATTAGCTTTTTTTGAAATCTCTCTGATGATAGGTCATATATAATGGCCAAAATCTTTGTATTTTCGGTCATTATGAACATAATTTTCCTAAATATCTCCAAAACGAAAAATCATATAAATCATATAAATAGAGGTGCACAACTAGATGTTATAACAGACCAATATACTAATTTTCAACGTTCTACGTCTAACAGTCTTTGAATATGCGAGATACATACCCCCCCCCCCACACACACACACGCACACGTACTTACATACTTGACGTCACGAAAATTCATGCAAAATCGTTGATATCTCTTAAATGGTAACTCGTATTGAAACAAAAGTTGCAAGTGTACAACTAGACATTATAACAGTTATGCATATAAATTTGCAACCTTCTACGATCATTCATTTTTTGAGCTATGCAGAATACAAAATCAATTTCGCACATCCGAATTACTAACTTCCTTATACTTTGTATAAGGAAGTAAAAATGGTAAACTCATTTTTTTAAACACCAGTTTCCGAGATCTAAAACAGACCTACTTAAGTAAGATGACTGTTAATTTTTCTCTTATAACCACGTAATACATGAGAAAGGTTATCTAAAATGGATTTATGTAATAACTTTCACGAAAATCGTTGGAGCCGTCTTTCAGATACTAACTTTTACCAAAACTTGGCAAACTCAATTATTGACCGGAAAACAATAATTACGTAAAAAGAGCTTTAAAAAGAAGTTAAAATAACGAGTTAAAAGAAAAAAAAAATCCGTGCAGTTGTTTTTAAAGGAAAGCCCTTGCGAAGCCTGGAATTGCGCTATTTTTACCGGACGCCTATAAATTTTCCTGAACTAACCAACTATATTATTTGAAAGGTCATCTAATAGAGTGTTTATATAGCAACTTTGAAGAAAATTGGTAGAGCCGTTTTTGAGATACGGACTTACGGACCACTTCCGTTTTCCGCTCTCCCATTTCCTTTTTTCCAATTTCCCCCCAAAATTTGAATAATTTATCTTTACCAGACCTGTCTCAGTTCTGAAGTTTCGTAGTTCTATTTTTGTTAGCTTCGGAGATATGATACCCAGAAGATTCCGCACATACATACACACTAGGGTGGTTCGAAAAAATCGATTTTTTTATTTCGGAATCGCGTTACCTCTCAAAAGTTGTAGTTTGGTATCCTCAGTTGGGGAAAAATAACAAAAAAATTCTAAGTTGACATCTTCAGTTCGCGCATGAGGTTGAAAGTTTGAAAAAATATGTTAAAATTTGAAATTTTCAAAAAATAATAAAATTAGTTTTTTTGTAATTTTTTATAATGCAAAAGCCATAAATTGTTAGTATATAGCGTAGTTTGACCCCAAAAAAAATATTTTATAGCTTTTACATTATATCTTTAGTTCGCGCATACGCCTTAAATTGGGCTAAAATCTTCTAAAATTTGAAATTTACGTGTTTAATGTACAATAATACATACATGGCATATTTACGTTTCAAAAGTATTTTAAAAATTCTAAATTTGTTGAATATAACCTTTTATTACAGTATTATACGTACAAGTATAGTTACACACACACATTTATATGTATATAATAACATTGCACATCCTAGCTAATTACAGAATGATATATAGATTTTACCTATTTTTTGTGTCTTTAAGATTCCTCAGATGTGTTGAGCATTGTTTTAAATTGAGATTTGTAGTCAAATAATGGCACAGTTGACCTTCAGAGCAAAGTTGTCCTTATGAAACAATCCCTGTTCCCTTCTCCACTTTAGTACAAGATTCTGTTAAGAGCTTTACAATTCTTTCGACACTTTGCGTGTGGCAAAGAAATTTAATTAGCTCGAACTCTGGGAGAACATTAGTATTAATAAGTTCTTCTAGGCTTTGCATTGACACATTGCTCATTATTGGAGGAGGTGTAAGTTTGCACTTGGATCAATCAATAAGTTCAATGTAATTTGAAGCTGCAAAATTGATGGTCGGTGGTTGAAAAGTTCGCACCGATTTCCCTTTTGTCTCTTGTTTTCTTGCTTTTAGCAATCTTCGAAAAGCTAGCTGTTTTACGTGCACTCTCTCATCTAGTACCATTGAAATTAAAAGATTTTCGGGATGACAAAAATACGCATTCCTTTGAATGACAGGATCAATTATTTTACGTACCCTCTCGGGCAGCTGTCAAGTCTTCTGTACTAATTTATACACGTGAACTGCTCCAAACTTTACGGAGGGATGCATTTTAATTCCAAACCATACTGGAGTGTATCTCTTCATGATATAGCTGACCAGAAGTTTTTTTCGTCAGAAAGTTTTACTTCAGAAATATATAGTTTTAAGATCTTATTTGTACAAGTTAACTACTTAGAGTTACTAATAGGACCAGGATCTTTCACAGCGAGATCTGGCGCACACTCTCCTGTCTTGACTGCTCGATAAATATTAAGTAAATACTGTTGCTCCTTGTTTAAGTCAGTTTTGGTCACATTTATCTCCTCAGTATTCAACGTTTCAAAATTAGCAACAGAGCGTTTTTCACAGTCAGTCAACTTCTTGCCAATTTGTCCTGAGAAACTATGCGCATAAGGTACGGCAGTAAACTGAATAGACGAAATGGTCAAGAATTTATTATTTACACATTTCTAGATGGTGAAAAAATATTCTGAATATTTCGAATATTCCGAATTTTTTGCATTGCGAGAAATTCGCACTTGATTTCCTAGAATCGGTCTTACACCAAGATTATAGTTGCTGAAACCCTCCTCTTGTAGTCTCATTTATTTGCAGAGATTTTTAATTAACTTTGCCCTCGAGAATATAGGCAAATGCTCTAGAATTCTAATACGGGCTTCTAGAACTCGCTTTTCAAGGGGACTAGAATTTATAAGGATGACATGGAACTATTTTTTCTAGAGCTACAATTTAGATTCTAGATGTCAGTTACGGAATTTTTCCTCAGTGTACCTAGACAAGTCGGCAATGGAATAAGAATGCGACGACGCGGCGCGAACTTTGTGCTTGCTGGTCAGTTACTGTTCGTGTTCATTTTTTGACATTTTTTTTTCAAAGTTTAAGCCTCATGCGCGAACAGAATATGTCATCTAAAAGTTATAATTTTTTTTACTTTCTTCTATATGTAATATAGAGAAAGTATTGGATTCGCGAAAATTTTCGACCTCCGTTTTTTGACGGATCTACACGTTTTGGGATGTCCTGAACACGAATTGATAGTTTTTAAAAAATGTCTGTCTGTGTGTCTGTCTGTCTGTGTGTCTGTCTGTCTGTCTGTCTGTCTGTCTGTATCATTTTTTTGTGGACGCTGTATCTCACGCACCAATGAATGAAATTTAACCAAACTTGGTATTTAGTTGCACCCTGACATGAACTGGTGCCCATTAGATTTGGGGATCAATAGCTCAACAGGTGGCGTTGTGATCGCATTTTATGCAAATTTTTAACATGGCAGCATAGGACAAAATTCCGTATAAATGAGCATAAAGAGAGTTAATTTAAACTTGTGATTGTAAAATTAATATGAATTATTGATAATAGTAGTAGTTAACTAGGAAAAAAAAATTGTGCATGGGGAGGCATCGGTTCCCCCCCTGGGGGTAAGTACCCCCCCGGGAGGGTTACATTTTGAAGATGGGTATCATTCGAAAGATCTCGTCAATACCTTTAAAACGAATGGTTGAACCATAAATCTGTGATAATTTAAAACAAAGTTATTGAATTTTTTTACTTTTAACAAAAAAAAAAAAACTTAGAAAAAAATCGTATTTTTTTTTTTTTTTTAAACGAAATTTTACCAAACTTGGTATTTAGTTGGTCCCCGACATAAACTGGTGCTGATTATATTTGGGGATGAATAGCTCAACAGGAGGCGCTGTGATAGCATTTTATCTAAATTTTTAACATGGCAGAATAGGACAAAAATTCGTATAAATGTGCATAATAAGAGTTATTTTACACTTGTGATTGTAAAATTAATATGAATTATTGATAATAGTAGTACGTAACTAGGAAAAAAATTTTGTGCATGGGGGGGCATCGCTTCCCCCCCTGGGGGGGAAGTACCCCCCGTGGGGGGTAAATTTTGAAGATGGATATCATTCGAAAGATCTCGTCAATACCTTTAAAACGAATGGTTGAACTATAAATCTGTGATAATTTAAAACAAAGTTATCGATTTTTTTTACTTTTAACAAAAAAAAAAAAAAAAAAAAAAAAAAAAATTTCGCATTTTTTTTTTTTTTTTTTTTTAATATTGTTACTGATTGAATATGTATAGGAAAATATAGAAGAAAGTCTTGTGGTGGCCACAACATACTAGTTTAGGTTGAAACTACGCTATATACTAACAATTTATGGCTGTTGCATTATAAAAAATTACAAAAAAGTAATTTTATTATTTTCTGAATATTTCAAATTTTAACACATTTTTTCAAACTTTCAGCCGCATGCGCGAACTGAAGATGTTAACTTCGAATTTTTTTGTTATTTTTCCCCAACTGAGGATACCAAACTTCAACTTTTGAGAGGTAACGCGATTCCGAAATAAAAAAATCGATTTTTTCGAACCACCCTAATACACACACACACACTCTGACCAGCTGTCAGAAACTCCTTTTCTGGACTCAGGAGGCCTTAAAATGTATAAATCAGGTGAAAACTCGATATCAAACTTTCGGACCTCGCCTTAGAATGTAGAAAACGAGGATAAAAGGCTAAAAATTCATAGAAACAGGGGGGAAAAGAGTCAAAATTCCACAGAAAAAAGCTTGGGATGAAAAAAAAAAAACCTCACAATATCAAGTGTGAAAAAAAAAGAAAAAAAAATGCTAACACCGGAAATGATAAAAGGACAAAACTGACTAGAAAAAGACCTCGAATAGCGGTAACGGATCGGCTGGGGCGCTCAATATGTCGTCGGGAGTTAATACGATTCCCCTAGCATAAGTTCATTACCCTACAGTAGTAGGGTAATGAAAATTTCTTGCTTCTGTAATCTTGTTTCCTTATTTATCAATAATGATCAAATTCATTAATAAATAGAGAAAAGTAAAATAATATTTCATAAGTTAATAAAATTATTATGTGTGCACTAAAAATTTAATAAATAAATAAATAATATTACTGTACATTTGAACTTTCTTTTAATTATCAGCGATAAAAAAATTAATTATTTAATTAATTTTTGCATTCGAAAACCTAATTTTAATTCATATGTTTTATATTGAAATTAAAAGGGAAAATAGTGTGAATTAAACAGATGTATATCGAGAATTACTACATGTATATTTATATTTTCATTTGTCATTACATATATGTTTTCCACAACTCGGGGGCGAGACGCTGGGGGCGAAATTTCCGAAATCCACTGTTCGGGGGCGAAATTTCCGGGGACGAAATTTCCGGGGGCGAAATTTCCGGGGTGCGAGATTTCCCGGGGGCGAAATGCTGGGGGCGAAATGCCGGGGGCGAGGTGCTGGGGGCGAAATTTCCGTAAACCATTTATTTATTTATTTAAAGATCAGTAGTTTGAAAATTAATTTAAATAATTTTAAACTTTAAAAATTAATTTTATATATATATATATATATATATGTATTATAATTTTAAAAATTAATTATATATAATTTATAATATATTTAATAATATTCAAATGTTAATATATTAAAAAAAATTAAAATAATATTAATTATACTTAAATTTTAAGTTAAATATTTTCAAAGCATTTTTTAAAAATTATATCACATTTGTGTAGTGGCATTTTAAGATATTTTAAACAGTGGCGGCTCGTGGAACGAAAATAGCTGAAGAGGCACTTCGGCTAAAATGTTACGCTGCGTTCATTTATAGAGTATAACTTTACATTCAAATAAAATGAGCACTTTTAGTTAATTTTTAAAAATTAAGCTTAATAAAAATTATGCATTAAAAATATTTCAATGTTAGTTTTCAGCTCTTCACCTGTTTTGGGTTCACGAGCCGCCATTGGTTTTAAAATAATTGAAAGGATTCTTTCAAACTATTTTTTAATACTTGGTATATTATAGAAGTATATACACAAATATTTTACGTAACAAATTTATATTTAAGGAGTAATTAATATAGTATCGATTAGATACTTATTTTTATGATATTAAGATCTAATGATCTTTCTGATTCTCAGGCAGCCATCCAGTCAATAAGCGCTGTTGATCATCCATTAACACCTGAAATATCCCAATGTCAAGAATCAATAAGAACTCTCACTTTAAAGGGGAAACAAATTGTTCTCCAGTGGGTGCCCGGCCATTGTGGCCTTTCGGGCAATGAACAAGCGGACTTCCTTGCAAAAAGAGGTGCCACCTTACTACAACATCCCAATACAGCCATTTCTTACTGGAGGATTAAACTGTTTTTAAAGAATTTACCTGCATCTAATGCCTTACGAGATCTTGAGAGTCGTACAGCTCTAAAGAAATGGAAGAATTTAAGTCCTTCTCTAATTCCTGATAAACCAAGACGTAAGGCAGTTGCGACTTTCCTGCTATCTACAGGACATGACTGCCTTGCCGCTCATTTGAAGCGCATAGGTACCTTGAATGACCCTACTTGCCCACTTTGTGATTCTGGAGAAGTAATGGACCGGGACCATCTGTCCCGTTGTAGGGCTCTTCGATGTTCTACAAAAGAGTGGAGATATTTGGAGGCAAGATCGCTCCTTAGGCAATGACTTCGGTCTCTTGCTCTATGTTATATTGTCTATAATTTGTTTCGTATCTTTATAGTCCTCTGTAACTTTTGCCTAGCCATTGGAAAAAAAAAAAAAGATCTAATGATAAATAATTTAAGATTATAGAACATATTTAGGTGTTACAAATATTACACAAAACAATTTTTCTAAAGTTTATTAAAAAGGACTGTTTATAATAATTCGTTACAATAATATTTTTCATCTAATTTAGTAGATAAGCAAAGTTTTCGTTTAAAGTTTTACTAAAATCATGTTTGCTTAAAATAAAAATAGACTACTAGGATATTAACAACGACAAAAAATCAAAGTTAACAAAAGAAAAAAAATTGCTTAATTTATTAATTTCAAATCTGTGAAATAAGAATTTTAGTTAATACGAATCCAATAGAAAAATAGTTTTTTAAGAATTATTATATTCACAATTTTTGGATACATATGTATATTATAGGTATGCATATATGTACTGCAGAACAAATTCAAGAATATCTGTTTGATACAAAATAAATTGCTTATAAATTGTCTTTTTCGCATGAGATATCGTTTACTTGCATCTAGAATAAGGAAAGCACTCTGAAATATTTTTGTATGAATAAAACATAGCAAGAAATCATCTAAACTGTAACGTTAGGGTAATCCTTAAATTTGAATATTTCAGTTATGTGTCTTAAGTTTAACATTTTAAATGTTTTCTGAACAATGTCTTACATTTATTTAGATTTTTTTTCTAATTTATGAAGGTAATATTGTATTTACATTAATAAACACTTCTGCATGCGCGTTATATATATATATAATTTGAATAATTTAATACCTTTGTAACACTCAGCAAAGGAAATATATACCAACATATAATTAAATTTTTTAATGAGATTTATTTCGAATAAAATTACTGTCACGGTCATAATTTAATTTGAGTACCAATGATTATTACATATATGTACATATTTAAAACCGTATAATTTTTTAATTATTTGCAATAAAATCATTGCCTCCTTAAGTAGATGCCTGTCGCGTGGCTCATAAACTTGGCAACAATTGAAGCGGTAGACAGCGCCACCTGGTACAGATTGCGTGTCTTTTTTATTCAACTTTCACCAGTAATTTTAAGAGGTAATATATGATATATATAATTGACGTTTTTTAGATTCTATTCGCTTTTTATGCATATCATATCCCACTTTTAAAATTTTTTGGTAATTGTTGAATAAAAAAGTCGCGCAATCTGCACCAGGTGGCGCTGTCTACCGCTTCAAATGTTTTCAAGCTTCCGAACCACGCGACAGGCATATAGTTTAAGAGGCTATGAAAAAATGATGTGATTCACCCGGAAATTCTCAGAAACACAGGGGATTTTTGTTTTTAAAGATCAAAATATACTAAATATTAGTTACATTTTTGACCAAAAGGTGGCGCTGAAGTTTAATTAATGGACTTATAAAATTATAATATAGTGCATTTAGAGGAATAGAAGTGATTCAATACCAACAAGTATTCAATAGGATTCCCATCATTCATAATTACAGCCATCAGGCGATTGAAGACACCCTGCACTGCGTTAAAAAACATGCCAGAAGATATACCTGACAAATGGTGCTGTATAGCTTTTTTTAACTAATCCAAAGACGTAGGACAATCTCTATATACAAGTGAATTGAAATAGCCCCATAACCAGAAGTCACAAGGTGTAGGATCTGGAGACCGTGAAGGCCATTCGTGTAGAAAACATTGACTAAGGACATGATTGTCTCCATATGTTGACCTCAGAAGTGTCGTTATCGTAGTAGGTATGTGCATCCATCCTGCATAAATGTTACTGAATGGAGTGCGTGCCTCTCCGAGATAAGAAGGGATGCTTTTAGGATTTCAGGTATAACTTTGAGATAGGCAAATCAATTTAATTAAATTCTTCTTCTTTATAGCACGTTTATATTTATGATCAAATTCAAGTCTGTTTATTATACAAAATTCGATTTGATTTATTTTACGGTTTACAAACATTAAAGCTAAAAATATATTTTTAATTCAACTATATATTTTCAATTTAAATAAAAATTTGGATTATTAATAATTTGTTATTAAATTTTAATTTCAAATAAAACTTTTTGGCGTGTTGTAAGTAATCTACTACAAAAAGTCGAAATTAATAATTGCAAATCATGCAATCATAAAAGTCTTTAACTTTAAAATATTAGATAACCATATCGACATTATGCATTTAAATATTTACATTCTTGAAAAAAAAAAAAAAAAAAAAAAAAAAAAAAAAACAGAGTTATAACACCCTTTTAAATGTACATTTAATGAAATTGATGAAATTGCTCATTGAATGCTGATGAACATCAATATTCTCGTGTACTTATGCCTAAGCAAGATTTGAATTTATCTGCTTTCGCATGATTATTCATGAGTATTTCATCAGATTCAAGTCAATGTCATGTATTATTCAAAAGTTAAAGTTCATACGTTAAAGATCAAATGCAATTTAAACCTGAATAAATCAACTAATTTGTTTTCAGGATGTTAAAGTTTCAACTAAAATGTTAACTGTGATGAAATTATAAAACATTAAACATGTCATGTAACTTTTCACTTAAATTGGCTGGTTGGTTGGGTGGGTTGCTGAATTTAAATTATTAAAAAAAAAAAAAAAAAAAAAAAAAGATAGAAGCCTGGTCTTGTTGCAATTGCAGGATACATCATCTCTTTCTGGTTGATATTGTTTAAGTTTCAACAATATATAATTTATTTGCTTAATTTAAAAAAAAAAAAAAAAAAAAAAAAAAAATAGATATCATTCAAATTTGATGTGTTCATACTAAACGTAAATACTAATAATACATCACAATAATAATTATACTAATAACATTAATAATTATTAAAATTTTAAAATTACAATCATTCACCAATTTCCTATTTAATAATATTTATAATAATAATATTAATAAGAATAATATTATTAAATTTTAAAATTATTCACTAATTTCCTAATCATAATGACTTTATCATCACTTGTTGACCTATTCTTTTGTTAGCTTAAGACTATAATTACTAATAATAATTATATTAATAACAATAATAATTATTAAAATTTTAAAATTAAAATTATTCACCCATTTCCTATTTCATCGTAATAATAATAATATTAATAACAATAATAATTTTTAAAATTAAAATTATTCACCAATTTCCTAATCATAATAACTTTATTATCACTCGTTGGCCTTTTCTTCTGTTAGCTTAAGACTATAAATTACACTCATATAAATTGAACATCTAATCGTACACTTTTTCTTAAATCACTTAATAGTAACTTATTTTTTCCACGTTAGATGGCGCGCTCATACGTTGAGTCGAACGTATGCCCTACTGTGAAAATCGTATTAATCTTATTTATACTTAAATTTCTCTCTAGTATATTATTTAATTGTGAATTCAGCTTGTAAATTTTAAGAACAATATTTATCACTTCATGCTTACATTTATTTCATTTCAGAAAATATTTCGATTAATCGATTCTCTACTTTTAATTATTTCTATTCAGTTTGTTCGTTTTGGCAACCGCCCGGACTTTTATTCGATTTGGATTTGATTTACATGTGGCCAGCACCTTTCACGAATTCCAATTTTCATTATGGTTAAGTTATTTTATCAGCCAATTTCCTTTTAACTTTCTTTCTTTCTTTCTTTTTTTTTTTTTTTTTTTTTTTTATGCAAGATTGAAACTAGTGTTGTATATTGCTGAAAAAGCTATACAATATTCGAAATCTTGCATTCATTGTTGACAGTACTGCTAGTTTCCTGATGAGATCGGTACTGTTTTTCAGCATTTTTAACTCTATTTTTCCTTCATGCATTCCTTTTTATTTCAATAGTCATTTTGGTTAATTTCTTTCAATTCTTATCTTGTGTTGCATGAATTTACTGGACTAATGGAATATGACAACTAACTCATAGTTTAGGTTTAAGTGATATACGCCATTTCTCTTCTGCGTAAGTACTTTAACATGTTTTTACTATTCAGTGAAATTTACTTAAATGGTAATTGTGACAATAAATTTATACGTAATACATCTCATTATTAAATTCATTGTTGGTATTTTCATCTTTCTCTCATTTGCTGAGTATTGTAAAGGAATTAAATAATTTAATATATATATATATATACACATATGTATGTTGAAAATAAATATCAATGTAGTAATAAAGTGATATTATTTATATTATTGTAAATAAAAAATTGCATTTATTTATTTATTTTATTTATTTATTTATTTGTTATATATGTATTATAATACATCAATTAACGCATAATAAAATATTTTTTTTTTCAAAAGATCAGTAGTTCTTTCTTTCTTTTTTTTTTTTTTCATTAAGACACTATGGGATATATATTTAATAATATGCAAATATTAATGCATTAAAATAATAATACAGTAATATTAATTATATTTAAATTTTAAGTTATATATTTTAAATAAATTTTTTTGTTAAATCGTATTACACATTTGTTGTTGCATTTTAAGATATTTTAAAATATAAGTAAAAGAAAGCTTTCAAACCGGATATTATTGAAGTTAAAATACATCAATTAACGCATAATAAAATGTTTTTTTTTCAAACGATCAGTAGTTCGATTTTTTTTTGTTTTTTTAATATGACACTATGTGATATATATATAATAAGATCCAAATATTAATATATTAAAATAATAATAAAGTAATATTAATTATATTTAAATTTTAAGTTAAATATTTTAAATCATTTTTTTTTCTTTTCTTTTAAATCGTATTACACTGCTCGACATTGAAAATGCAACACCAAGAAGGAATGATAATAACGGAATGAAATTTGTTGGACACATACATTATAGTAGGAAGAACAATTGATTAAAATTTCAGGAAATTTGGAGTAATATGTACTGAGAAAACAGTACAAAAAGCAGCGACCTCTGTGAGCAATAACAGCACATACCTGCCTAGGCATTGAATCGAACTGCGATTGGATGGCATGTGTGGTTAGAGCACTTCATGAAGTTTTAACACGATGCCACAATTCATCGATCGAAGTTACTGGTGAGTGGTGGGGGGCCAGTCGCTTTTAAATGATTAAACAGTCATTTTCATTGGTGCGAGATCAGGAGAACGCGCTGGCCAGAGCAACAGTCGAACACATTCGGCATCAATGAAGGTTCAGACAATATGGACAACTTGCGGTCGTGCATTGTCCTGCTTAAATGTTGCGCTTCGGGGGACTTGGACATATGGCAGAGCTATTGGCTTTAACTCATCAGTAATGTAATGGCTGGTATTCAGAGTGGCGAGAATAAAAACAAGATTTGACCGGGACGTGTATCCAATGGTACAACATACTATCAATCCAGGTGGTGACTCAGTATGCGGCTACAAAAATTCTGATTACCCTTTAAACTGCATCACTGATATGGGCGCCATTAATGTGTGATAAACGATGAACCTGGACGCAGGAATGGCGTGAAGTCACTTTTCAGACAAACCACAAGCCTGTTTACAGAATCAAGATTGCCTTATCCGTATTTAACGGCATTATGAATAATGCACATTGCCAGGTGGGATTCGACATCATCATAATGTCCATCATTTGCAATGATGTTATGGGTTAACATTGGATACACGTCTCGATAACTTCATGTTCGTATTCCTGGCACTCTGAACAGCGGCCATTAAATTTCTGATGAGTTAAGACCCGCCCCTCTGCCCTGTATTCGAGGCCTCCGTAGCGCAAAATTTAAGCAAGAAAATGCACGACCAGAAGTTGTTTGTATTGTCTGGACCTTCTTTGATACAGAATGTGTTCGACTGTTGCTCTGGCCAGCGCGTTCTTCTGATCTCGCACTAATGAAAATAACTGTTTAATCATTGAAAAGCGACTGGCCCCCACTACTCACCAGTAAATTCGATAGATGAATTGTGGCATCGTGTTGAAGCTTCATGAAGTGCTCGTACCCGTACATGTCATCCAATCGCTATTCGATTTCGGATGAAAAACCTGTCCTGTGGACTTTTCTCCAATGTGTATACTATCAACGCCCTTTGTCGGTTTGGGACTAAGTCCTGGCGTTTTTGTAAGCTTTTTTTTTTTTTTTTCAATAAATGGAGAGATCGCCATAGAAGCGCTCAAAATCGCTCCAAGAGTGATGAGCAGCGTCCCTCTCCTTGTTCAATCGCTATTCGATTGGACGACATGTACGGGTAGAGCACTCCAATCGCTATTCGATTAAAGTGCAACTGAGAATGTTAGTGTTAACATTTCCCTGTCAGCACCTCCCTCTTTTATCAAAAGATCACCCAAACAAATTTTGTTTCGGGAATGGCAGACCTAGTGGGAAGATTCCGAGAATGGTAGATACACCTTTTCAATGATTCCAAATGTGGCCGTTAATGATTGGTCGCTGACACCAGAGACTGCAGCCTTCCTATCGGGTCATGGACCTTTCCCACAATATTTGTATAGATTCAATCGCCGACGCACCCCCCTATGTCCTTGTGGAGAGGAGGGTACACCAGAACATTATTATTTCAACTGCCCTATAACAAGTTCATACCACTTAAGAAATCCTGTACCAAAACCAGAGGGCTGGCTCGAAAATATTATTTCTCGTGCATCCCTCTTAATTAAACTAAAAAGAATCTACAATCTTCTGATGGATATTTCCAACAGAACAGATTAAATTCCCGTCATATCTAACTAGAAGTTTTTTTAAAATCACTTCCAGTCCTAAAAATCACTTGAAATGTAATTTAAAGTTTTTCTAAATCATTTCACTTTAATTGTAAAGTTTAATCGTAACGTTTTATTTATATATTCTTTCTTTCTCTCTTCACTCTCTCCTTCCTTCTTTTTGTACAAATGTGTGTTTGAGCTCCTTGCCCACTATGCTGCACTTCATTGATTCGGATGAAAAACCTGTCCTGTGGACTTTTCTCCAATGTGTATACTATCAACGCCCTTTGTCGGTTAGGGACTAAGTCCTGGCGTTTTTGTAAACTTTTTTTTTTTTCTTTTTTTTTCTTTTCCCAATAAATGGAGAGATCGCCATAGAAGCGCTCAAAATCGCTCCAAGAGTGATGAGCGGCGTCCCTCTCCTTGTTCAATCGTATTCGATTCAATGCCTATGCAGATATGTGCTGTTATTGCTCACAGAGGTCGCTGCTTTATGTACTGTTTTCTCAGTACATATTACTCCAAATTTCCTGAAATTTTAATCAATTGTTCTTCCTACTATGATGTATGTGTCCAACAAATTTCATTCCGTTATTATCATTCCTTCTTGGTGTTGCATTTTCAATGTCGAGCAGTGTATATTTGTGTAGCAACATTTTAAGATTTTAAAAAAAATAATTGAAAGAAGCCTTTCAATTTGGATATTGTAGAAGTTGGGATATTATAGAAGTATATGCAAAAACATTCTACGTGATAAATTTATATTTAAGTAGGAATGTGTGTGCGGTAATGCCGCCTTGAGCCGGTAGTGAGCGTTGATGACTGAGGCGTATAAAAGCGCTTCTCCAGCTGAATTCATCCATTTTCTTGTGCTAATCCATTTCCTTGTGCAGCCCCGTACATTAAGTGCATGTCAGCCAGAAACGATGCATGCTACTCGAGATCCGTGCGGGAAATGATGAATCCAGCCAGTGATGCCAGATGGTCGAAAATTATTTCCCGAAACAAGTCTTCAAATTTCCCCAAATCCGGTTTTTTTTTTTTTTTTCGAAAAAATCCCCAACTTGATTTCTTCTAAAAAGGAAAAGTAATTTTAATATCTATCTATCTATCTATCTATCTATCTATATATATATATATATACTAGCAGGCTTTGCCCGCTTCGCTGGACGTTAAACTTAAATGATTTGTCAAAATGCCATATCTTTATTAATAACCTAAGTTCTCGCTATGATTGGTAGAGCTTTTCTCGCTCCCAATGTTAGGAGTCTGTGTCCCCACGGTCTTCGGCACAACTTACCCACTTCTTACTTACTTCCCCACCCTCAGCGGGTGAGTTCGAAGTTTTGCAAAATCCCACTAATGTACATAATGCGTACACTTAATCAATATCCACACACCAAAATTCGCCATTCTAAGACAATTCAAAGCGAATTCAAACGGAAAAACATGTTTTTACACATGTTTATTGTCATCCGACTCCGAGAAGGGGGGGGGGATTTCGAATTTCGTGAAATGCAGTTACAATAGGTGCCGGATGCATACAAACAATTTACGCACCAAATTTCGTGACCACAGAAGTCTTTAATAGACAGTATTATAAATAAATAATAATAATAATAATAATAATAAATAAAAATTATACAGACACGACATTATTTCATTATTTAAAACATGAAAATCTGACATTGACAGATTTTAATTTAGTGCCAGAGGCCTACTGCTAAACTTGTTAATATCGACAAATTCTTCTTTAGTTAATTCGTGACGATCTAAATTCCATGATAAAGTTTTCATTAAATCAAACCAATGTGTTTCAGCTGCAGATATTGTAACAAATAACGTTGGAAGTCCAAACTGTCTTATAGCCGCAAAACAACGCTTTTTCTCTTTTTCCCAATGAGAAGGAGGTGTGCCCTGTTGTGCCTTGGGGGGACTCATGTCAAAGTTGGGCCTGGGGGGGGGACTCATGTCAAAGTTGGGCCTTGGGGGGACTCATGTCAAAGTTGTACCTTCGGGTGGACTCATGTCAAAGTTGGGCCTGGGGGGGACTCATGTCAAAGTTGTGCCTTGGGGGGACTTCATTCAATAAATCCCCATTCAATAAACCGACTGAAATAGGCCCTTAGCACTATTAAGAGTGTATTATAAAAATTCGAGAACGCTGTACCGACTGAAATAGGGGTACCTTGGGGGGGACTCATGTCAAAGTTGTGCCTTGGGGGGACTTCATTCAATAAATCCCCATTCAATAAACCGACTGAAATAGGCCCTTAGCACTATTAAGAGTGTATTATAAAAATTCGACAACGCTGTACCGACTGAAATAGGGGTACCTTGGGGGGGACTCATGTCAAAGTTGGGCCTTGGGGAGGGGCTTCATTCAATAAATCCCCATTCAATAAACCGACTGAAATAGGCCCTTAGCACTATTAAGAGTGTATTATAAAAATTCGACAACGCTGTACCGACTGAAATAGGGGTACCTTGGGGGGGGGAGTCATGTAAAAGTTGGGCCTGGGGGGGGGACTGATGTCAAAGTTGTGCCTTGGGGGGCCTTCATTCAATAAATCCCCATTCAATAAACCGACTGAAATAGGCCTCTAGCACTAATTAAGAGTGACCTATAAAAATTCGACAACTGTACCGACTGAAATAGGCCTCTAGCACTAATAAATACAAAAAGCACAGCTTAAGTATCGGAACCCTTTGGTGACTTTAAATATTTTAAGACATTTTTGCGATTAACTGAATTGGCTATCTCAATTGTGCAATTAAAGATCTTGGCGAGAAACGTCCGAGCTACTTCGGTGCCCAATTTCAAATTTTGCCAAAGGGATCCAATACTAAAGCTGTTCCATATCGAATCTGGGTTGAAAACGGAAAAAGGGTAAAATAAATTAGAAATATCAGACCTATATTTATAAATTTGATACCGAATGAAAGGGGTGATTTTGCTGAATCCAGGGGTTCAAACAGTTTTTCGATGCGACAATTAGATTTTTAAAAAATAACTAAAGTATGAAATTTAAGTGGCAACGGAAAAACGGATAAAGGGAAAAATAAATTAGAAATATCGGACCTATCATTACAAATTCAGTACCAAGTGAAAGAGGTGATTTTTCTGAATCCTGGGGTGTAAACAGTTTTTCGATACGACAATTAGATTTTTTAAAATTAACTAAAGTATGAAACTTAGATGACAACACTTCATTTCAATCTTTTCATAATTTGTAGTGAAAATCACGCGAATACAAAAGTCTTTAACTTAAAAATTTATTTTTATATTTCATTTTTTCATTCAAAGCATTTTAGTGAAAAGATATTTATAGCGCATGCGCAGGCGTTTTTTACCCACAATTTAAACACTAATTATAATTTTGAAATTTCTATATATATAATTTCAAGTTGGGTGAAGACCTAAGTTTCTGCCAAGCGCCATTGAATTCCGTCCAGCCGTTCTCGAGTGATGCCCGGACAAAAAAAGCGACATTCGGACACGATGACATACACACAGACACACACACACACACACACACACAGGCAAAACTTTCTGAAGTCATTTTCGGCTTTCATGGGGTGTGAAACGTGAAGATATCGCAAAATTTTTCGATTCCGACAAATTTACAGACAAAACTCTGATTTTATTAATATAGATATACCATTCAGATTTAAGCCATAGAAAGCTGAGATTTTTTCCCCAAATGAAGACAATTTTTGAAAAAAAATCCCCAATTAACAAAAAACTATTGAAAGTCCCTATTCGTAGGGATAAATCATTACGTCGCCAATATTGACAGAATGTTGAAAAACTCCCCAGATTTGTCCCGAAAAAATTTTGGAATTCCCCAAAAATGTCCCCACGAACATTTGGTCCGAAAAATTGTCCCCAGAAGCCTCAAAAATCCCCAAAATGGAGACAAAATCCCCAATCTGGCATCACTGAATTCCGCTAGCGAAGCACTTTTATACGCCGCAGTCATCAGCGCTCTCTACCGGCTCAAGGCGGCATTACCGCACACACAATCCTATACGAAATCTGCTTATTTTAGTCCCCTCTACATGCCTTTACATTTTTGACATATAGTTCACCTCTTCATTGAAGCAATACCACCTTCTCTAATCGATGAGCATTTTCTAAAGTAGGTACTTTAGTAGGCTACTGGTACATGGAGGTCGAATATAATATTTGAACTTTAAAAAAGTGTAAAAAAAAAAAAAAAAAAAAAGATTTACTTTGCATGTTCGTTATACTTGGTAAATACAGGGTTAAAGTGTGCTTTGACTACAAAGTTTGAGAACTATTGCCTTAAAGTGTAATAAAATTTCTATTGTAATGTAGGGCAAGATAAAATATTATGAGTGCCGCGTAACATTAAAATCATCGTTGCATGCTTACTAGTGAATCTGCAGAGCAGGAGCCTTAATGTCCTATGTACATCACTTATTATTCAGCAGATCCTTTTTATTTATTCCATATTATTTAGAACATATATATATATATATATATTTATTATTATTATTATTATTATTACTAGTAACTTTCTACATAACCATATACGTATCTCACTATTTGTGTATATACACATTTCCGTGTAACTCACAGCCTTGTGTTAATTCCTTTTAACTAATAAATGCTTGTACTAAATTGGTTATAAAATGACTAGTGGATCTGCAGATCAGGAGCCTCAACGTCCTATTATCATCACTCATTATTCAAAAGGTCATTTTTATTTATTCCTTATTATAAATATACTAGAATATATTCTACTATTTATTCTACTATTTAATATATACTACTACAGTCGCCTAGACGGTGTGGTGGTAAGCGTCCCTGACGTCTGCACGGTTGGTTCTGGGTTCGAATCCCGGAATAGGCATAGATGTGTTGTCCCTATTAGTGTAGCGATGACCACCCATTAGGTGACCCTTCACAAATGGTGATCAATTCGGACACCCCGGACAATGCTTAGTCGCAAAGTCTGCGCCATTGAGGAAATATATATATATATATATACTACTATTTATTCCTTATTATAATTCTACATATAATGCTGAATGCAGCTTAAATGCGTTAAAATGCGCTTAAACAGAAATCTGTTCTTTAGATTCAAATAGCACGAAATTCTTTTGTGTGCTCCTGTAAACGAGCCATAAACATCATATACAACGATAAACTAGTATGTTGTGGCCACCACAAGACTTTCTTCTATATTTTCCTATACATATTCAATCAGTAACAATATTTAAAAAAAAAAAAAAAAAAAAAAAAATGCGTTTTTTTTTTTTTTGTTGTTAAAAGTAAAAAAATTCGATAACTTTGTTTTAAATTATCACAGATTTATGGTTCAACCATTCGTTTTAAAGGTATTGACGAGATCTTTCGAATGATACCCATCTTCAAAATTTAACCATCCCGGGGGGGTACTTACCCCCCAGGGGGGGAACCGATGCCCCCCCATGCACAAATTTTTTTTCCTAGTTAACTACTACTATTATCAATAATTCATATTAATTTTACAATCACAAGTTTAAAATAACTCTCATTATGCCCATTTATACGGAATTTTGTCCTATGCTGCCATGTTAAAAATTTGCATAAAATGCGATCACAGCGCCACCTGTTGAGCTATTGATCCCCAAATCTAATGGGCACCAGTTCATGTCAGGTTGCAACTAAATACCAAGTTTGGTTAAATTTCATTCATTGGTTCGTGAGATCCAGCGTCCACAAAAAAATGATACAGACAGACACACAGACAGACAGACAGACAGACAGACATTTTTTAAAAACTATCAATTTGTGTTCAGGACATCCCAAAACGTGTAGATCCGTCAAAAAACGGAGGTCGAAAATTTTCGCGAATCCAATACTTTCTCTATATTACATATAGAAGAAAGTAAAAAAAAAAAAAAAAAAATGCTAATATTTTTTTTTTCTTTTTTTTTTTTACTTTCTTCTATATGTAATATAGAGAAAGTATTGGATTCGCGAAAATTTTCGAAGTCCACTTTTTGATGGATTTACATGTTTTGGGATATGGAGAACACGAATTAATAGTTTTTAGAAAATGTCTGTCTGTCGTCTGTCTGTCTGTCTGTCTGTCTGTATCATTTTCTTGTGGACGCTGTATCTCACGAACCAATGAATGAAATTTAACCAAACTTGGTATTTAGTTGCACCCTGACATAAACTGGTGCTGATTAGATTTTGGGATCACTCGCTCAATAGGTGGCGTTGTTATCGCATTTTATGCAAATTTTTAACATGGCAGCATAGGACAAAATTCCGTATAAATGGGCATAAAGAGAGTTATTTTACACTTGTGATTGTAAAATTAATAGGAATTTTTGATAATAGTAGTAGTTAGCTAGGAAAAAAATTTTGTGCATGGGGGGGCATCGGTTCCCCCCCTGGGGGGGAAAATCCCCCCCCGGGGAAGTAAATTTTCAAGATGGGTATCTTTCGAAAGGTCTCGTTGATAATAGTAATAGTTAACTTGGAAAAAATTTTTGTGCATGTGGGGGCATCGGTTGCCCCCCCACCGGGGGGGGGGAAGTTCCCACCCGGGGGGGCAAAATTTCAAGATGGGTATCTTTCGAAAGATCTCGTCAATACCTTTAAAACGAATGGTTGAACGATAAATCTGTGATAATTTAAACCAAAGTTATCGATTTTTTTTACTTTTAACAAAAAAAAACTTAGAAAAATATCGCAATTTTTTTTTTTTTTTTTTTTAACGAAATTTAACCAAACTTGGTATTTAGTTGGTCCCCGACATAAACTGGTGCTGATTATGTTTGGGGATCAATAGCTCAACAGGTGGCGCTGTGATAGCATTTTATCTAAATTTTTAACATGGCAGCATAGGACAAAAATTCGTATAAATGTGCATAATTAGAGTTGTTTTAAACTTGTGATTGTAAAATTAATATGAATTATTGATAATAGTAGTATGTAACTAGGAAAAAAAATTTCTGCATGGGGGGGCATCGCTTCCCCCCCTGGGGGGGAAGTACCCCCCCGGGGGGGATAAATTTTCAAGATGGGTATCTTTCGAAAGGTCTCGTCAATACCTTTAAAACGAATGGTTGAACTATAAATCTGTGATAATTTAAAACAAAGTTATCGATTTTTTTCACTTTTAACAACAAAAAAAAAAAAAACTTAGAAAAAAAAATCGTACTTTTTTTTTTTGTTTTTTTTTTTTTGTTTTAATTATTGTTACTGATTGAATATGTATAGGTAAATATAGAAGAAAGTCTTGTGGTGGCCACAAGATACTTTCCACCACAAGACTTTCTTCTATATTTTCCTATACATATTCAATCAGTAACAATATTTAAAAAAAAAAAAAAAAGGATTTTTTTTTTTTTTTGAAAATTAATACATATTCAATCACTAACAATATTAAAAAAAAAAAAAAAAATAGAATTTTTTTCTGTTTTTTTTTTTTTTTTTGGTTAAAAGTAAAAAAAATCGATAACTTTGTTTTAAATTATCACAGATCTATAGTTCAACCATTCGTTTTAAAGGTATTGACGAGACCTTTCGAATGATACCCATCTTCAAAATTTACCCCCCCGGGGGGGTACTTCCCCCCCAGGGGGGGAAGCGATGCCCCCCCCCCATGCACAAAATTTTTTTCCTAGTTACGTACTACTATTATCAATAATTCATATTAATTTTACAAACACAAGTGTAAAATAACTCTTATTATGCACATTTATACGAATTTTTGTCCTATGCTGCCATGTTAAAAATTTAGATAAAATGCTATCACAGCGCCACCTGTTGAGCTATTGATCCCCAAATATAATCAGCAACAGTTTATGTCGGGGACCAACTAAATACCAAGTTTGGTAAAATTTCGTTTAAAAAAAAAAAAAAAAATATTGACGAGATCTTTCGAATGATACCCATCTTCAAAATTTAACCCCCCCAGGGGGGGAACCGATGCCCCCCCATGCACAATTTTTTTTCCTAGTTAACTACTACTATCATCAATAATTCAAATTAATTTTACAATCACAAGTTTAAAATAACTCTCATTATGCCCATTTATACGGAATTTTGTCCTATGCTGCCATGTTAAAAATTTGCATAAAATGCGATCACAACGCCACCTGTTGAGCTATTGATCCCCAAATCTAATGGGCACCAGTTCATGTCAGGGTGCAACTAAATACCAAGTTTGGTTAAATTTCATTCATTGGTTCGTGAGATACAGCGTCCACAAAAAAATGATACAGACAGACAGACAGACAGACAGACAGACACACAGACAGACAGACACACAGACAGACATTTTTTAAAAACTATCAATTCGTGTTCAGGACATCCCAAAACGTGTAGATCCGTCAAAAAACGGAGGTCGAAAATTTTCGCGAATCCAATACTTTCTCTATATTACATATAGAAGAAATTAAAAATAAAGAGCCTATTCTATGCAGCTCACGAATTTATGTTCGAAATTTGACATATTTTGAATGATTACGTAATATTTTCGAAGCACTTTTGTAATGCCCTGTACATTAATTATTATGTCTAAGCAAAAAATGTTTTTTGCGGAAATTATACTTTTAAACATCTCAATAATGCATGTTGATTTAATCTTGTTGAATTAAGTGCAACCATGTTAAAATGTGTTTAAAAGAAATTCTGCCCAGAGAGCAGAATAGTAAGAAAAAAATTTGGTGCATCTCTGTACACGATTAATTAACTTTATGGACAGCAAATATTGTACATATTTTTCTGTATGACGCTTAAACATGTGTACCAATTTGTAAATGTATCGAGGAATTCCTTTGGCCGCTATTGCGGTCTCTAGTTCTGTCGATAGACCGTATTGATAAGAAAAAATTTTGTGTGCCCTATACACGAACTGCAACTGAAAAACACACACCAAAATTATACAGCCAATTCTAGGTGCTCATGAGCATGTGTAAAAATTTGCAAGGCAATAGGTTGATTTTTTGTGGACGCTATCGCGATTCATACATGCAGACAAAAGCATTTCGTGTCTCCAAATGGGGATCACCACCGACGTTTCAGCAATTGTTATTATTTTCATTATTATCATCATTTTCATTATTATTATTTAGGAAATTAGTCATCTGTTATCAAATGTTCCGTGATGCTTTGACTTACAATTGATAAGTATGAAAAATTGATAAGTATGAAAATTAAGTATTGATAAGTATGAAAAATTAAATTTTTAACTTTATCCAACATAAAATCGTTTTTTCTGAGGAATTTCAGTCAGTATATTGTGAAGTGGATTATGTGTAATTAATTTTTATGATCTTTAAAAATTGCTTTTTAATCAATTCAATTCCTTTTTAAGGAAAAAAAATGAGCATTATTAAAAGATTCTATTACAATTTTAATCTCAAAGAAATATATTTCAATTGAAAAAAAAAAAAAAAAAAAAAAAAACATACTCTTTTTTTTTTTTTTTTTTTTGAGATTCAAATTGTAATAGAATCTTTTAATACTGCCTATGGTTGTTTGTTTGTTTGATTTTACATTTGATTTTTTATTTTCTTAATACCTAAAATATTTGGTGTCCATATCAGTTAAAAGTAAATATTATTATTAAAAAATGCACGATAAACATTGGTATATATTTAAAATATTTCAAATCTGAAATATACTATAAATATTAAGTTTTCTGCACATATGTACATCAACATTCACTTACAATTATAATTGTTTTACATTTCAGGTAAATGTATTACCTGTTTTATTATATAAAAGAACTAAACCTATGAAGTATCATTTCTTTCAGTTATATATATACACTAGCAGGCTTTGCCCGCTTCGCTGGTCACTAAATTTAAAGGAAACTCTTTTCTATATAGCTTTATAAAAATAAAATAAAATAAATTACTGAAATTGTTCAAAAGCTCGCTTCAGGTCCCTGCTGTCTTCAGCAGCGATTTGGTTATCCACTGCAACTCGGGCTCTTGTCCCTGTTATCTGCGACAATGGTTTACCAATAAGCTTCCATTTAGGTGCTTATTATATAACAGTTTCGAAATAGATAGTATCGAAAAAATTGGAGTTTCTCTTTTATATTTGAATCCCAGTTACATGTGAACAACACTATACGTGGTGCACATAATATTTGATTTTACGGTATTTCCTATGTTTATTTTGTTTATCCAATCAACCATAAAATTACAGCAATTTCAGGCCAAATATTACAATATTCTGTGACCGGCTACGTCTGTCGCATGAGACAATTATTTTTTTGCGTTTATATATAATTCATGGTTTGTAAACCTGATAGTACAGCCTTAATATAGTTCTCTTTGGCGACTTTTGAATTTTTGTCACCATTTTAGACTTAATCCATTGTAACAATAATACTTAATCCCTTGTAACAATATGCTATGAGCGCTATTTCTGCCGTATTTTAGACAATTAATCTTTTTATTTTTATATTTATTTCCCATTAAACATATTTTTATTTTTATTTATTTATTTAAATATTAATTTGAATTATTCAAATATTTCTGTTCGACAGCGTGCAAGTGCAGTAACACACAGAGCCTCATTTGTTTGTATGATAAATTAGCATAGTGATTATTATATATACACAACTTTATTACGTCGCTCCATTGGCGGCTTTTGAATTTTTGTCGCTATATTAGCAATGGCCTTTTTTTTTTTTTTTTTTTGTAGGAAAAGGGGAAGACTGTTTTGCTAATAATTTTATCAGACTCTTTTTTGTTCATGCATAAGAATCCTTCATATTCTGCTTATATTTTTAATGGTTTTTAGGTTTAAAATAGTGCTTACGTTGAAATAAATTTCCTATCTTTAAAACTGCATTTTTTCTGTAAATTTTGTGTAAAAATAAATAATTTATGTTTTTATATATTTGATGCGCTACTTAGGTTAAAATGGCTGTTGCTATATTAAACTTCTTGTCGAAAAACGTTCGGTGTACTTCAACACCAAAATTTAAAAAATCGCCCAGTAGGATCTATTAATGAAACTGATAAATAAAAAATATGGTTCACAGAGTTTAAATAATCTATTAAAAAAAAAAAAAAAAAAAAAAAAAAAAACTTTTAAAACCCAAATTCTTAATGTATCGTATCACATACATAGATATAGTAATAATATATAGATTGATCATTGGGGAGAAAAAAGACCTTTTCACTCGGGAAAAGACGGCGATTTTACCAAAATATGGCAGTCTTTCCTCGAGTGAATACACACGGGAATACACACGAATATTTTAGCAAATAAAATTCATGAATAATTTATTTACTAAAGGTGAATGAAAAACTCCAGATATAGTTTCAAATTCATTTTTCTCTTTTTTTACAATACCACTTAATGGCTGATTCCAAAGCTTTTTTTTCGGCATCAAAAATCTTTGCACGATAATATGGGGATGGTAGATCTATATATATTATTATATCTATGATCACATAAATCTTTTTGAAGTTAGAATAAAACTTAAATTGGTAAAAAAAGGTAACCTTTTTGTTTATTAACCAAAAAATTGATGAAATTTGAAATGCAAGTTGGTCTTGTGGGGTACAGGCTGTATATTATATTTTTGTGTTCGTGCTAGAAAATTTAAAAGAATTTGAAAACTGAAATTTTTAATCCCACTTGAAAAACATGTGACTTAATGTGAAGCAGATTATTTATTTATTTTTTCTCCTAACGGTTTCCATACAATCTTCTGCTGTTGCCACCTAAAATTCATACTTTAGTTAATTTGAAAACATCTAATATTCCGACTGATAAGCTGTTTCATACATCGGATTAAAAAAAAAATTTCCCTTTCATTTGGTATCTTATTTGTAACGATACGACTGATATTTCTAATTTATTTTCTAATCTTTCTGATTTATTTTCCTCATTTTAAATAAATGTACGTTTTATTTATTTATTTATTCTTTTAATTATTATTATTATGTCGAAAAAAAATTGGCAACAATTAAATTATGGATAAAATTTAAATGGCTTATTTATCAGAAATTAGAAGGTTATTATTTTCACATTTTAATTAATTAAGAAAAAAACTAATGGAAAATTCGAAAATCTGACTTCGATGTGCACAATGACCCTTTGGGGGGCACCTTTATGTTAAATCTCGTGACTGTCCGAGCTACCGTTTTCGAGAACAGTGAAATATATGTACAAATATTGCTCACTTAATAGTATAAGATATATATATATATATAACTGAAAGAAATGCTATATATAAAGAAAATGATATAAAGAAAGAAATGATATATATATATATATATATATATATACAGGATGTCCCATAAGTCTGTAGAGATTTTATGAATTGAATGAAGTGATAGAATTGAACGCGGTTATCGAATTAATTATTCTCGTGAAGGTAGAATTTTTTTTTGGTGATATATATATATATATATATATAGTTAAATTTTTGTCGACGATAGTTAGAGAAATAGTTAAATGTTTCGCACGGATGTGAAAGATAAATATGCAAATGAAAATCCTATAAATTGCACAATTTTGCTATTAGAACAATTTATTTCTTATTTTGCCTCCTACTTGTGCATGCATGAAGTTTTAATTGCGATGCTCACTTGATGGTTAAAACGTTACTGGTGAAGAAGTTCTCCCTCAAGTAAGAACCGCCGACTGAAGCAGCAGGTAACAGTGTTATAACTCGTTTGCAAACTGCAATTTGTGGTGACGACGGGCACATAGTATAGAATATATATGCCCATAAATATTTGCATGCGAGTAAGTACAGTTTTACATGAAAATGCGTGATCTGGACACGCACAGCGCCCTCTATCGACAAATAGCTTACTTATTAGTTTTTCTTTATCCCCCCCCCCTTCTATTAAAAAAAATATATACCTATATCTTCCTTCACGAGAATAATTTTTTCGCAAGCCGCGCTCAATTCTATCAATTCATTCAATTGTTATGAATTTTTAAAATGTCTACAGATTTATGGGATATATATATATACAAATGCAGGGATGGAACACGGGCGCAGAATTCATACCGGAATCCGTTTAAGAAATTTCTCCACCTATAATATCGTTGATTCAAGAGGAAGAAAATTTTCTTATATTGATAGTGGTATGAATTCTGCGCCCGTGTTCCATCCCTGCAAATGTATAAAATTTGAAAAAAAAAAAAAAAATCTACAATAAATGTCTATGAATTATAAATCCTATAAACTTCAAAGGATAATGTTAAATTTCGAAGAAATTGTCCAAAAACTTCAGAATTTCTTTATTTAAATCCCTGTTAAAATCACTAAGATTCGATAAAATTGTATTCTACGAATATTGAACGATACGAAATAAATTTCTGAAATATTCCCAAGACGAATTCCCTTATGATATTTCTATCACATAGTTCACATGAGATCCTAAAAAATTGAGTAAAATTGTAGAATATAAAATCTCTTTTTCACAGAGAAACAAAAAAGATTTTTCTATAGAGAAAAAAAAGTTATATATATATATATATATATATATATTTATATATATTTTATCTTCTTTCTCCTTCTAGTTATTTTTGCTGAAATAAGTTTATTGTATGGAACATTTTTAAAATCAAGAACTGTATTATGGCACAAACTTTCTTTTATACTGTTTTATACAAAATGTCTTCAAGATATTTACATGCAGATAAACTCAATATCCATAGCTTAACGCAATACAGGTTTTATTTGTGCAGTTTGGTATAATTTTAACCAAGAGGTGCTATATAAATCATATAGAAAATGTGATATTCTACTATTATACGTTACATAATTAGGCAAAATTATACTAAAATATACTCATTGTTTCGAAATTTTTTACATTTTGTAAAAATAGTAGATCTTTAAGATATAATCCAAAAATTCTGAAATTCAGTATTTTTTTTTTTTAATTCAACATTACACGCTTTTAGTCACTGCTACACTTTTAGTCACTATTGAGTTTTAAGACTAATTTTTTTCTTTTTTTTCCCGCTGCACCTTACTAAGAACGAATTATAAAGTTTGTTTTTATGTTTTGTAAGTAATAGAGTCTACTGATGGCGCTCTATAATATTTCTAATACATATATAATACATCCAATTGGTACTTACATTTAATAGTACACATATAACTCAGATAATAGACTGGTATATATAATATTTGTCCCTACAATTTTTCATGCATTCATTGCAATATAATGAAAAACTATATTAAAATGAGGTAGTCCGTGTTGTACACAACTGAAGTAAAATTATTGTAGAAATATATGCATAAAGTAACTATTTCCCATATTTCCGCTTTCGTGTATAAATTATATTTTATGTAGTGTATAAATATATCGTGATTATAAAAGATTTCTCTAAGTATTCGTCTGATTATCTGTCTTGAAAATATTGCAGTTTCCTTGAAAATATTATCTAAACTGCTCTAGAATTAAACTGTGCTAACCAAACTTTCTTTCTTTCTTTAACATATATTATTATATTTAGGGCGATCAAGCTTTGCCTTCTTCGCTAGCCACAATATTTAAAGGAATTCTGAAAACCATTAATTACGATATTGTTAATCGCATATAAATAAAAAATAAAAAATAAATCCATTGAAATTACTTTAAGCTTCACTTCAGGTCTTCATTGCCTTTGGCAGTGTCTTCCTCGCCTGCGCCATACCAATTCCTGGTTCTCCACCGCTTGCATTTGCGCTTTAACCGAACATTTCAATTTAGGTGTTAACTAAGCGATAAGTGGCGCTGCTATTATTAGTGAACTACATTTTTCGGGCAGTTAAATATCTTCATTCTATGACAACAGATGGTAGCACAAGGCAATCTCCTCAGCTGCAAAACTTTAATTATTTAAAATATAACCAATCAAAAATTTGAAAATCGTGCTTCAAGGTGCATAAGGGGAGATCAAAACGGAATTACCACACAAAATTCTGTAGCTCTGCGATGAATGGTTTACTTACAAAGCGGCCAATACACGCCTAAGTTTTAGTTTGTTTTGTCACCGTGTCTTCATCCATTCGATAATCGTGAAAACATTTATACCGTTAAAACGTTGAAAGATTTTCTTTTATGAATTTCTATCTTTTATGCCATATATCTAAAAAAAAATAACACATTGACCTCTGAAGGATCCAAACCATGACCTCAGCATTATTACCATGATGTTCCAATGACACAACGCTGAATAAAAAAAAGCCATGATACCATCCCTGCTGATACTTGTATAAAATGACCTCCTAACTCCGAATATGAGCCCCATTTTGTTCCACCGTTTTCTCGGGACGTCACCTCCTCCTCCAGTTTTTATCACTGTTCGGTAATTTTATGACCATGAATTTGATTTGGAGAATGGAAAATAATTATTTTAACTCTTAATATATATATATATATATATATATATATATGTGTGTGTGTGTGTGTGTGTGTGTGTATACATATAATGTATAATAAGTGATAATAATAATTGATTAATAAAATGTAATAGATGTAACTCATAATTTCAGTGGTAAATCCCCCGCCCCTAAATCTTCCCCTTGCTGCAAATGTTCACGTTATAGAATTTTTCACCTCTTTAGGCTCTCAGAAGAAATTTAAAAGTTAAAATATTTCTCTTCTCCACTATAAATCAAATTTGTAGCCATAAAATTACCGAAAAGTGGTAAAAATAGGGGGGGGGGTCTCGAAAAGACAACGGGTCATGGGGCAAAATGGCCGTCAAATTCGGATTTAGGAGGTCATTTTACATAAAAATTACCGAGCAGTGGGTACTGACCTAATGGGTCACGGAAGGACGTTTGCATTTCTGGAATCCACTATTTCAGAAATTTATATATTTTAAATTACATTTTAAGAAAATAATGAGAAATTCGGAATTTGGGCTTCGAAGTGCATCAGGAAAGGTCCAAACGAACCTGCATGCAAAATTCTGTTGCTCTACAATCAGCCGTTTGTCTACAAAATGACATAAACACACACACACACACACACACAAACATAAACTTATTTCATTAAAAGCATCTATAAAATCTATAACCTCTCAGTAAACAGATTCAAATGATCATGTATAAAAAGCAGCTTTATTTTCTGAGTCAAGCTAAGTTTTTTATAAATAACTATAGTGTAATGCATTGGACAAAATTGTTAAGTTCAGTCAGTATAGATGCATATTTCTTGTTTACTGTGGAACTTAAAAAAATAATAACTCTTTGATTTATTAATCTTTATAGTAAGGTTGTAAAAAGTTCTACAGTTTTTAATTACAAATTTAAAAAAAAATATTTTTTTTTCTTCTCAATATAATTGTTAACAGCCTGTCAAATATTCAGCCTAAACTATTAATAGCCTATAAAATTAAATAAAATTGTTGGTTTTCCTGAAACCAACAACATAAAGACAGAAAGTTTTGTAAAACTTATATGGAAGATGCATTTTTCTGAAGATTTTAAAGTATTTCCTTTTATTTTTTGGAGTGAGAAAATGTATGTATTAAATAATTAATTACAAATGCAATATATATATATATATATATATATATATATATATACTATGTAATTAAATATTAAGTTTTACGAAGCGTGTAGTTTCAACATATTATGGGTGTTTTTGATAAAATAATATAAGAATGATACAGCTTTGTATCTTCTTTATTTTAATAAAATTTATGTAATTTTATTTCAAGATATTTTTCTATAGACTTTTCAAGATATTTTTCTTTAGACCCACGACTTTTGCTTAGCCTTTCGCTCTCTCCACAGTGTCCTTGAAGAGATGACAGTGCAAAGTTTGGTGTTGCAGAAAGGATAATTACAAAAAACAGGGCAGATTGGAATCGCCTATGAGAGGCCTTCATCCTGCAGTGAATAGATAAACAGTGAAATTGATTATAACTATTATTATGGCATTAAAACAAATAAAATTGTAAATTTGCTTTTATTACTAAAACTTTGGAATTATACTATGAAATATATTATTATTATTATTATTATTATTAGTAGTAGTAGTAGTAGTATTTGTAAATATGTATATAGAACTGTATATTATAAAATCATGTTAAATTAGAATTTACGAACACGTTTCTTTAAATATTTTTAAACTTTATATGCACATTTTTGGAAATCAATGCATATCAAGAATGTATTATTCATATCCAAATTTTAGTTAGATAAAATAAATTCACTTGAAAAGTTAAATAATTAAATCAATGAATAAATTTTCTATTGCTTTTGTTAGGATTTAATTTCACATTCTAATTTCCATTTTCAATAAAAAAAGGAGTCTGAAATTTAAATTTTGAAAATGATTTCTAAATGAATATTCGGAAGATTTTTTTTTTTTTCTTTTTTTTAAGTATGAAATTCTAATTTAATTTAACAACTTTTAAAAGTGTATATTTACAAAAATATATATACATATATATTAATGGATGCCATAAATGATATAGTTTAATTTAAAAAAAATTAATACGCAAAAAAGTTTAAATATTTTAACGATACACGCCTGTAATTAATTTTTTATGACTTGTAATTCAGGTAACGCTTTGCAAAAGAAATTATAAAATCATGAATAGATGTAATATATTTTATACATTTTCAAATAATTACCATTAGTTCACTGCAAACTGCAACAGAAGGAGTTAAATTATTTTATATCTGTCATGGATTTTTTGTTTAAATTGAGTATTTAGTTTAAATTTTAAATTTTAAATTCAATTTTTTTTTCTAATTTGTCCATTCAGTTAGTTGTTTAAATGCGATGAAATAATAACGTGTGTTAAAATATTTATTTTTGTTATTTTTGTAACTAGATAATGTATGAAAAACAATTTAACCTTTTAACTATAAATATATTTAATCATCAAGTTTATTCTATGTGATAATGCATTTTAAAAAGCTTTTTGTTTAAAACCAGTAGAAAAATACTTTTGGAAATTTTATCTTATTCATATATGGTAATGCATAAATGTATTTTGTAAAAGGTTTTCTGTTTTGGAATTATGAAATCGGAAAATATTATGTAAAATATTGGAATATTACATAATATTTTCCAAAAGTTTATTATAAAACATTATATAGACGTTTCGTCGAAAAAAATATATAGATTTTAATAAATAAGCTTTTAAATAAATTTATAATTTTTTTAATGTTAATTTCTAAAGTTACAAATTTATTTCATCGTTCTTTAAGTATAGGAACTATCTTTAAATATAAAATTTTTATTTAGGATGATTAAATAACCATACTTTTTCTTTCTATAAGTGCACTTGAAACCTGAGCCTTAATAATAAAATGTGAAAATATGAAGTAAGACAAAAAAAAAAAAAAAAACAGTACTTACAAACTCACTTGCATGGATTAAATGGAGAATTGCAAAATAATGCTGTTAACAATTAATCATTCAATTTAATTCAGATGATAAAACATGAAGTTAAATTTATTTTTTCTTATTTAACTAGAAATACTTAAGTAAGATAATATATATATATATATATATATATATTTTATATAAAATTAATATATTTCTGATATAATATCAAGCAAGAGGTCTCCCAAGCAGTGTCAGGAACAACTATCTACCCCACCCCAAAGCGAGTGCTAGCAAGCGTATTCACCAAAATGGAGCAATGGGTAGCGTAGTTACTTCATGGTTACGTCATAGTTACGTCACTGATCGACGATAAATCCATCTGTTGATGGCGGTACCTGAACTACTCAGGCTGAAACTGCGCAAGCTCGAGTAGAATTTGTTTACTCTAACGATGCTCCATATTTAAAATTAAATTAGAATTGTGTTTGAAAGAATTCACATCTCAACAGAAAAATTCATGTATTTTTAAAATATTCATACTTCGCCTATTTTCCCATATTTTAAGATGAGTAATATAAACTGCTGTTTTTAAAAATTGCAACACCATGAAATAATGCGAATATCAGAATGATATTTATTGGGCACATACATTATAGTAGGAAAACCAATTGATTAACATTTCAGGAAAATTGGAGGGATATGTACTGAGAAAACAGTACATAAAGCAGCGACCTCTGTGAGCAATAACAGCACTTATCTGCCAAGGCACTGAATCAAACAGCGATTGGATGACATGTACGGGTAAAGCACTTCATGAAGCTTCAACACGATGCCACAATTATCGATCGTAGTTACTGGTGAGTGGTGGTGGGGGAGGGGGGACAGTCGCTTTTCAACGATTAAACAGTCATTTTCATTGGTGAAAGATCAGGAGAACGCGCTGGCCGGAACAACGGTTAAAAATATTCTGTATAAAGGAAGATCCGGACAATACAGATAACTTGCGGTCATGCATTGTCCTGCTTAAATGATGTTCTACGCAGACCTTGAATATCGGGCAGAGGGGTGGGCTTTAACTCACCAGAAATTTAATGGTTGCTGTTCAGAGTGCCGGGAATGCGAACAAGAAGTAATCAAGACGTGTATCCAATGGCACATACCATCACTGCAGCTGGTGGACAGCGTGACGATGTCAAATTCCAGCTGTCAATGTGCATTATTCACGATGCCGTTAAATACGGATAAGGCAATCTTGGTGCTTTAAACAGGATTGTGATTTGTCTGAAATGTGATTTCACGCCATTCCTGCGTCCAGATTCGCCGTTGATTACACATTAATGGCGCCCATATCAGTGATGCAGTTTTGAGGGTAATCAAAATTTTAGTAGCCGCATACTGTGTCACCACCTAGAGTGATGGTATGCGGTACCATTGGATACACATCACGGCCACCTGTTGTTTTCTTTCCCGCCACTCTGAATACCAGCCGTTGCATTTCTGTCGAGTTAAGGCCCGTCGCTCGGCCCTATATTCAAGGCCTCCGAAGCGCAATATTTAAGCAGGACAATAGACAACCGTTGTCCGTATTGTCCGGACATTCCTTGATGCAGAATGTGTTCGACTGTTGCTCTGGCCAGCGCGTTTTCCTGATCTCGCACCAATGAAAATGACTGTTTAATCGTTGAAAAGCGACTGCCTTCCCCCACTCACCAGTAACTACGATCGATGAATTGTGGCAACGTGTTGAAGCTTCATGAAGTGCTCTACCCTTACATGTCATCCAATCGCTGTTTGATTCAATGCCAAGTGCTGCTATTGCTCAGAGAGTTCGCTGTTTTATGTACTGTTTTCTCAGTACATATTCCTGCAAATTTCCTGAAATTTTAATCAATTGGTTTTCCTACTATAATGTGTGTGCCCAATAAATATCATTCTGATATTCACATTCTTTCATGGTGTTGGAATTTTTACAAACAACAGTGTAGTTCACAATTAACTTTTAAAAAACACTTTTTGAATACTTCTTAGAATTTATATAATTATTGAAATCTTAATTTCTTCAGTTTTTCATTCATTACGGATAATGTTACTAAAACAACAACAACAACAACAAAAAAAAAAAAGCTTTTATTTTTTTTCCCGACATACAAAAGGAAATAAACTTTATTTTATGCAAACTTGTATCATAAAAAAAATATAATAATAATAATAAAACTGGCGCATTTTGATCTATTTATTTTTAAATGTTAATTTCAATTAATCGGGTAGTCTTAGATCATTTTTCTATTGATTTATGATTCGCAAAAGTAATGTGGGCGAATTCTATTTTGTATGATCCCCTTCAGGACATTTATTATTTTTTATCATTTTGGCGATGAATTAAAATGCCTACTATAGTTGTGTATAGTTGTGTGCTTGATTCACGCTAGAATCGTCATGTAGCGTAAGTCACGGTTGTTATTTTTTCTTATAATATACTATATTTCTGCCGCTAGTTTTCAAAAGCGTCATTACCAATTTTCTGATCTAGACAATTTCACTGCTACTTTCTGCAGTGAAAATTGGCATGGAAAACTTGAATTTCTATTGTAAAATTCTTCAAGGAGAAATAAAAATAATACCATTGATTGTTAAACTTTTCCTCACGTGTCCAAAAGTTCAAGGACTATTTTCAGATAACTAATAATTTACAACATTTGCCGCACAGGTACGTGTGAATCCACTTATAAAGAACTTTGTAAAAATTGCCCGCGCTACTTCGGTACCGAATTTCGAATTTCTCCAAGGAGTTCCTACACTGAAGCTGATTCATAATGTGAATGCGTATTTGGTCTGTTTTACATTTACCATGTTTTTATTCAATGTAATGGAACTCAAAAAATTTAATGTCATTTACATTTCATTAACGACTGTTATATCACAGTAATTTGCCATGGTTTGGATTTGATAAAAATGGTGGCTACACGAAATATTCAGATACATAAGCGATAAAACTGGACATTTTTTAATTGCATTTTGTGTGTGTGTTAAAAGACTTTCCGACAATATTTGGTAAAAGTAGTCGCTAATCAAAATATGTTTATTTAAACGTTTTAATCTATATATATAAAAATGAATTGCTGTTCGTTAGTCTCACTAAAACTCGAGAACGGCTGAACGGATTTATCTTATCTTAGTCTTGAAATGTTCGTGGAGGTCTAGGGAAGGTTTAAAAGGCTAGAAAAAATCGAATAGTTTCCGGGAAAACCCTAAAAACAGCTCTTTTCTATTTCCCATACAAACGTTTTCTAGAGTCAATTTGAACTTTATTGCTATTCAATAAAGTTCATATTAAATTATAATCACTCACTGTTGTCTAAGCAATTTAGGTGTGTTCCTAACGTCAAAGAGCCCTAACTAAAAAAGTTGGCTACCTTTTATTCTGAAAAAAAATTTGTTTTTGCGATTATATTTTTCCATAATTTAATTGTTGCCAAAAAAAAAAAAAAAAAAAAAAAAAAAAAAAACGAACTTATATATTTTTTTCAACAGGAAAATAAATACATTTATCTAAACGTGAACGATAAAAAATTATAAAAAAAAAATTATGCATCTCACAAAAATTGACGTCATTTTTATCCCCATATTTAGGTATAGGTATGTATTGATTATCATGTCCATGCGTTAGATTAGGTTTTTTTTTTTTGTAAAATTGACAAAATTTGAATTTTTAATTTCAAAACTCTAGAGAAAAAAAAATGGCAAATTTCCATATTCGATTGAAAACACAAGCATTTCATTTCAAAAGATGATATTTACACAATAAATATCCAACTAATATACTTATTAAAAGGAAAATTATAAATATTCTATCATAATTTGAAGTCAAATTTGTTTTCAAATGTCTAAATAAAATATCTGATATAAGATACTATTATGTTGCAGCGGAATAGATTTGATATCGGTCATCCTTAGCAGAAAAAAAAAAAAAAATATCGCCATATTATTTGGCGAACATAATTTAATTCTATTCAAAAATCATGGTTATTTTAACAACTTATATTAAGAGAGTAATGAATAATATGAAACAATATTTCGTACAATGCATATTACGAAAATATACATCTGGCATGCATATTACGTTTTTGATCACCAAATACAATAAGCGCCAAGAACGACAGAGTTTTGAAATTCAAAATTAAAATTTTGTCAATTTGACAGCAAAATAACTCAATCTAACACATGCACATGATAAGTAATCTATACTAATATTATAAATGCGAAAGTTTGGATGGATGTTTGTTACTCAATCACGCCACAACGGATAAACGGATCTGGATGAAATTTTGTACAGAGATAGATAATAGTCTGGAATAAGACATAGGCTACTATTTATACCGGGAAAAATGTAAATTTTTAATTAATCTTCTATATAATATAGATATTTCTTCTATAATAAAACTTTAAAATAATTTATTTTAATTTTTAATTGTTGCCAAAGAATATTTCACGCGAATAATAATAAAAAAAAATAATAATAAATATTAAATTTGCTTAGGCACATGACAACATAACGTCATTATCAAAATTAAATAATAAGAAAATGAAAGCTAATTGAGATCTGTACTAAAGAGCTTTATTAGTTGATAATCCTGGGTATATTTTTAATTTTAATACTGAAGTAGATAGGACATTTTACGCCAAGGACTCTATTTTTGTGACAGCAACCTTAAGCCAAGTAGTCCATAAAAAATATAAACAAATCTGTACATATAAAAGAGTAAACTCACTGATTCACTGACTCAACACTGCCATGACGATTCTGTGGGAAAGAGGGTCACAAATTTTAGTGACCATGTTGGTTTTCGGAGCCTGACCCCCAACTAAGACGAAACTTTGCGAAATACCCCCCTCCCTGTCCCCCTTGGGAGGCAGAAGGCTTAACTCGGCTCCAAATTACTTAACGGTGAAGAAATTGCAGATGGAAAGACCAGACTTGAGTACAAAAAAATTATTTTCTGCGATTTTGGAATTTTGGATTTTTAAGGGGGGGAGGGAAGGGAAAAGGTTTTGGAAGAAGGGTACTCAACACACGAGGAAATCGAACTGAACACACACTACAAAGGGATTTTATAAATTCCACCCTACCGCCCTTTGGAGAATGAGTTATCTGAGGTTGGAATTGTTTTATGTAAGGGACGATTATATGTATCTAACTCATAGTATGAAGAGATTTTGCGAAATTCCCTCCTCCTTCCCTCCTTTAAGAACGGGGGGAGAGATTTAAAAAAAAAAGTTTTAAAGCATAGCTCAGCTTTAAATAATTTCAGGATCTCAATTTTTTTATGTGTCGGTTAGGTATGTGTATGCAACATGCAATATAAAATAATTTTGGAAATTTACCCCCCCCCCCTTCCCTTGGGGCGGGCGGGGCAAAAACCACATTTTGAAGCTTAAATCCGTCCAAATTACCTAAGAATGGCGAATTTTGGTGTGTGGGTGTTAATTAAAAGTGCGAAATATGCACTTTGATGAGATTTTGTAAAGCTTTCAACTTTAATCACGAGGGAGGGGGAGTAAAAAGCAGGTAAGGGACTGCCGAAGGCATTGGGGGTCCAGACTCGACTGTGACGAGCGGGGATACCGTGACAGAAAGTAGCAGGAACTTAAAATTAGATTTTGACGGATTTATATGATTTTTTTTTAAAGATATTTTATTATTATTAATGATATGCTGTTTTGGGGATTCATTTCAATATAATGACCAGCGAAGCGGGCAAAGCCTGCTAGTTATTTAATAAAAATTATCGTTTAAACTAGTGACCGGCGAGTTGGGAAATGCCTGCTTCTATATGCAAATAAAATAATATATTTTTCTATTTCTTTGAATGTGTGCGATATAGAGCAAAACTATAACGCATACATTTCTGAAAATGTTTTTATATATAAAGGAATACGTGCAGATTTGCAATATATTTTTAAACATTCGATATTTGTATTAGATTTTTAAAATATTAATTTTTACGCATTTTTTTTTTTTTTTTCACGGCAATTTTCCTTGAGTTGTAATTTTAGCTGACGCCAATAAAATAAAAGGCGTAAAACTTTTTATTTCATTTACATTTTTAACATAAAAAGAAACGCAGTTGAATAAGAGAAAAATTGAAAAATTAAAGCTGCATTAACAAAAATATCTGACAAAACTGACTTCGTAATAGCTTTAAAATTTTAATTTAGATTTATTTATTTTTAAAATATTAATTTCAATTAATCTAATAATATTAAAGTTCTTATATTTTATAGTCCGTAAAGTAATGGGGGCTCAGCTATAGTATATGTTTTCCTTGGCGAATTTTATTATTTTTGCCAGTTTGGCGATTAATTAAAATGACTATCGTAACTACGTAAGTAAAGACCTTAGCGAGAATTGTGGGAGCTACTTCGGTACAAAATGTCAAATTTCGCTATGGGTTCCTATATTGAAGCTTTTCCTTAATGTGAATGCTTATTTAGTTTATTTTAAATTAACCGTATTTCTAACCAACATAATGAAACTTAAATATAGTGTAACCACGTTTCCTAAGACTAGCAAAGACGAATCCAAAGTCTTGGATGTGTGTCAAACTGACCGACAGATTGGAATTTGGTAAACATCCAGTCGTTTGGAGTTCCCTTATCGCTTATTTTATCTCAACGAAATGATTAATACCCCTATCATAATACTGGACTGGTTCAGTCCGCACTTGAGCAGAGGCTCCCATTTTGAAAGAAATATGGTTAAAGAATAATTAAATGCCATTTAAATATATCATTAACAGATGTATATCACTTTATTTGGCAATGTTTCTGTTTTGCTGAAAATAGGTTAAGAAGTTTTCAAACAGCTTCCAAATTTTTGAGTCCCTTGGTGAAATTTTAAATTTTACACTGAAATAACTAACAAGGAAACATTCGAAAGATGTCGTCTTCAAAAAATATTTAAAAAAAAATACATGTTATTCTACTCTTCATAAAACACCAGAAAGTGAAAAAATTATCGGCTGAAATAAATTACAGCGACCACAAAAAAATTATCAAAATTAAGCCTTTTTGGCGATTTAGCGCTGTTAGGCGATATATTCGCTAGCACAGAGATTGCCCGTACGAACAAAATCGTGTTTTGCTTCTCCGCCAAGTACTCAAAATCAATCACCTAACAGTGTGAAATCGCCAAATGTGCTTAATTTTGATAATTTTTTGTGGTCGCCATAATTCATTTCAGCCGATATTTTTTTCCCTTTCTGGTGTTTTATGAAGAGTAGAATCACATATATTTTTTTAAATACTTTTTGAAGACGACACCTTTTGAATGTTTCCTTGTAAGTCATTTCTCTCCCAGGTCTTTACTTAGGCAACTGCAATAGCCATTTCATTTCATATTCAAAATGACAAAAATATTTGAAATCACCATGTGGGTTCCATACTAAATCAGTGTTGAAAATAGTCACCATTTAAAATATATTTTTTAACGTTTCAGCTATTACATTTAACAAGAAAGCACTTAAATATAGTGATCAGCGAAGCGGGTAAAGCCTGCTAGCTTAAAAACAATAAATTATTAGTATTTTAATTATTTTGTCTGAAAAAAAACAAAACAAAACAAACAAAAAAAAAAAAAAAAAAAAAAAAAAACATTTAAGCTATAAGAGGTTCTGAAAACTATTTGTTATTATTATTATTATTAAATAAATTGATTATTTTAAAACTAACTAATTATCTTACCAATGCGATGTTATCATTATACTAAATTAATGTAATATATAAATTGAGAGTAAAGTTGAGCCCGTGTGGCACTAAATTAATTTACTTAAATAAACAATTTAACCTTAAAATAAAATAAAGGAACAATTAAAATTTAATTTCAAGTAATTTACACAATTTAAAAATATTTTACACCGTTTACTTTATAGTTTTAATTTTTAATATTCATACAAGAAATTTTCTATTAAGCTTCTGAATGTAAATTTTAAGGAAATTCTGTATGATATGATTTCAAATATGAATTTCAAGTGAGATAATTTTATTTGGCTGTTCTTTCTGAAAATATTTCAATGTTTCCATTTGGGTGTAAAATCTTTTTAGGTATATCTTATACGAATGCATTTTTGATGTTTGAACATTCATGAGATATATTTTTATCATTATGAAATGTTATTTTTAAAATACGTTTGCTGCAATGGAAAAAATATATTTCAAATAAACATCAGTGCATGCTCTCTGAATAATTCATAATTTTTCCATATGTCATCCAGGTTACTTTTGTTACATAAATATTTTAATATTTATTTATGATTTGAAAACCACTTTAAAATCTATATTTCAGTTTTAAAGGGATTTTTTTTCCATTAAGAATTCAAAGCTTGTTGCAAATTTTTATTCCATGAGTATTTCTTACGAAATATATCCAGATTATGTCATATATTTTTGTAAAATATATAAGTTCGTGACGGTAAAATATTATAAATTTTGATTAAAATGTAAATAAATAAATAAATTAAAAGTTAAAAAAAAAATGCTTTTATTAGACAGTTAAAAATAAATAAATAAATAGCTAAAAACTAGTGAGAGATTTCAAATGGTGATAGACTTACTACTCCCTCTCCTTACAACCCTTCTCCAAATTAAAAGATGTATTTTTTTTTTTTTTTTTTTTTAATATATGTGAATTTCATATCGATTATGTATAATAGAAGAAAGATGTTATTAGTGAAAGATGTGATATAGTGTATAAATGTGTATATTTGTTGTATAAAATTCATATCATACGAAATAATTCTCATGAATATGTATTCCATATTTTTGTTATATTAGTATAGCTTTATACTGATAAATAAATCTATTGTAATAAAAACTATACAGTAATTTATATACAGATTTATTATTATCATTATTATTATTTTGGGTTTAGCGCAAAAAATAAATCGATACACTGACAAGGAAATATTCAATAGGTGACGTCTTCAAAAAATATTGAAAAAAATATATGTAATTCTACTCTACCAAAAAAAAAAAAAAAAAACAGAAAGGGAAAAAAATTATCGGCTGAAATGAATTACAGCGACCACAAGAAATTATCAAAATTAAACATATTTGGCGATTTCACATTGTTAGGCGATTGATTTTGAGTACTTGGCGGAGAAACAAAACACGGTTCTGTTCGTACACGGCAATCTCGGTGCTTGCGAACTGAACGTCTAACAGCGCTAAATCGCCATGTATGCTTAATTTTGATAATTTTTTTGTGGTAGCTGTAATTCATTTCAGCCGATAAATTTTTCACTTCGTGGTGTTTCATGAAGAGTAGAATCACATATATATATACATATATATATATTTTCAATATTTTTTGAAGACGACACCTTTTGAATGTGTCCTCGTGAGATGAAAGTATAGGATCTTTATTTAGAACGAGTGATTAATCATTTTCTGAATCCCTAAATTAGAACTATAATTTTTCAAGTTATGCCTATGAGGCATGCACATAAAGAAATTGACTAAATGATCGAGAATTTCTAGTCCATAATTTTCTAGATAGTGAAACGATATTATTAATACTATAAATTTCATTAATAGTTTGTACTGCGAGATATTTTCGCTTGATTTCCTAGAACTCGGTCATAAACCAAAATTATAGGTAAAAAACTTGCCTTTTGTGTCCGAATTTATGTGCAAAGAATTTTACATTTGTGTGACCACGGTAATATAGGAAAACGCTCGAGAATTCTAATAGGGGTTTCTAGAATTCGCTAGAAAAAGGAATTAGAATTTATAAAGATGACATGGAAATACTTTTACTAGAGCCACAATGTAGTTTCTGTCACCGAATTTATTTTTCAGCGTATATTTAAAGAGTATATTTATTTATTTATTTATTTTAATTTTTACTTTCTCTTACCCATTAGGTAGAGAAAGTATTGTTTTAGGGTCAAATTTTCGAAAGTGAGTTTTTGTTATATTTACATGTTCTGAGGTCCCCTGAATACGAAAATCATGTTTTTAGCGAATGGTCTGTGTGTCTGTTATTAGCATATCTCAAGAACAAATAGTAGCAGAAATTCCAAACTCGGTATTCTAAATGTGCATCTTATAGGGATGCTATAGAAAGTTTTCGTTGAGATCAAGCAAATGGTTCGTGTACAGGGACACCCAAGAGAATTCAAATACATTGCGTCTATGGGGGAAATTGCAGGTAAGTAGAGTTTAACATGTATAGACTGCACTAAACAAAATGAAACGAATATATATTTTTTGTATTAGAGATAGTCAAATGAAAAAAAAAATTGTGTATGTAGGAGCCTCGCCTCCCCCCCCCGGGGGGAATCCCCCTCGATGGGAATAAATTTTCATGATGGATATCTTCCAAAAGAGCTCGCCAATACATCTTAAACGAATGGTTGAACCATCGATCTGTGATAATTTAAAATAAAATTATCGATTTTTTTCATTTTTAACATTTTTTTAATGTAATATTGAGCATAAATTCAACTTTTTTTGGGTATTTAGTGTTATACTACATCTCTAATATGGAAAACGTCTGCATTATGATAAGATTAAATGAATGTTGCGTGTGAAAATTGTCTGTATAACTTTAAGTAAACTTTTAATTTTAATAACTGAATTAAATTCTATATAAATGTAGGTGCATTAACGAAACAGGGGTTGAGGGGGGTGGCAGACCCCCTCATACAGAACTAATTATCATATAAAACAACACTTCCGAAGCCTAATTTGAATTGTTTAACATAGGTTTACATGACAGTACTCGTTATCTTGCCTCTTAATCTCCAACCTGTATTTATAGTATTGAATTTCAGGGTAAGAGGAAGTCGTGTGAGTGACACACCAGATTATTATTTCTATTTTTGCAATGTTTTTTAATAAAATTGTTATATTATAGCAATAAACAGTAAACAATAACAGAAAATTAAATATAAAGTAAATATATACAAGATATGAAGCTATTTGCACGTTATTTATATTTTGATAGTAATCCTATTTATACTCAGGTTAATTCTTCCTCGTAACTGAGAAGTATTTTTAATCTTCCTCGTATAATCTGCCTAGTATAAAATCTCGTCGTGACCTTTTTTGTTTATTATTATTACTTTTTATAAAGTTATCAATAATATGATTGACTGCAATGATATTCTTAATTGTATTCAAATTAATGTGTCAACCAAGTCTCTTAAAAATAATCATTTACTTGTCACTCCATTTGTAAAATATAATTATATTGATAATTTTTCATTATATAAGATTTACAAAATTCATAATGAGCTTTCTGTGAATTTGGATATTTTTAACATATCTTTTACTGTTTTTAAGACTAGGTGTTTTGAACTTTTAAATTCATAACATGTACTTTTTTGCCTATGTTTGATGTAATGTATTATGGTTTTATTCAAGCAACACTGTAATTGGATTGTTTCTGTAGTGTGCTTTTCTTTAAATAAATAAATAAGTATTTCAAAAGTTATCCAATATTTTGCATATAACACAATATATTTCTTTGTTACTCAAAGATATTTTTTAAAACTTGATTTTTTTTTTTTTTTTTTTTTAATATTTTGGTTTAAAGCACCGATGCCTTATTAAAAATAGTTCACACACTACAAATTTTTCAATTTTTCCTATTTCTTTTTTAGAAAAAATTCTAAATTTACGATTTTCATCTCAGAAAAAATTCAAATTCAAAATCTCGAATGAAAATCAGTTTTGTTTTCTGTACACGACAATTTAGAAAATTTATTACATCTTCTTTATTGAAAAGAATCGATAGCTTTCTTTGAAATTATCACAGATATGTTGTTTAACCCTTCATTGAATACACACATATATATATCTTATTTAAAATAAAGCATGTGTTTAGAACTTTAAATATGAGCAACCAAATATCATAAGAGCTTTACTCACAAGGTTAAAATTAAGTAACTTGTAAAGTAACGGGATTGAAGGAGGTAAATTACAAGATAAATTTATAATCCACGCTTATCACACATGGTGGACAGCATTACTACATGTTGACACATAAAAGTGCTGGGGACAAACTTGCTTATTCCCCCTAATTACCTTACATATACCTTTTACTTCATTTTAATATTTTAAAGGTGTAATAAATATTCGATAATATTTACTTTTTAAAATAAAAGGACATTCTACTTCCATCTTTTATACTTTGCAGAAAGTGTTTTTTTTTTTTTTTTTTTTTTTTTTCAAAATATATTTATTTATTTGTTTATTTTTTCTAAATTGCACGTTTAATAAAAGTATTTTTTAGAGTTAATTTTTTTGAACAAATGTATGATTATTATTATTATTATTATTATTATTATTATTATTATTAGTTTGTAAGAGAAATGTGCCGTAAGATTAGATTATATGAATTATTTTACATATTTGAAAGAATTATTTTACATATTTGATACTGTTTATATATATATATATATATTCATAATTCTCCTTTTTTATTATTTAAAGATACTTTTTTTCAATTATTGTGAAACTAGTAATGTTAAAAATTCTAATAAAAATAGCCTATTTTTGAATCTTATAAAAATACTAAACGTTTTTCGTAGAACATGCAATAATACTAAAAATTCGTTTCAATTCTAATTCAGAAAAAAATTAATATTTTATATAAGGGAAAGGCAAAATTATCTACCATTTCGCGATATAACTATTCTTACGTTGTGCAGATGTGCACACCGATAACTCTCCTCGTTTAAATTATTGCTATACTTTTGTCGTAATACTATAAAAGTTTATCCTGTAATATTATTCCAGGAAACTATTTCAAGAAAATACTCCATAATCATTATTTATGTTTTAATTAAATAAAAGTAATATAAAAGAAAAATTTTTAAAGTCAATTCCTACTTACAAACACTATCGAAAACGTTTTTTTTTTTTTTTTTTTTTTTTTTTTTTTTTTAATTAGGAAACAACAAGCGCGCGTGCAAAATGAAATAAAAATAACTATAAGATTAAAAAAAAAAAAAAAAAAAAAAACCTTTTTATATACTATGATTTAAATTTTCTGATGAATGATTGAGCTCTTATCAATCTGCATAAAATTTTTAAAATGATAATGACGTCAATTTTTGTGAGATGCATGATTTAACTTTTTATAATTTTTTAATGTTCCCGTGTTTTTAATGTATTTATTTTTATGTCGAAAGAAAATTAACTTGTGTTTTTTTTTTTTTTTTTTGTAACAATTAAATTATAGCTAATATTTTAATAGCTCTTTTAACGCTATTAGGATGTTATTATTTTCATATTTTAATTAATTATAAGAAAACTAATAAAAAATTCGAAAATCGGACTTCGAAGTATTGTGATGTCACCGTGCTCTGAGCAATCCTGAAAGTTTCAAATTTCTAGCTAGTCGGAAAGTTAGTTAAAAATCGATTGCAAGATTTGTATAAGATATACATAGGGAGAGTGTGGAGTAATAGTAGGAATTGAAAATAGTTCACAGACGACATCCATATTTACAAATATATACAGTTTAGGAAAACCCTTTTGGATTTTCGCGCGCGGTAAAAAAGAACATTACTGAATTTTAGGTTACATCAGGCGACTACAACTTCTTCTTACAGGCTACACCAACATATCGCAGCTAACAACTTACGATCTGCAAATATATCTTTTCATTTCACTTTATGGATTGGCAAAATATTTAATGATATTTTACCAAAAATGGTGACAGAGCCCTCTGCATAGTTATAAAATATTATTGATGGTGGCTTTCATTTCACTTGAATTGGCAAAATCAGCAATGATATTTTGCGAAGAATGGCAACAACACGCTTGATATCATTTTTGAAAATTAGGAAAAATGGCTCAATAACTATATGATATTTAGAATACGCGTTTGTTACAATTCTAATTTCGCCAATATTTTCTTCTGTCGCAGGTAGAAAGTAGCCATTTTATTAAATATTTTAAAGAATGAGGACCAACAAGCTGTAATTAAATTTCACTTATCGGAAGGCGTCAAAGCTTCATAAATTCATTGTAGATTAGCAATGCAATTTGTATAAAGTGCTCTATCATCTGAAATCCATATTGAGAAATTTAAAAGATATTAAACAAGTATAATGAATGAAAAAAAATCCAAAAACGAATATCGGCCTTCATTGCGTTTGAGAACATTCAGCAAACTTCACGGATGTTGCTAGATAATGAACACTAAGAAAAAATTCTATAACTCACATCTAGAATCTAAATTGTGGCTCTAGAAAAAATAGTTCCATGTCATTACTATAAATTCTAGTCCCCTTTAAAGCGAGTTCTAGAAGCCCTATTAGAATTCTAGAGCGTTTGCCTATATTCTCGAGGGCAAAGTTATTTAAAAATCTACACTGCAAGAGGCGAGTTTCTGCAACTATAATCTTGGTTTATTACCAAATTCTAGAAAATCAAGCGAGAATTTCTCGCAATATAAATGATTCAGAATATTTAGAGTATTCAGAATATTGTTTCATGATCTAGAAATGTGTACACTAGAAATTCTCTATAATTCCGTCTATTCAGTTTATTGGCGTGCCTAATGCGCATAGCTCGGAAATCTATATTTCTAGTTAAGGGATTTAGAAAATGGTCACTTATTCATTCTAGAGAACGGCGGTATATTTTTTTCTCAGTGAACAAATTACGATACATAAGGTGACACTTGTTTTGAACTTTAGATATAATACCTTCCATCAGAAAATCGATGAAGAGATCAGTTTTTATACAGCCAGTATACATTAGTTAACAAGAAGATTTATGGCGGAACTCAAGTTCTTTTCGATGGGATCTGCCAATAACGACATTAATACATGTTTAAAGATAACTGCCATCAGACAAGAAAGAAGAAGCCATCAAAATGAGCCATATTAGAAATGCAAATATGTGGAGTGAAAAGACCCTGGATTTTTACGAGGAAAAAATTAAGAACTGGTCTATCGAAGAGAACTTTTATGATATATATATATATATATATATATATATACAGGTTGATTCAAAATTAGTGTGACGAATTTTAAAAGCATGTAACTATTTATGGTAAATTTTAATCGCTTTACAACCAGTTTTATTTTAAAAGTGGAACGTTTAAATTACCAATCTAGCTATTTTTATTAGTGGGAGTAAATTATGGCTCCGAAGTTAGATCCTCAGACCCGAAACGTAATTTTAAAGCTTTTGAAGGATGATTACTCAAATTCTGTTATAAAGAAAGCATTTAAAATTCCGAAAAGACATTTTTCTAATGGATTACTATCTAAACTTCGAAAAGAAATAAAATTTGGTTGGCAATCAAAAGCTTCAGCAAAAGAAAATGGACGAAAGGAAGACCTTGGTGAAAAAGAAAAAAAGGAGCTGTAAAGACTTATCGCTGTACAAAATCATCTGCCTCAAAGAACTTCAGCAAAGAAACTACAGGTATCGCAATCGACAATTTGTTGTCAGATAAAGAAAATTGGCTATAAAAAATTGAATTAACCAGTCTGTCATCAAATGTCTTCAAAGGCCGTAAAAAAATGAAGAAAACGTTCTCGGTCTCTGTATTTAATGTTACTCAAATGTAGATACAAAACATGGATAACTTCGTATGAAGAACTGTTTCATCTGCCATCCACAACTGGCAAAACGAAGATACAATATATTTCACGCGAAAAGCGTCACAAAGACGCAGCTGTTTTGCTAAAGACAAGTTGGTCATCAGACGTTATGGTATGGATAGGAATGTCCTCTCAAGGCTTAACAAAACCATTTTTTGTAGAACCAAAGGCTAACATTTATGCTAAATACTATCAGAATAAAGTTTTGAAGCACATGAGCAAAGAAATTAAACGTCTTTACCCTCAAGGAAACTTTGTGTTTCACCAAGATTCCTCACCAAGTCATACTGCAAAATCAACTATAAAATGGTTGAAAGATAAAAAAGTAAATTTTCTTCCCCTGAGGAATAACTACCACCATCCCCTGACTGTGCTCCTTGCGATTATTTTTTATGGGGATACTTAAAAAAAAAACAATTAAGTAGACGTAAAGTAAGAACACTTTAAAGGCTTGAAAAAGCAATCAAAGAGATAGTTGGAAAAATACCCCCCAAAATGGTCGAAAAAGCTCTTTTGGCTTCGACTACACGTTTACGTAAAGTGTACTATGCTAAAGGAAACCACATTGAAAGTTTCATGTAAATAACTTAATTCAATAATAATTTATGATGCTGTGGAATTGGTCACACTAATTTTGAATCAACCTGTACTTCAGCTTAAAAGTTTAGCAAGATTTGCAAACGATCAATTTTTTTCAATTAAAAAACTTAGCTCTCAATGAAATGTTTTCAAACACTGGATATTTAAAGAACTGGGTCTTCTTCATGTTTGCAATGAAGATTGGTTTAAGACAACATTTAGGGGGCCGGTATCAAATTGAGCAAAATCTTGAGCAAATATTTGTGATCACCCAGTATCGTTAAGTGAACGAAATGATTTGTAACGTTAGGATGTGTTAATGTAGGCCAAGAACAATTTGTGAATGAATTTGTGTGAACATAGCATAATAAATAACGGAGATATAAGCATTTATTTAAAAAAAAAAAAGCATGTTTTTAATGTTAATATACAGAGTTTAAAACGAAAATTATTCCCACTTTCAGGTAAATTGAAAAAAAAAAATGAAATAATACAATGCAACGGGAAGAAAAATATATTAAATATCTCATGAAATACTAGCACTTTTATGAAAAACGTTTTCACTGCGCATGTGCGAAAAACAGAAACATTTCTATTACATAGTTTGAAAGCTAAATATATTGGGGAACATTTGTGAAATGTTCATTTGGATAGAGTAAACATTAAGAAAATTGTCGGCAAAAGAACGAGCTAGATTTTTGGTATTTTCTAAAATTTGAAAATTCATGAGGGGTTTTTCACATGTTGCGTTATTAATTTAAAGAACCAATTATTTGAACTACTTTGCAAAAGTTGTTTTTGGTAAAACAAAACTCCATATAATCTCACAAATCTTAGTAAATGAATAAAATTATGTCACAAACTTAAAAGGGGTTTTTCACAAAAACGCACTTTTGAAGCGTAGTTGAAATAATTGGATCTTTAAATTAATCACGGGGTATGTGAAAAACACCTTATTAAATTTCAATTTTTGGAAAGTACCAAAAATCTAGCTCGTTCTTTTGCCGACATTTTGCTTAATTTTTATTCTGTTCTAATGAAATTTTGACAAAAGTTTCCCAATATATCTAGCTTTCAATTTATGTTATAAAAATATTTCTATCTTTCGCGCATGCACAAGGAAATCGTTTTTCATACAAATGCTCATATTTCATGAAAGTTTTAAGTTATTTGCATTCCGATTTCTGTATATTATTTCAAAGACATATTTTTTTAATTATCTGAAAGTAGGAATAATTTTCGTTAAAAACTCTGTATTTTATAAATAAAAAACGTGCCGACTTTTTTTTTTTTTAGTTTAAAAGAAAATGCTTATATCTCTATAATTTAATATGCTATCGTCTCACAAATTCATCCACAAATCGAACTGAGTTTATATTAACATATCCTAAAGTTGCAGATCATTTCCTTCACTCAAAGATACAGGGTGATCTGAAACATTATTGATGTTGCTCAATTTGTTATCGGCCCCCTAAATGATGTCTTAAACCAATCTTCCCTGAAAAACATGAAGAAGGCCCAGTTCTTTAATTTCCCAATGTTTGAAAACATTTCGTCGAGTGATAAGTTTTCAAAAAAAAAAAAAAAAAAAAAAAAAAAAAAATGCTGATTGTATGCAAATATTGCTAAATTTTGAGCGAGAGTGTAATTAAGATATTGCGTCTCATAATGAGAAACTTCACAGATTAGGGAAATAGTATTAACAATGTGACAATGAAATATTGAAGATGAAGCGACTAATTCGGAACAAATCCCCGTGGTATGTTTTATAAAAATGTTTTGATGGCCACAAATGGCTCGTCACATTATTTAAATAATGAACAAGGTGAAACTTTAATTACTGGAACACTCTCTCTACAGCCTACCTTAGACCCATATTTCATCACTTATTTAGGTATTTACACATGTTTCGATACCGTAGATTTGCCTCATAAACAGACCAGCGAAATGCAGTAAAATGGTAGCCTCCAAACTAACCTAAAACATTTTGTTCGTAAGGAATACGTAAGTTTGCTGGACGTAAGCATATAGTATTAATAAAGACTAGGTTTACGTAAAAAAAAAAAAAAAGTGCAATGGGAATGCAGAGTTTAAAAATTTATAATAATTTTCATAGAAAAATAAATAATTTAGTTTAAATGCCTTTAGTGCGCATTTTTATTGTATCTTTATCTTTATTTCTCAAATAAACATAAAAATAAATATTTCTACTTCAGAAAAATGTTTTTTTGATTGGTATGATATACCCGTCAATATAGTATTCAGATTATATTTATGATTGAAACATATATGTTAAAGACATATTCTTTAGTTGAAATTGTTTAAATATAAATATTCACAAAATATTTCAGGTGCATTACGGTCTATGAAAAGTGTAAAGCATAATTTAATGTTTTCACACTAAATACAACATAATGAAATGAATATGTATTTTTAAGGCATGTAAAAACATTTTTCCTTTAAAATAAGGTATGATTAGCGCAGTTAATTGATTTAAAAAGCTTCTAAAAGTTATTTTGGTTCGTTTAATAATATAAGAGGCAATCGTCAGATGTATTTTTTTCTGTATAATGATTTTTTTTTTTTTTTTTTTTAAGTACAACATATGGCGCATATGCAAAGTTTAGACGGTGCACAGGGCTATATCTCTGTACTTTCTTTTGTATAAAAATGTTTTTATGTGACTCTCTACCGAATAGCTGAAACAAAATATGCTTTTGTAGGCTTGCTGTCTTTAGATAAATTATTACAAAGGCAGAAAATAAGGGCTATAGGCAAGCAACCTATTTCCATGATTTTCTTCAAAAAAAAAAAAAAAAGAGCCCTTATTAGTCTATAATAAACACAAATTATAGAAATATCGTGTTCTATGCTTTACAGAATTTTTACCTCATGCAATTTTAATTCTTTGTAAAGATTTATTTCAATTTTATTTCAGTTTCATTGCACGTGTAAATACATTTCGTGTTATGTCAAGAGATATATAAATAAATGACTGCGTAATTTTTACTTTTCTTTGGTAATAACTTTATGACATATGTTCAAGAAATCTAAAGCTATTATGAGGGTTTTAATAATTATCTTTTTTAGCAAATTGAATAATTTAATTTAACCGATGAATTCGGATTCTATGGATTATTTCCTCTCTTTTGGTATAGTAATTCATAACTATTTGCCAATATTTACTGTTCTGGGACATGAATAGCAGTATTGATGTTAATAGTAAAAGTGTTACTCAAAAATTGATGGCGTCATGAACCAATATTTTAAAAAGCATCTAACTTCTGTTCTACTTTTCAGATCGAATATTCCAAAAGCTTTAAACCTTCCCAAGAATTTACACATATCTATTTGAAATAAATAAGTAAATAAATAAATAAATAATAATAAAAACGTGCGTAAATCATTCCAGTAGTTTTTGAGTTTAAAAATGACACATATATTAACATTGTGTTATATATATATACATCTGTGAAAATGTTAAATATTATTAGTATTATATGATTTTTGTTTATTTATTTATTTATTTATTAGTTTATAACTATTTTTTTTAAATTATAGATGTTTGAATGATTTTATTTTTTATTTTTTAATTTTTTTAATTTTTTTATTATTACAAGGTTAAGTAAAATTAAATGGCCTGAATCGTTCTTAAAACTGAATTAAAATATACATTTTAATGCGTTGCTTATTTGTAAGGCAGCAAATTATTAAAGGTAAATTGAAAATCTTATTTTATTTTTAAATATTGAAGGTATATTTCTTATAAAGAAAGTAGAATAAAAAAATATTTCTGAAAAAAAAAAAAAAAAAAAAAAAAAATCTAATACAAAATTTAGTTTTTCTTTCTTTCTTCCTTTCTTTTTTTTCTTTTTTTTTTTTTTTTTTTTTTTTGTACTATGCAGATTTAGTTCAACAGAAGTACTCTTGAACAATGTTTTTATATATGTTCTTAAATTATATATATTTTCAAAGATATATATATATATATTTAAATAATTTTATGAAATTACTGTGTTTACTCATTTTTTAAATAATAGTTTATTAAAAAAAAAAAAAAAAAAAAAAAACCTTTTAAGTGCAACAAAATACAAATAAATGTACAAAAATAAATAAATAAATAAAACAGTAGTTTAAAATTACTTTATGTAACAAAGCTTCTAACTGAAAAGAAAAGAAAAAAAAAAACAATTTATTTTTCATTTAAATGAAAAACTGTAAAAGAAGAATAAATAATATTTAAAAGCAAATTCATTTTTTGACATTCCCGATTTTTCAAAAAATATTTATATTTTCCATAATGAATTTTGCCCTTTGCAATTTAAAATAACTGAAAAGCTCACAAAGAAAAAAAATGAATAACATCTATTCATTTTTCAATATTTCCATTTCACCTGATAATTGATTTTTTTTTTTTTTTACAAATTTATTGAATTGTGCATTTCCGAAATTGATATATATATATATATTTTTAAATATATTTAAATAATTTTTAATAAATACATATTTGGATTTTTTTTTTATGTTTGTTTTCCACATATAATTAAGTTTATATGTAGAACATACATATTTTTAAAATCAGGTGTATGAAATGTTTTATTTAAATTTAATTCAATTCATTTTGCTTAAAATTATTAACTGGTTTTAGAAAGAGCCGTATTTTTCTTAGATATCCTAGTTGTTACACAACCTACCAATAAGTATTTGGGCACTTTCGAATTTAGACATTTTGTCAAATATTTAGAAAAATTCTTTTGGAATCATCGTGAAACTTTGGTAGCGTAACGAACACGTTATAGCTCATTTAATTCAGAAAAGTTATGTCCTGAAAAGGAAAAGAGAGAAGATAAAAATTAACGAAAAATAAAAAGGTTTTGGATTACCCTGTAAAAAGTATTGCTTGAAATGCATTTTGACAGTAGCAGGTGATTAAGAGAAATTCTCTCATTATCTGTATAAATATTTAAGAGCATACCAGATGTATTCATGGAGATATAACAATTTATTTTAAAACATTGAAAAAAAAATCATCTTTTTTAATTATAACACGTAGGACATTAGATCCAGAGCAAAGGCATTTTCAGAAAATTTGACATACAGCATTAGACATAGCATGCTGCAATCAGAATTCAAATAATTACAAGATAAAAAGAACTTTTTATATACCATGTTTTTAAATTTTCTGTTGAATCTTATAAAGGCTACTAAAAGCAGCGGGAACCGGGAACAATTAGCTAAAAGTATTAAAAAAATTCATTGCTATCATGTTTTGAGCTATTCTAAAAGTCTCAAATGGCTAGCTATCCGGGAAGTTAGTTAAACACGATTGTAAGCTTTGTACTGGTAACGCTGCCAAAGGCAGCAGGGTCCCGAAGCAGTTGGTTAAAAATATTTTTAAAATGCATTTTCACCGTGTTCTGAACTATTCTGAAAGTTTCAAATGTCTAGCTTGTCGGGAAATTAGTTAAATAAATTTTCTGTAGAATCATATAAACGATGCCGAAGGCAGTAGGTACCTGAAACAGTTGGCTAAAAGTATTTAAAAAATGCATTGTCACCGTGTAGTGAGCTATCCTGAAAGTTTTAAATGTCTAGCTAGTCGGGAAGTTAGTGAAAAATCGATTGCAAGCTCTGTACTGGTAACGCTGCTGAAGGCAGTGGCAACCCGAAACAGTTGGCTAAAAGTATTTAAAAAAAAGCATATTCACCGTGTTCTGAACTATTCTGAAAGTTTCAAATGTCTAGCTAGTCGGGAAGTTAGTCAAATAAATTTTCTGTCGAATCATATAAATGCTGCCGAAGGCAGTAGTGACATAAAACAGTTGACTAAAAGTATTTAAAAAATGTATTATCACCGTATTCTGAGCTTTCCTGAAAGTTTCAAATGTCGGGAAGTTAGTTTAAAATCGATTGCAAGATATGTACTGGACAAACATACAAACAAACAAGAATAGAAGTTAATAAAAACATGGTAAAATGTTAAAAGTCTCACGAAATATGAACATTTTTACTAAATAATTTTTATCTACGCATGAGTTAGCTTTTAAAAAAATCCATTTGCATAACTTAGTAGCCAAATGTACTGAGCAACTTATATGAAAAACTCAAACAAATATCTTGTAAATTTAAAAGGTATCAGGTGTGGAATGAGCAGAATTTCAGTCCTTCTCACAAAAAGAAAAAAAAAAAAAGTAAGATGATAATGGCTTTTATCAATATTTATATCTCTCAATCAGCCACTGGGCATTGATTGAATCAAAATAAAAATGTGACTAACACCCCTTTTAGTTTAGCTTTTATTTTGAGAGAAATGAAATTCTGTTCATTATATCACTCTTTTTTTTTTTTTTTTTTTTTTTTATTTACAGGATATTTGTTTGGGGTTTTCATATAAGTTGCTCAATACATTTGACTATTAAATTATGGAAATGTAATTTTTTAAAAGCTGTCGCATGTGTAGATAAAAATTATTTAATAAAATTAAATGCAGTTTAGAAAAAAAAAAAAAAAAAAAAAAAAAAGAAAAGAAAGGAAAAGCTGACATTTGAAAAACAAGCTGAAAAACAATGAAAACATGCTATTTAGTTGAAAAATAGCATTGCTAAATGAAAACTACTATTAAAGAAACAAAAATGTAAGCATTTAAATGGAATGAAAATGGAATGAATATCTCTTCTGTTTTGTGTACAGGAACACCCAAAAGCATTCGAAAGCATTGTGTTCTATGAGTAATATTTTTATAAATATTTTCCCTATAGAATGTTCCCCATTTAAAATGACATTAATAGGTCCTGTGCAACTAGTTTATTTGCAGGGACAACTTCTGATTTACAGGGCTACACTAAAATATTCAGAGAGATCAAAAGCTGCAATTATAATCTAATGACTGCATTTTCTTTTGCGTTAAGTATTTTAACACTTTCCAAAATGCCTAAGAGTAATTTTGAAATCAATTATTATATCTGTATATTTTTGAGTCCTTCTGTCTGTTGTATGATAACGTTGACAAAGAATATTAAAAGTTATTGGATGCAGAAATTACGTACAGTTGGAAAGTGTTACTATCAATGGGTACTGCATGATTTTTCTTTCTTGTTTAAATCAAGTCATATATATAAACTTCTAAAAGGATTGACTTTGGAGGTAGAAATTTAAATGTGAGATGTTTTCCGTAATCCATTACCTCAGTTGATTTGAGCGTCATCCTAACAGAGGGACTGTAGTGGGCTCGACCATAGCCTCCTAAACTGTCGCGTTACTCGTAAACTTGGCAACAGTTCAAGCGGTAGACACTACCACCCGGTACAAATTGCGCGACATTTTTATTTAACTGTCACCAATAAGTTTAAAAAGTGATATATGGTATGTATGATCGACGTGTCTTCGTTTCTATTCGCCTTTTATGTATATCAACTTCCACTTTTAAAACTTATTGGGGCTGTTGAATAAAAAAAATCACGCAAACTGTACCAGGTGGGGTTGCCTACCGCTTGAACTGTTGCCAAGTTTACGAGCAACGCGAGAGGCATCTAGTTGGCTCGATCATCCAAAAGCGCAATATGATACATTTTGCAGATAATTATATAAAGTGTGTCAATTGATAAAAGAAAATCTTTCAATAACTTCACAGCATCCTTAACCGTGTGAATTCATTAGGATTGTTTATTTTTTTTTTTTTCAGCTGGAGAGTCTGTCTGGTGCTACCATCTGTTATCATAGAAATAATATGATAATCTGTCCTAAAATTTCTGAACGAAAAACGAAGTTCTTAAATAATAGTAGTGTTCAGTTAGCATCTAAATTTAGACATTGTTTCAGGCGCAAATGCTACCAGTAAAGACTCGAAACCAATAGAGCGCAGTAAAATAATACCCAAAGAAAGATTTTAAGCTATTACAATATATATATATACATTTAATTTATAAATTGATTTAAAATATAGTGATCATTATATATATATATATATATATATATAGCGACTTGCAACGCGGGTAAAGACCTGCTAGTAAATCAATAAATACCTAAAAACAAAATATTAATGTATATTACAACATTATTTCTCGATTTTTTTAATCAGTCATATACAATAAAATAAATAATATTTTGTGTCACACACAATACTTTCTCTTACCTGAAATTTAATACTATAAATACAGGTTGGAGATTAAGAGGTAAGATAACGAGTACAGTTATATAAACCTATGTTAAACCATTCAAATTAGGCTTATGAATAGTTTTTTATATGATAAATAGTTCTGTGTGAGGCGGCTACCACCCCCCTCAAACCCCCGTTTCAATAATGTGCAAAAAACAAGCCATGAATATTTAGCTTAAAACATACATTATTTGCCATATCTTCATGAGGAATTTATTTCAATTCCCGAACAGCTTTCCTGGAAATGGTAAAATATTATTAGTAAAGCACATCCACTAACAACAAATAACTAGCGTGTTGTGGCTACCACACGACTTTCTTCTATATTTACCTACACAAATTCCCTCAGTAAAAACAATTTATTAAAATTATTATTTAAAAAAAATATCTTCCATGATAATGCACACGGTTTCCATATTAGAGAAGTAGTGTAACAATAAATATCCAAAAAAAAGTTGAAATTTTTCTCAGTATTACAAAAAAAAAAAAAAAAAAAAAAAAAAAACTTTTTTTTTTTTTTTTTTTTGTTAAAAATGAAAAAAATCGATAGCTTTGTTTTACATTATCGCAGATCGATGGTTCAACAATTCGCGTTAAAGTTATTGGCGAGCTCTTTTGAAAGATACCCATCATGAAAATTTACTCCCCTCGAGGGGGAATTCCCCCCCCCAGGGGGGAGGCGAGGCTCCTACATACACAATTTTTTTCCCAGTTGACTACCTCTATTACAAAAAATATATATTCGTTTCATTTGATTTAATGCAATCTAAAGATGTTAAACTCTACTTAACTGCAATTTCCCCCCATAGACGTAATGTATTTGGATACTTTTGAGTATCCCTGTACACGAACCACTGGCTTCATCTCAATGAAAAGCTTACTGTAGCATCCCTGTATGCTACAAATTGAGAATACCGAGTTTGGAATTTTTACTATGATTTGAGTTTGAGATATGCTGATAACAGACACACAGACACACAGACAGAAACACAGACCATTCGCTAAAAACATGATTTTCCTATTTAGGGGACCTCAGAACATGTAAATATAACAAAAACTTACATTCGAAAATTTGATCCTAAAACAATACTTTCTCGACCCTATGGGTAAGAGAAAGTAAAAATAATAAAATAAGGATTTTTCAAACAATTAAATAACATTATTTTTTCATAATTAATAAATAATTGTTTAAATTCTAAAATATGTAACGAATAAATGATTTTGTTAATTTACACCTTGTATTTTTCCATTGTAATATGTTTTAAAAGTTTTCAAAAGTGGAAAACGGGTTTGTCATGCAAGTGTTATATTAAATCTTCAAGACTCCTTCTCTATGCATTGTGAATAGCTGAAGAGCTTTTAGGATATTTGCCTAAGTCTTTTAATATCCTTCAAGAAAAATCATTAACTATTTTATGACAGTTAAAACGAATATTTAACATTAAGTGCACTTATGTTTCTTTATGAAATACGTGAGAGGCTCTTAGAGATTACTTTTATTTAAATCAATAGCCGTAAGGGATTTTAAGAAACGAATTCAAAGATTAAAGGCCTTAAAATGCTTAACTATTGTTAAAAAAGAAACAAAATGGGACAATAACTTAATATGACTGTCAATTTAGTGTGTGTTAGTGTGCGTAGGTGTGATATGAGAATATAATAAAAAAAATTAGATTTTTTTATTTCTATATTTATTTAAAATAGAAAACAAACAATAATAACAAATCTTGCATTTAACATAGATTATTAATACTTTCGAGCTGTATGTAATCGTTGCATCTTTAAACCTTCATTGTACATCGTTATTACTCAACGGATAGACAGAAAGACGCATCGAATGAATTTATAATCAGTCTTATTTGAAAGTGTTAACTCACACTGAAATGCAATTCTAGCAATTTCTAATTGTATCCCTTAATGTATTTAAATATTTTAGTGTACCACTTTAATTATTAATGCTAAACATACCATATTTTATAGAAAACATTTTCTTTAGCATATGAAAAATAGTAAATGCCAATTAGATTATGATTTGAGCAATACAAATTTCTTAAATATGATTTATAAAAAATGTCTCTCCTAAAACGTAATATATTAGGATTTTTTTTTTTTTTGTGTGTGTGTGTGTTTCTGTACACAAACCAAGTGTGCTATTTATACCATTTTAAATAGAAAATATATACAGACGCTAGAGGCGAAAATAGAGGTAGATAGGCAAATGGGCAGTCAGACGGACAGAAAGTTAGATAGACTGACTCAGATCATAATCACTCTTAAATATTATTAGAAAGTGTTAAAACTTTTAACAAAAACTAATATGGAATTCCAGCAATTTCCAATTAAAGCCCTTTATGTAATTCAATGTCTTTGTGTGGCCCTGTAAATATCAATGCTAATAATACTATATTCTATATAAAGATTTATTTATTTTAAATTATTTAATTATTTAATTGTTTACTTATTTATTATTATTATTATTATTATTTGTGTGTGTGTGTGTGTGGATGAAAATTGTTCATAATGATTTCTGTAAAATAAATTTATTGTAAGAGGTTTGCAGGAATAGCTCTAATAGAACGCAATGCTGTACAATTCTTTCGATTGTTCTTATACACAATATAGGGGTGGTTTACTTAATTTTTAACAGAAACATCCCGTAGTGAATATGAATAACATGTATCAGTTTCAATAAATTCCTTGTATATTTACAAGGGTTAGAGTTCTGACAGGCAGACAGACAAATTGAAGTCATAATCTCCTTTTAACTTTGTAAAAAAATGGTTTAAAATGGCTGAAAGGAAAAACTACAAATAAAACGCCCTAATACATAATGTAATTAAATAAAAATTTTAAAAAGCGAATTTTAGATATTTTAAAGAGTTGTATGGAAATATCACTTTCTACTTTCTGTACTTATCATTTATAATTACTAAATCTTGGCATATTAATACATTGTTCTCAATGATTCGCACACCAATAGTAACTTCTCTCACAATTTTACAGTTTCACAACAATTTTAAATTTTTATATCGATTTTAATTTTTAATTTTATAGATTTTAATAGTTTTATTTTAATTTTATTTTATATATTTTAATTTTTTATATAAATTTAAATTAAATTAAATAATAAGTATTTTTTATAATCCTTGTACTGCTCAATTTCTTTGAAAAAAACAACCTATTACAATAATATAATTTACTTGTCAATCAATATATTAATCAATTTTACAAAATACTTTTTTTTTTGTTATTAAAATTAGACAGCTGGCATAAGATAAGTTTGCTCGTCAACTTTAACCGCCATCATCATTCAAAAGAGCGGCCATTTTAAATTTCAATCAGTTTTTCAAAGCACATGCATGATCTAATTTATTCAAACACGGTATTAAAATAGCCCATATTAAAGTAATTTTGTTCCACAAATTTAGTCCAAAATATTTAAACGATAACCAGTGTAGTAAAATTTTCTTGTTACACAGGCATCAAATAAAGATTTTTAAAACCTATTTCAGGATACATAGCCTAAAATTCTACACGCGTATTACATAGTTGCCAACTTTTAAAATTTATTCCGGAATTTTGTTAGTTCAACCCCCTTTTTTTCCACCGTAATAATTTTAAAGCAATTTTCTTCATATTTAATCGTAATTATATATTGAAGGAAATTTTTCTACAAAGTTTATGGCATGAAAAGAGGGCGGGACAAACAACATTCCGAAATAAATAAAAAAAGTTGACAGTTATGGTATTACTATAATGTGACCACTGTATTTAAAAGTCTGTTTTTCTTGAAGGGGTTAATGCTAATAATCATAAAAAAAAAAAGGATGTTCTAAAATATTGGTGACAGTGTAATAAAAAGGAACTCTATGTAGTAAAATACATAGTATAGTAAAATATTAGGAACGCTATGAGCCCTGCCCTGAGCCCTTCTCCCTTCCATAGAGTAGACCGGGACTAATTGGTGATAGATGCGCATTGGCCCAGATGCCATATTTTTTCAACTTTCCTTCAGATATCATTGCCACTACAGCAAAGTATGTATTGACTCATCTTCTTTCTTCCATGCAAACGTCATTGAAGAAAGAACGTCCATTAAAGAACCTGAAAAAAATTTCAAAATTTCTTAAGAACAGTAAATATTCTTGCTTATATATAATCTTTTTTTTTATTTGTTTGTAGATGAAATTTTAGATTTTGCTAAATACTATTCAGGAATATAATTGTTCAAAGGTATTGCAGGGCACGTTTGTTTATTGAAACGCTTTCTGCATAATTTTCTGCACTCATGAAAATGAAAAAGGCTGTTAGCCCATTTCCCATGGGACATGTTAGTTCAGGGGGCCACCATGCTCTGTTCCAAAATTATGTTATTTTCTCATTGGAAGAACTAGATTTAGGTTCCTGGGGAAAATTACAATTTTCATAACCATATAATTGTTGCACATCGGAATCCACTAAAGTTACTACTCCAAGTTAGCCACGAATTTCGATTCTCCTTCAGGGGCATCTAGAAACATCCATTTCTTAAATAAAAGCCTTGGTACAAATGATTTTTCTTATAAAGGTGTCGTGATGCTTTTTTTATACGGCATAACCTAGGAAAAAATTGCAGCGAAAACAAAAAAGAAATTATGAAATATTAACTGACACATTGGTCAAACTAGAATTTCAGGAGGAGCAAATGAAAGCAAAACAAAAGAAAAAAATGTACTTTTATTTTTTTCAAAATATTGTTATTGCTATTATTATTATTATATCGGGGAAAAATGCACCAAGAAATCCGTACGTCAATGTAGAAGCGAGAATCATGTAGTGAGCGAAAATGGCGAGGATCAGAACAATTTTTGATTCTATGACTTAATTCATTTCAAATTAGTAAACTGGGAGAACAAAAGATCCAACGTACTTATCTGCAAGCACTGGGCACTTGTATTATGTGGTGCTACTAGAGAAACGTTGTTTTATGTTTGTCTTCAGTGAAAATTATATCAATAAAAGCAATTCATTCTATTTGTACCATTTAATTGATTTTTTTTTCCTCCCACAAAATTTTGCAATTTTATAATTTTCTAACTTCATTAAAGAATGTTGTATGAATGATTTTCTTTAGGTTATATTATTTTTGTCTTTTGCACGATATACAAATTAAGGTTTGGTACAAATTTTGAACATTTTCTTAACTTTATACACTATCAGAACATGAAGCAGATGACCTGGGCTAACCATAGATATGGTAACAAGACATAGATTGATCATCGAGGGGGAAAAAGTGATTCCTTTTTACTCGGGGAAAGACTCTCTAATGGCTGTCTTTCTCCGAGTAAATGCACACAGGAATACACATGGTAATTTAGAAAATAAAATCTATAAATAATCTATGTACTAAAGGTGAAAAAGAAATTCCAAATACAGTTTCGAATTCAATTTTCATTCATTCATTCATTCTTTCTTTTCTTCTTTTTTTTCTGTTAAGTTAAAAAGGTAAAAATAGATAAAATAAATAAATAAATAAAATTCGAGGATGAAGTTTTGCGGTTGGGACTTAGTAATTGCTTTCGTGCAACGCGGACACTGCGCTACGAATTTCGTTTGACTTATTTCTATACGTGTTTTTATTTTCATTTTATACTAAACAAAATAACGTTGAAATGAAACAAAACTTTTTTTTTTTTTATAACTATAAAAAATTACGATTTGTCGTATTTTCTACCATAAAGCAGGAAAAAAGCTTTTATGATTTTTTTTTACCATAAATTTACTAACATAAAAAATACATATAGTTTCTATTCGGTAATGAAATGTGTAATCAGAGCCAGTGTGTCTATCTTTTACAATCTTATAGTATCATAAAAAATATTCTCAAATAACTAGGAAAAACTTGTTAAAGTTCAAGGCAAAAAGAAATGATTAGAGGGAAGGGCTGTTTCAATATCGAAGCTACATAGAATCGTTCAGTTAAAAGATATAAAAATAATCGAATTTCATCTGGTATAAATACGATAAGGCTAAAAGTGTCAGGATGTAAATTCACTGCTTTTATAACCAGTAAAATTATGACATATAAAAATAACTATTATAATGCACATTTTACAGCAAAATCAAAAACCGTCGTGCGTAAAATTAGTTTTGAAATCTGAGAAAGATATTTTCATAGAATAAACCAGAAAGTATAAACAAGCAAACACAAAATTTTATGAAATTATTTAGTAATATCCTAAGTATAAAAACTTACTTTAATTTTGTAGTTAGGGTATTTATCATGTAATCCATATACAAGGAGTTCGTACAAGGATACACTGATTTCAGAAGCATATGCCTAAAAACAAATAAAATATTAGAAAAAACGGTATGTGTATTTTGAAATTTGCAAAAGTTTTATCCCGAAGTTTTGGAATTTGTAATAAATAATTTTAAAATTTTCGGAATTCTTGTTTTTTTTTTTTTTTTTTTTTGCTTATATGTATATATATATATATGTGTACTGCTACTTACTGACACTGATTTCACATTCCCGCTCAACCGCTTCGAGCAGTTCGTGCTGTTACAGGCGGACATTTTTTGTCAGTTTGATGTGCCTTTTATCTTATACCTGTTCTTGATAATAATTTCATGCATTTTCAAATAATAATAATAATAATAATAATAATAATAATAAATAATTTTAAACATTTCAAAATCCTTGCGTTATTTTTCTCTTTAGGCTTAATACGCTTATTTATGCGTTCATCAGTTTGGAGTTAGTCGGATATATACGCAGTGGTGTTTTAATAGTATGATTGTTAAACTTCCTTCCATATTTTAAGTCATTTTTTACAAACAATTAAGTTATTTTGACATTGTAAAAAATTTAAACCATTGTACAAATACGCTTGTATTTATAAGTATATTTTAAATAATTCTTAAATTGAATAATTTTAAACCAGAAAACAGCCAGTGTATGCTTCCGAATCCATTATGTATGCTAAAAGTAAGTAAACAGAATGTCAAATAGATTTTGCATATGCAAAAAAATAAACCACAATGATTTCCATTATAATACAGTAATTAATTTTTTAATCAATGGAGATTTACGAAGAATGTAATATTTTAAATACTAAATGAAAATGTCAAAAGAAAAGGGAAATGCTATTTAACCTCTTCGCTCCAGATGTCTACATATGTGGACCTCTATTCTTTCCTTTATAAAATTCTATACCATTTAATATTTTAAAATTTTGACTAAACTAATAAAAAGCTGAAACAATTGGCTTTAAAAAGATACCGATATCTGGTTGCATGGAACTAAATTTATTTCTGAAATATAGTGTTATTTTGTCTACTTTTGTAAAATGGCTAATAAAAAGCTGAATAAATTGGCTTTAAAAAGGTACCGATATATGGTAGCACGGAACTAAATTTATTTCTGAAATATAATGTTATTTTGTCTGCTTTCGCAAAATGTCTAATAAAAAGCTGAATAAATTGGCTTTAAAAAATACCGATATATGGTAGCATGGAACTAAATTTATTTCTGAAATATAACGTTATTTTGTCTACTTTTGTAAAATGACTAATTAAAAGCTGAATAAATTGGCTTTAAAAAGATACCGATATATGGTAGCATGGAACTAAATTTATTTCTGAAATATAACGTTATTTTGTCTACTTTCGTAAAATGACTTCAAAACAATGTGGCCGAAGAACAGTACGTAATTTTCATAATTACTTAGAGTACTTAGACGCTTTACCAGAATAAAATAAAAAAAACTGACATAGATTTGTTTATTTAAGGGCATCAATTTTTAAATTGTTCTACAGCTAGGCAGATTTAAGTATTTTAGTAATTTAGAGTTTAGTTGTTTAAAGTCCATATACTTGCACCGTATATTACTAGCCCCCAGACTTATAAATTTAAGAAACATGCACATTTTTGTAATGTATCAATTTTTGTAATGCGTATGTGTCTAAAATCCTTGAAATGTTATTGATATTGTTATTATAGCTTCGATATCGATTGTGAAGAAGATCTGGGACAGAGAACGTATTTGTTAAAATCTGTTGTGAACTGGACGCTTATAAAGTAAAACATGCAGTCAACGAAAGCGGTCTGTTGGTATAAGATTTAATTACGTAATAATATTTGGATAATACAGTACTGGAATGAAATGTTTTTTTTTCAAGGTGATGAGTTTTCTTGTGTACTTTTGGATACTGATTAAGAAAAAATTATTTAAAAAATCTCCATCACGTACAATTTTAATAATAAATGATATATATATATATATTAGTTTAAATTTCTATATTTTCAACTCCCACCTAAGATATTTCCTGTCAAATCTAGGTGATGTGAAAGAAGAAAAAGGAGATCTATTTCATCAGGATATCACGCCAATGTACTGGAGGTATCTAGGAACGTGAAGTGTAAACAAGTTAGCAGATTATTATAGGATGTTGCATGGAGAACCCCCCCCCCCTCCTCCTCAAATCCCTTAAGCCATGCACAAGACAAAAAGCTCTAAAGGGAGCTGTGATGTACAGAAACACATTCAAAAGATAATGTGTAAGTAATTGTCTATTTTAATGTATTTTATACATAAATATTTTCGAATTTTTACATCATCTAGGTGAATTGCTATCTTCATCCATACTTTTTGAAGAAACCTTACGTGATAGGACAAGCATTTCCCAGTTCCTAGTATCAAAACACATTAGAGACACTCAACAAATCGCAAAAAAAAAAAAAACTTGAAAAGTACGATTTCACAGACATGCGTAATTAATGTGCTCTTGCTTCAAAAGAGTCGAGTTAAATTTACCAAAATCATCAATATACGTTTAAACAATGTAAAAATTTAAATTCCGGTAAAATTTTAGTACTACAGACAATTTAGCTTGATTACAAAGTCCACCCATTTCCTTAACAGCTGATGTTGCATTCTACACCGAGAAATCAAAACAACTGATAGGAGAAAAATGTATCAAAATATTAATTCTGAATGATACTGGATAAAATACATTTTATGTAAACAGTATAAGTTCTCCAAATCTAGCAAGAATTTTTACACATACAAATAATTAAACATGACTGTTAATATATATATATATATTTATTTATTTATAAGACATAGGCACGCATAAAGCATAAATACAGTGTGGGTTTATTTATTATTATTATTTCACTGAACTGAGTTCGCGTGCTTAAATATTGCTTAAATATTATTTTTTTTTCCGCGTATTTTATAAATGATTCATTAGAAAATTTAAAAACATGGCATATAAAAAGTTTTTTTTTTTTTTTTTTTTTTTTTTTTTATCTTATAATTTATTTTTCTTATGGGTCGAGTACTGAGTAGGTTGACTGACTTTTTTTCCTGCTGGTTAGGTCAAGTTTTCAACGACTTGAGAAAATCTTTCAAAATGTTTTATCATAATAAACAGAAATTTGTTTGATATAATTGTAAACATACTACATATTCCCACGATTTAAATGTACACAGATTATTACATACGTGTCGCAGAAAGGCAATAAACAAACAAAAATGAAATATATTATTCCCAGTACATGTTTACAAAAATTTTAATTAAAAAAAATGGCTAATGTTTCCACAATATATCTCAAAATATACTTCAGGTTATCTAAATCGCTTGATTTCGTTGAGAATAACTCACGTATAATTCTTGTATAAGGATATAAGGGTAATGTTTAAAAGAATGTTCATGGATAATGTAAAAATGTGAATTTTGAATAACAGTTGCATTAATCTCTGGTTATGTAATAAAACTTTTCTGTTCATTTTTTTCCATATTATATGTTCTAAAGATAAAAAATATAACAATTCTTTCAGTTTAACTAAGTTCCTTGAAATTTTTGTTTACCAAATGAATATATGTATATATATATATATATATATATATATATATATATATATATTTTTTTTTTTTTTTTTTTCATTGAAAGTATTTAAGCGTTATAATGGTAAACAAATAACTAATAATTATTTTATTTTTTCAAATGTTTATAAACTAAGAATTCATATTTTCAGTTATATACTTATGATTAACTGAAAAGTAATAATAAAAATAATTTAAATTCAGAAAGCTATACTGTATAATTTATTACATAATTATACAATAATTTATTTCATGAATTATGTCAATCTGTTTTTTTTTTCTAGAGTAGATCTTTAAATACACATAAAAATTATTTATCTGTATTTTGTTTCTTTTACTATATGACTGTAACAAACATTATCTTTTTCAGTGTCGTCGGACATAAAAATTATTTTTCGACTTTGATTATACATTATACTCTTTAAGTACGGTGCAGAAGATATATCAAACATGCCATTTTTTATCTTCTCAGTTTTGACATGTGTCAAATATCCCCACATTTATTTATTTAAGATGTGCTTGCAAGGTGACAGGTTTCAAAACCCACTAAATTATACACCCATTTTTACTTTCATGAAAATTATATATGTTGTAAACTTGATGTTTTATTATTATTATTTGTGTTTGTATTTTGATATAACTAGTATATTGAATAAAGAATAAAAGTAAAGCAGGCCATATTGTAGTTGCGAAACGAAATTATTACGATAAATAATGCATGTAATTTTTGATAAAAAAAAAAAAAAAAAAACTTCATTTATAATATTCACTATATATAAAATGTTTATTACATAAATTCAATTTTTAATGTTTACTATTATTTTTACTTTCCGAACACTATAGTGAGGAAAGTATTGTAATCATGTCAAAAATCCGAATATCAGATTTTGATGTTTCTATACGTTTCGAGGTCACCTGAGTCCGTTTTCACTATTTTTACGATGATGTATGTATGCGTGTGTGTATGTGTGTATGTGTGTATGTATGTGTGTATGTCTGTGAGTGAACACGCTAGCGTCTAAACGCTTTGTTCGATTAACCTGAAAGTTGGTACGTATATTGTAAGTCACCATAGTACGAATCCTATAGATTTTGGTGAATCTAGCACTTATAGTTTTTTTACAGGGACACAAAGAAAAATTCTTTATCATTATGGCCTATGGGAGCAAAATCTTAAAAGTGCGATAGCATCTAAACGCCTTATTCAATTGAGCAAAAAATTTTATACCCATATTATAGGTCACAGATACTCAATCTGTATAGATTTTGGAGAATCTAGCACTTATAGTTTTTTTACAGGGACACAAAGAAAAATTCTTTATCATTAAGGCCTATGGGGCCAAATTTTTAAAAGTGTGATAGCGTCTAAACGCCTTATTAATCTGAGCAAAAAAATTGTACACATGTTATAGGTCGCATTTGCACCAACTGTATAGATTTTGGTGAATCTAGCACTTACAGTTTTTTTACAGGGACACAAAGAAAAATTCTTTATCATTATGGTCTATGAGACCAAATTTTTAAAAGTGCGATAGCATCTAAACGCCTTATTCAATTGAGCTGAAAATTCGTATGAATATTAGAAATCACTGTTGCACTAACTATAAGCATTTTGGTGAATCTAGCATTTATAGATTTTTACAGGGATACAACGAAAAATTTTTTATCATTATGATCTAAGGGCTCAAAGTTCAGTAGCGTTAAATAAAACCTCGTGTGATATATGGAGAAAAAAACACTCTATTATGGTTCTCTCTCTTTTGTTTGTTTAGCAATTCCTCTTTCTTTATTTTATCTACAAAACTGTTAGTTACTCAACGTTCGGAAAGTCGAGTGGAGTCACTCCAGATTTTTTTTTATAGGTATGAGGAATATGGCAACTATTCATGCTTTAACCGGGATTCGATCTCAAAATAATCTGTTGCAGATAACAATTCCCTGCCAGACACTGTAAAAAATTTCCGTAAATTTACTGAGATGATTTTTCCACAGTCTCTGTAAATTTACAATAATTCTTAGTTTAAAGTAAATAATCGGGATTCTCAACCTTCGTTCTATATTTTTATCTATTTTTATTATTTAATTTAACAAAAAAATTAAAATGGCAGTTTCTACTTTAGAAATAACATTCTAGAATAGCATTCACAATCCAAAAAGCACGGTCCAAAGGCTGCATCTAAGAAAATTCAATTATTTCGGAAGTTTCTTTTAAAGAATAAACAGGAAAAAAAAATCACTTCAATTGCTTTATAACATTTAATCTAAAAATACCTAAACCCATATTCACGAGAGGCAATGGCTGCGAGTATTTACCGATTTAAGCGGATGGTATTGGCTGATGAAGAAGTAAATAGAAATTTCGAGCTCAGTGATTGGCGTATAAACTTTTATATTAACAGGGAAGAAGAGCCGATCAACCCGCAATGACGCGCGGTGCATAAGGTCCATTAAATGTCAGAACCTCACATCTTTCGTAAACACTTCACACCTTGGAATGAAACGCCAAGCTAAATTAAACAGACTGGCAACTTTCTCAAACACCAACAACACTCTTTTAAATACAACATTACACCTTCTACGAGACCATTGGCAACAAGCAGTAGATTCAAATGATAACTTTATCTCGTCCAACCTAACAATCCATGGTCAACACAGCGCGATTTCGAGCACTTGAAACCAAAAGAGATTGCGTGAGGCCTAATTTCAATACATATTAACTTATAATTTTTCCTTGAAATGTGACCTGTCACTGGTGTTAGTTCCGATATGTATTCATATGCTTTATGTCATATGCTTGTAAGTCTTTTTATTTAATCTATTTCTATGTTTTAACATATTTTAATTTTAATTTATGTGATTCGGTTATTGAAAGTTAAGATTCATTAGTATTATGCGCTTAACAGTACAGAACAACCGCAAAAGTTTGATTGCTCTATTCATATAATGCTCCTGATGAAGTTACGAAATCTGTAAGCTTTCATAATTTTTATTGATTTCGTCCGATTATGATTCTTTTCCAAATGGTCATGCGGCCCACCTGTAGCCGAGCGGTTCTGCGCTCAATGTTGGTAGACATGAGGTGCCGGGTTCGACCCCAGGTCGCGCTTGTCAGCCTAGATTTTCGAAGTTTTTCATGGTTTTCTCCAAAATTTCGTAGATACGGTCTAGAACCCCTTAGAAAGACACTCTCAGGTGCTAGTGCTGCTAATTGGGCTTACTCCCAAAACACAAACATACCATGTGTTTATATTTTGATATTTTTTTCTGTATGTTTATATATACAGGGCGCTCGGAAAGTAACTCCCTATTTTGAATTTGGAATAGCTATTGATGTTATGTGTAGATTGCTATGAAAGTTACCTTGTTTTGTAGATTGTAGTGTGGCATTATTTCAAATATTCTTTTTTTTTCCTTTTAATATGTGTAATATATGGCAGTGACTTAATGAGTGATTAAGTGGACGCTGGATAGGCCGCCGATGCTGCCTTCGCGTAGTCCAGACCTCACCCCCATGCGATTACTTTTTATGGGGGTGGGCTAAGTAATAAGTGTACCGCAGCAAACCTCAAACTCTTGGTGACCTTGAGAACAAAATCCGTGTGGTCATAAGTTGTGTTCGTTCCTTATGAGTTCGTAGCAAACGTATCTGTTCGTTTAAGACAACTCAGCAAAACCTCAAATGACGGCCAGCATGAGGCCAAGTGCTGGTTGCCAGCAGTAGCTGCAATTGGCCCGCCGGTGGCAAAAATTAACGTTGCCGCAGGGAATATGTTACGCCGGCCATCAGTTGGCCGTATTCAACCGATCCATTGTTGGCAGCCAGCAGTAAGTTAAAAATAAGTTAGTGGGCCGGTGAATGGGTCGTTGCTGGCAGCTAGCAGTATGATGAAAATATGTAATGGGCCACTGTTGGTAACGAACATTAGGTTGGAAATTGTTAGAGGGCCAGTGTTGGGCCATATGGTGGCAAATATAGTTTTTCCATGTTGTTGCTGGCAGCCTACAGTGGGCCAGCTGTGGCAAACATAAAAAATTATATTACTGCCGGTAGTCTTCATTGGTCCTTTATATTTTCCTATTAAGGGTCCGCTTCACTCACCGTCACCGGAAGCCGAAGCCAACGTTATTCTATGGGAAATTTTCTTTACAAATAACTTATTAACTAATACATATTTTTAAATTCTGTTTTCACATTCGAAAAATTCCCAACTGTTAAATTGACGGACTTTTTAAAAAAAAATATTTTTTTTAATTTTTTATATTTCATTTTGAAGCTGCAAAATACGAATTTTTAATATGTGAAATTTTTCATTTTGCAATTTCAAAATAAAATATTAATAATTAAAAAAATACATCTTTAAAAAAGGTCCAACAATTTAAAAGTTGGGAATTTTCTGAATGTGAAAACAGAATTTAAAATATGTATTGATTAATAAGTTATTTGTAAAGAAAGTTTCCCATAGAATAACATTGACTCGGACTTCCGGAGACGGTAAGTGAAGAAGGCCGTTAATAGGCCAACAGTGATTTGGTTATACCTAGTATATTATTTTATTGGTGATACCTTTAATTTTATTAGTGCTTTTTTTCTTTCTTTTTTTTTTTTTTTTTTTTTTCTCACTTTTTTCTGATGAGGTAGCAACCAGTTTTTTCTATGCATCCAATATTTAATTTGATTTTGTACAGATTCATTTTTAAATACTATTTACAAGTATTTGATTCATACACCATGGCTATAAATTCAGGATTTCTAGTACAGCATATAAGAAATATTCAGTTGATCCATTACATTTTTTGGAATGAAGTAGATTATGTTTTTTTTTTTTTTTTTTAAGTGTTCAAATTTTAATATGTTTAATTTTGTTAAGTTATTTGATATAAATAAATGTAACTTTACATGTGAAAATTATAAAATATTGAAACCAAAATTGTTATAAAAAGAGCATTGTAAAAAACTAAACACCATAAACTCAGCAAAAAAATTCAGCAATTGTTTCTGGTCGAAATACCCCAAAGGCTCTTCATCCAGCGAAACAATGTGGGCATGAGTGCAGCAAAAATAATTTGTTGCATTCACGCTTTTTGTTAGACTCACGAAGGGATGTTTTATTATTTCAACCTGAAAGAACTGATACATTTTTTTTTCATTGGGGTGGGGGGGGGGAGGGGGCAATGATTATGTTTATTTACAAATGTTTCTATTTATTACTATCAGGATTTCTTCGCTTTCTTGTCCCTACACTTAAATGAATTTTTTAAAAAAAAAAAAAAGAAAGAAAGAAAGGAAAGAAAATCAATAGATAAATATATATATATATTTTTTATATTACTTTAAAATTAATAACTAAAGCAAAGTTCACTGAAATCACATAAAACCAAGTTTTGATTCTCCGCTGCTTTAGCAGCGTCTTCGTCTTTCGCGCAATGTTCGACCGGGGTCTCCACTGCCTTTGATAGAGCCTTATCCGACAGATTCAATTTGTGTGTTTATCGGTAGTCAGGCGATGCTACTATTATTCAAGAACTACAGTTTTACTATAACTCAGCATCTATTAAATATCTTAGTTTTGGTACCATGTATCAGAGAATTTAGTTACATAAAATAGTTTTCCTATCCCTCGCTCTATTATATTAAATTTATATTTAGAATAAATTTATTATATTATAAATTTATAATATGATTAATATAATTAAAATATACAATAATATTAATATAATTATTCCATATTTATGTATTCATTTCTCAAAAATTCTGTCAGCAATTTCACGCCGAAGATAGTATTAAGATATGCCATTAGCACTATTTCAATCCCATGGGGCAATTATGTTTTCGAAAAGTTTAAATATCACTTCCAGTTTTTAATATTTCATTTTGGTTTGTTTATTTTAATAATAGTTAGTCATATTTCAAAATGTATGAAAGAGCAATACTTCGCCATTTATAACTACTTCACTCGTGCCTATTTTATTCACATAATGAATGGTCGTGGAATCATTTCGACCTGAAACTTTTTTTTTTTTTTTAATTAATTATTATTATTAATGTTTTTTACAACTTTGTAAATTAAATTTACAAAGTTCTTTATTTACTTTTTTCAACACCAGCTCTTCATTACATTTTTTGCTGCAATAAGTATATGTTTTAAAATCTGTCTCTCTCTTGTTTGTTTTAGATAAGTTATTTTTTTTTTTTTTTCAATTTATTAAAATAAATTATGCTAGAAAGGTTTTAGATAATATTTAGTAAAATGACAGGAAAATTTGTGCTGAAGAAGGAAAAAAGTAAGTTAATTTTATAGATTATGAAACAATACATCAGTCGTTTCCACTCAAAATAATTAAGCTTGACCCATCATCAGGAAAAGATAAATTGACTACAAATTCAGCATAATGTCTTCAACGAAATGTAGTAGCTTAAAAACAGTTTGTCTTCAAAACCTTGAGCTCGATAACCGAGTTAAAAACTACGTTTACCATAAAGCGAAGATTAGAGATAGACGTGTGTTTGAAATGCAAAAAATTCAAGTTTTTAAAAGTGTCGTTTTTTGTGTCATTTTGTTAATATCAAAATTCCTATGTTCATATATTTTTTAATACATAAAAAGTTGAATAAATGGATGTATAAGAATATTTTAGGCTACAAAATTTCTTCCAATAGTGGGGTTTCGTGATTATCAAGAAAATTATTAGATAATAAAATTTGAATAGTTCCGACAACAGTAAAATAAGTTCAGACTTCAGACAACCCGACCCACATTAAAATAATAATAATAATAATAATAGTAATCTGCATGAATTTTATCAGTTATTACTACACATATTTTACCCCTGTTATATTTTATTATTATTATTGTTCTTGCTGTTGTTAAATAAAGTGGTCAGAAAACATAAAAATGATTTATGAATTTACACATCTAATAATTTTCCTGTCAAAGCAAACTGGTACATGCGTCATGAAGATATAACAAAAAGAGTTTACATAGCGAATTAACAAAAAAAAAAAAAAAAAAAAAAAAAAAAAAAATCGTTAGATCAGTTTTTTGAAACACTCATTTCCTAGATTTGCAATTGCTTCCACCTAATAAGGACTTTTGTCAATTTTCCTGTATTAAGCAAGTATTACATGCTAAAGAGCGAGTAAAAAGGGGTTTATGTAGCAAATTTGAAGAAAGTTAAAGTCGTTTTTGAGATATCGGCTCACTGTCCCACTGATAATTTTCACCAAAATTTAGTAAACTGATCTGTTCACCATAAACTAACAATTGCATACGAAATGATATCTAAAAAGGAATTAATATAGCGATTTTGAAGAAAATCCATAAAGCTGTTTTTAAGAGAAAGCACTTGTGAGACTTAAAAAATTTGTGTATTTTTATAGGTCGTTTATCAATTTCCCTGAACTAACAAGTACAAAAGGACATCCAAAACAAAGTTTATATAAATTTGAAGAAAATCGCCAGTTTTTGAGATATCCAGTTTTCAACAAAAGTTGGAAAAATCATCTGTACACTATACCTGTTTTAATCAGAAGTTCGTCGTTCTTTATTAGTTTTGTAGATATGATAATCAGAAAATTTCCAGAAACATATACACATATATACAATACAGATACACAAACACAGAGACCAATTGCCAAAAAACACTTTTCTGACTCACGAGACCTTAAAATGTGTAAATCAGGTGAAAACTCGATATCAAAAATTTTGACGGAATACAATGCTTTCATTATCTACGGTATTCGGATTATGGAAATGAATAATAATATTAATAATTAGTTGACACAAATCCTAGCATAATTTCAGATAGAAATCAATATGTTATTGAAGAATTTGTTTAATAGCGTACTTCAAATAGTTTGAATCTATAAGCTGTTAATAAATAAATATACTTATTTATAGGCCCGTAAAAAATAGGACTCCATGAATCTTTATACATTTCATGCGATAGTGACAAATATTACACCTACAAACTTTTAGTTGTATACTTATAATAATTTTCATTTAAAAATAATTGATGAATTAACTAATTTTTCTTCTTTTTTTATTTTATTTTCTGAACACAGTTCCTCGTTATCTGAATAAATAAATCTCCTCTCTGCCCAGTAGCCCAACCAACGCTGACGCAGCAATTATCAGTTACATTTTGTTGTTGTTTTATGAAAGAAGTACAGATGGCTTTCTGTTCTGATTTAGTGTGTAGGATTTCTCACGCATGCAAAAATTCAAGAAAAACAATTTCACTTGTTAACAACTAACCAGGAAACTTTTTTTTGTATAAGTTGAGGAATCACTCGCCCTTCAAATTTTCAGTGGCGATATTTTTCAAAAAAACTCATCAATAACTTTCAAGTAAATGACTGAATTAAATTTGTGGTAAATTAAAACAAAGTTATAAATTATTAAAAAAAAAAAAAAAAAAAAAAGAAGAAGAAGAAGAAGAAAAAGTCATTTTTTCAGAAGTTGGCGCAAAATTCATTTATTATTATTATTATTATTATTATTATTATTATTATTATTGACAAACACTGTTCTAAAATGAAAATCGTTTCCATGCATTCAGGAAAATGATTTTAACAAATTATTTGCACTACGCAAATTTACATAATAAAAAAATATAAAAGCATGTTTTGTGGTGCCACAACATACTAGTTTTTGTTAAAAATAATAAAATCAATAAATTTGCTTTAAAATATCACAGATGTATAATATAACGTTCGTTTAAAGATATTAATGAATTTTTTTTCAAAAATACTCATATTGGGATCCGGACATAATATCGCGGGACAAAATCTCGCCGGACAAAATCTCGCGTCAAAAAAAATAGTAGGATCTATTTGAAAATTTGATTTTGTGTCACGCGTGATCTCTGGAGGGGGCCACAGGGCCTTATAAATATTAATTAATTAATTAAAATAAATAAATAATTAAATGAATCATAGAGTTGAATTTCATTATTTTATCTATGTTTATTTTTAAGTTATTCTATCTTTTGCTTTTCACTATTCAAAATACATTTTAAAAATCGTGTACATCATTGCTGACATTAAAGCTGAACGCTGTTCACAAACTTGAATTAAAAGTTTTAAAATTAATAAGCACGATTGAATTCATTATGACTAATTCTGACAAAAAATAAATAAATATAGCTTTTAAACTTCTTTAAGTAAAATTTATAAAAAAAATTATTGTAGGTTTGTCAGAATGTCAGTGCTCTGACTAAGGTATGTGTTGTCATGAAATTTTATACATCATTACTAATAATTACCAACTCTTTTTACTTTGTATTAATTTACGTCTACGATATTTTGTCCCGAGAGATTTTGTCCCCAAGCCCTCATATTGGAAATTTACTCTATCTGATATACTTCTCCCTCAGGGGTGAAGGAAGCAATGTTTGTACATTAAAGGGAAAAAAAAGCGGAAGAAGTAAACTTTTTAGGCTACTATCACTTTCATAAATTTTTGAGCGCACACAAAGAGACAGACAGACAATTTTTCAAATTATGTTCCTGAGAACAACCCAAAACGTGCAAAATCTATCGAAAACCGGATGTCGAAAATTTTCCCGAATCTAATGCTTTCTTCTTAACTACACTGAAGGAAGAAAAAATAAATAAAACATAAACTATAAATAGTTATAATTGTTCTAATAACTTTCTCCCGTCCATATAATATAAATATATAAAATAAAATCCATAATTTTTATTTTATTAAATCAATTAAAATAATAATAACAATGATAAAATACTAGAAGGTTAGCGACTATCATAATTTACTAAAACGGATCAACTGGATAATTGTTATATATTTCTAGAAATCCTTTTGTTATAACAATGGCTTTAGAGTGAAACATTTTTAAAAAATAGTATTTAAAAAATAATACAAAAACAAATTAATAATGGAATTACTTACTCATATATTCTTTTTACAAGATTTTCAACCTCGAAGACGCACCCGCAGACTACATTAACGAACAACAACTTCGTATGAAATGGCGGACAGCGAGGGAATTTCAAATGAACAGAAAAAGAATCACAGCGCCCTCTATGCATACAAATTGGTTATGGCATAATAATTTGTGGCCACAACATGAAAAACATGAGGTTGGTCGTGTGGTGATAGCCTGCATAAGGCCATCTGTGTTTGTGCCACCTCTGGGCCACCGACCATTTTGCTTTAGGCTTCCATCACTGCTGGCAGCCATAAAAGGCCCGCTGCTGGAGTTATATGGGGCAACCGGCAACTGATGGCAAGTGCAGGATGCCAGCAGTAGGCCATAACGAGCCCGCCAGTATAAGTTTTGCTGGGAATGTATAGAAAATACTGGGGAACACACTGAATTGTAACTTTTGTTATTATCATGCCACACAATAAACTAAATGAGTACAAAAAATTGCCTTCATACCTACATTCGTTTAGGAGGAAAAAATTAATTCCAGTAGGGAGTTACTTTCTCCTAATTATATATATATATAATTTGAATAATTTAATTCCTTTACAACACTCAGCAAATGAAAGATAGATGAACATACCAACATATGAAATTTTAAATGAGTTGTATTTGGAATAAAATTATTGTCACGATGATAATTTAATTTGATTACACTGTTTAGTAAAAACATGTTAAAGTACTTACGCAGAAGAGAAATGACACAAACATAACACATAAGCCTAACGATGAGATAATTTACAAAAACCATTAAACCAATAAAATCATTCATCAAATAATAGAAATGGAAAGAGATAAATTAACCAAAACGATCCGATAAAAGTAAAGAGAATTCATGAAATGAAAAATAGAATTTTAAATGCTGAAAACCAGAAATGCGCGCTCTTCAGGAAACTTGCACCTCTGTCAGCATAATGCAAGATTTCTATATATATATGATGGGAAACGGAACATGAAGAGTAAGATTAAATTAGATGATTTCCCATCCATGTTTTTCATAAAGAGCAGGAATGGACTCTCGAGCGGAGCAAGAAATAAAAATAAAGAGATGAAAATTTAAAATGTGACACTTTGTGAAGAACGTCATAACAAAGGAATTATCATCTTCGGTTAGGAAACAATTTCTGAAGCACAGAATGCAACTGTTTCAGAAGGGAAGTTATTTAAAGAATTTACTTGGTTATTCTTATCCCTATAGTTAATAACTGAAATCCGGTTTCGATATTTAACTGTGCCGTTAGACTAATAATGTTTAACACATATCCGAAGAAAACAACAGTATTTATCCCCATAAAAGAACGAGAATGAATTAGATAATTTCATATCTATGATTTTCAAGATGAGAATATCTCTCTCTCTCTCTCTGTATATATATATATATATATATACCAAACACACACACATACATACATACATACAAATATATATATATACATATAATGTTCACTATATAAATTTAAATTGCATATGCTTTAGTCAATTACAGTTTTTATGTAATTTGTTTCAGAACAAAGAAACTTTTTTAGGAATCTTTATGCTTGAATTTAAGTTAAAATTTTATGTCTAAAAATATCTCTGAAGAAGTTAAAGGAGATTTTTTTTACTTCTTTTTCAAAAACTTTTAAGTCATTAGATAATGTTTCAGTCTATTTTGTAGAGCAAGAATTTTGTTTGAACTACAGAGTGAAAAATTTTATTAAAAGAGATAACGGAAACAGGTTTGATAAAGTAATTTTCAAAGTAATGGACAACCGCAATTTTTTTTTAAACAATAAAGTGAAAAAAACTTTTACAAAACTTATTTTGTATTATTTATTTTTTTAAATTATTATTTTAGCACAATAGTTTTTTTAAACAAAATATTCAAGATACATTTATTGAAGAATTTCCAGTTGTTTCTATTATTTATCGATTTATTTTTTCTGTTACGAAAAACAAATATTATTTAAGGGGGAAAAAAAGGGGTAATACAATTAATGTTGTTAATATAAGTTATTCTAGATTGGAAAATGCCAAAGAATGAACTTTCAGTATTTAAAGATTACCTGTTAGATTTTAAAATAAACTATACATGTATCTCTTTTTTCCAAGTACTTTTTTTTATCATAAATTAAAAACGTAAAAAAGGATACATTCAATAAAAAATAATTTTAAAATATAGTAAAACTAAGTAGCATCAAATATTATTTCTCATACAAAAACATTATCTTAAAACTCACAGTTGAATTCAAGTGAGACATTAAAATTAATATATATATATATATATATATATATATATATATATATATATATATATAAATAATATTAATAACGGAAAACGATTCTGTGTTTTGTTAAAGGAAATAAGTATTGTTTATAAAAGCAAATAAAGTTGCAAAATAATGTAATTTGTACGTGTAATACAGTGTAACTCATATAAAATTTATTTAATAAATACATAATTAATACGTTGAGCACCACGCAAATTCGTAAATTCCATTCAAATTCTATAATGATTCCTCCTGTAATAAATTAAAATTACGCAAAGTTTTAATAAATTTTCAATCATGAAATGTAATATTCTTAGTTTTATATCCTATTTTATATCCGCCACCGATGGGTTACGCGGTTTATACCATATTTGACACTGTCAGCCACCGACGGCTATCAGGGCGCTCAACGTTTTTATTTTTTATTGGTACTGCTTTTAATTTCGGGGTAAAACTTTCACTGAAATATTTGAAGTACACTCCTTCTCATATTTATAAGGACACTTTACGTTATGAAATAACTAATGTAAAAATAATTGTGAAAAAATTGTATTAAGTGCACTTAAAATATATAGTAATTTAAAAAAAAAACTAATATAATTTTTTTAATATGAAACAAAACTAATGAAAACTAATTCAAAATATTTTTTCTTCAGTTTTTAGATGTTCATAATTATAGAGACAATCAAGATTTTTTCGTTTTATTTAACTTACTAGCGAATAAATTACAGTTGACATGCGAATTTGTTAACTACAAGGCTATATTAAATCATATATAAGCCTTCAATTTTTCTTGGTCGGACATTACTGATAATTCCTTTCTGTATTATTGCCTTTCCCGTGGCCTAAAAGTTGAAAAAACCTTAACTTATCATATTATAAAATTGTATGCTAGTGGAAAGCAATTTTAAATAGTTTAAATGTATTCAGAATATCGTCTGTGCTGTATAAAATGGTATTGAAACTGAATATTAAATATATAAATATATACTATATACCAGAGACAATCTCTGACTGTTTCACCCTAAAAAGAGACCCCATAAAATATTAATTTAAAGATTAACGGGGGGAAACATTACACAGATTCGAGCTGTCCTTATAATTGGGAACACCTGAAAAATCATCTTTTTGACCGTATTTATAGTTTTTTTAAGTTAGAAAAACGATAAAACTTTTAAAATGTAGTCTATTAATGAAATTTAAATTAATAAAAAATATATTTGTTTAAATAATAGTGTTCAGTGTTTAGTTAATATAGAAAAACGGGTGTCCTGATAACTATGAGAACCAGTGTATAACATGTTCTGCACACTCCTAAAGTTTCAAGATGATTCCATCAGTACTTAGAGATACATGACAGAATGTCTTGAAACTAAGATGGCTGGCATGGCGCTCAATGTGTTAATGCTAAAAAAATATATTCGTTTTTAAGAAAGTGTCTCATAGACTTCAATTTTGATATATAATTTCGAAACTTTTAAAATATAAATACGCTACATTCAATTAAAACGTTTTTTTTTTTTTTTTTTAAAGACCCACCTTGATATTTACATGGTTATTACACAAAGGGTTTCAAATGAATTTTACAAATTAAGACACATTTTAAAAAAGACATTGTGTTATTGACATGATTCGTTTTTCAATTTACGGTATATGGTAACATATTTCTTCGGTTTTTTAAACATTAATGAAGAATAAAATACCTTTTGCTAATTTAATATACATTTTCAATCAATTCGTGTTTTATTTACCCTTTTCTGAAGAAATTCATAGATGTCCACTATTACAACAAACTCTCAAGTTTGAAGGTCTTAAATAGCAGTCATAATGATTATAATCATTTAAACAGTTACATATTTTATCTGATTTCAAGATTAATAAATCTTTATAAATCACATTCATACTCTAATCGTTGATACATATTGCAAATAGAACGGTAAATTTTTAAATTAATACAAATAACATTACGTTTTTTTTTTTTTTTTTTTTTTTTTTATTTATCACTTTTGGTACTGTCGATAGCATATATCAGAACACAAATTAATTTTTTTAATAACACTAATAACTATGTTTTTAATTTAATAACAGTATTAATATTACACTAGTAAATCGTAAAGTTTAATTATTATTAATAGAAAATATTCGAGATATAATAGTATTAACACTAATTTATTATTAATAAAACTGACACCTTAATTTTTTCCTGGATAACAGTTATATAACTTTTAAGAACGTACTTCACAAAGACTCCTATAAATATTGTTTAAAACAAAATATTCTGGTGTCAATTTACTAATTAAAGACGTCAGAATTTTCTGGTACACTTAATATTTTCATCGATATTTTTTTACCTTACAGTCGTTGTTATTGAAAAAGTAGGAAAATTTTGCCGAAAACGAACTTTCTTCAGCCGATGAAATCACCTTCAACCTCCTAAAATTAAACAATTTATGTTAAGAATAGAACTATATATATACACATAAATGAACTAATAGTCAGACTGAATTTTATCTAGCTATTTCAGTTATTTATTAGTAATAATACAATTATATGATTTTCTTACATGTAAAGCTGAGTTTTCTTTTTAAAACTAAATTAAATGCGTATGAACCAGGGAAAATTTAACAGTATTTATCATTGTTATTATTAGTTTTTTTTTTTTTTTTTTTTTTTTTTTTTTTTTAATAAAATATTAGACAAAATGACAACATAAAAAAAAAAAAAAAATAGTAATTCATAATTCGTAATACTATATATATTCTATATCATAATGTTATGTAAAAAAGGGAAACACTAAAATATAAACAGTATTACAAATAATGGATAGAAGTTAAAGCATTTTTAAAAGACTGCTTTCATCTCTGAAAACAACTTGTTTTCAAAAGGCATTAAAAAAAAAAAAAAAAAAAAAAAAAAAAGCACATTAATAATTGAATAAAATTTTAAATTTTTTAGTACTTTTGAATGACTTTTTTTTTTTTTTTTTTTTTACTTTCAACACGATATTTAAGATATAGGATTAAATTAATTGTTAATAAATGTCATGGAGTGCCTATACTACAACGAAATATAACAGAAAAAACTAAAATAAATCAATAACTTAATAATTTATTTTGGAAAGTTTTTTTTAATTAATTAATTAATTAATTTATATATTTTATTTTATTTATTATTGTTATTATATTTTTAAGTTGAAACATTAATTTGAAATCCTTGTATTATGTAAAAGTATACCTCATTATTTTTTTTACAGTAAAAAGCATTCAATAGCAATACACTATCTGAAATATTTTTCAACTAAGTTAACTATAGTTAAAAAAAATAAATTAAAAGGAAATATTTTAATGGAATTGTAACTAAGAAATCAAAACCTTACTGGATAAAGCTTTTTTAAAGAAACATTTGGGTTATAAAATTGGGTTATATGTGGTATTCCTTTTAAAATCATCTATTCGTTTTTAATACATTTTGTGGATTGAAAAAATAAATAAATAAATAAATGCGGTAACAAAAAGATTTTCAGGCAGACAAAAAGAAATGGATGTGGGAAAAATGTCTAAAACTTCATCAGTTACTTCAAATAAAAAGAAATGCTTTTATTATTTTATTTATTCAATATTTTATTTATTTATTTATTTATTTAGGACGATTTATAAATTTTCTGTAAAACGCATTAAAGGAGAGTTTATGGACAGTAATTAAAATTAGTTTTTTGATAATGTATTTAGGAGATCATTCATAAGAATAATAAAATACTGATTGCAATATTATTTTGTATATCCATGTGTATTTCCAGTTCTAAAATAATTACAGCACGTATTATATATATATATATATATATATATATATATATATATATATATATATATATATATACACAGGATGGCTATAAATAATCATCTGGTAAAAACATCATCTAAAGCTAATACATGCGAGCATATTGCCACCAAAATTTTTACATGGTTCATTCATAGAGTGCACTCAAGTAATAACCGAAAATTCAAAACTTTTTACTGGTGGCTCTTTACATGGAAAAACTGAAAGTGTTCTCATACGAAATAAATGAATAACTTAAATATTTATTCGTTAGTTTTTGATGCCTTGTGTGTCATACCATTTCTCAGATTTCCCATTTCTCCCGTCAAAACGCCAATTAGCAGACAACGGTTTTTAATTTACTTAGTACAGCCCTTGTATCATTCACATTTTACATCTGTTGAATTAATTTGATCAACTTAATGAAGTTTATTGCTGAAATTTAATGACAACTATCATGTATATAAAAGTATCAATTGACTTTTAATGCACGATAATATATTTCTGACGTATAAATTTCTCTTACATTATCTTCTTAAAATTTTTCAAACATATTTCTTATATATATATATGAGGATATGTTAAAATTGAATTAGGGAAAATTTTCGTCCACCTCCTGTGATTTGTACATTTTGAAATCGCGTGTACACATATTGATCATAATTAGAAAATGTCTATCTTCCTGTGTGCTTGTGGGATATATTTTGTGGAAGCTGTATCTCACAAACCAATGAACTAAATTTACTTAAATTTGTTATTACTTGTACTGGCCTTGTTTTTACAAGGCCAGTACCAGGCTATTTGCTCAATAATATAATATCTTGAATACTTTAGACTCAGACGATAAATTGACGTATCTTTAAAAATAATTACCCTATATTAAAATATTTAAAGAAAACTCAGAAGATATATTTACAAAGGCCTATGATTTTGAAAACCTTTTTGGTGGTACTCGATATTACTTACTTCTGGATTTTTTTTTTTGAAAAAAATCTACGTGGAATTTTGTCATGTAATAGACTGTGAAAAAGTTTACTGGATTAATCTTATTAACTTTTGTATCTTCGAAAATGTTTTACTTAACGGTGTTGATTATTTTTTACAAATTTCACGCTATCCCGATGGGAACGAGGTACACGTGTGCCTTTGCTAACAGTTTTTTGTTCATGTTTGAGAGAAAAATTAAAAAATATTAGTTTTATAGATATACTAATGAGGTAATAGCAATAAACTGTGAAACTTTTGCGAAATATGCAGCTGAAATATATCCCTACGACCTTATCTTCAACCATACTGACTCTGAAGATAAAATTTCTTTCCTGGATTTAAAAATTAAAAAAATAGATAAAAACTGGTTTATTGGAATTTATGATAAAAGGCAAGATTTTAACTTTAATGTTTGTAATTTAATGAATAGGTTCTCCTGTATCAGTCATAATTTCTTTTTAAAAATATTATGTTTACCCAAATTAATAGAATTAAAATGATTTGCAGTAACCATTTAGACCTGAATTTGGCTCTGGAAAATCTCAAAAACATACTAACTGTCAACCTCTATCCTGTTTTTCTACTCAATAAACATTTCAATCTTCTCGATACAATCTTGATTTTTTTTTTTTTTTTTTTAATATATAGATATTGGAAGTGTTAATCGTGTGTTGAATTTTTACAACTGCATTAATATTTTATTGATATTCTTCTTTCAAACTGTTTAACATTTAGAAATTTAATCCTGAAATTTGTAGAGGATACTTCTAAGGACATGATAAATTATTTATTGCAAAAATTTAGATAATGTTGTGGAAAATAAATTTTTAAATATATGACTAATGATTAAAAATATTTCAAACTGAATCTGTAGAATTGTCTTTATTCTTGGAGATTATTCTTGGTGAATCAATTTATTCTAACTGTATATAACAGAATGAAATTAAATATAAAATACAAATAATTTAAAAAAATACTAAATTCATAAAAAATAATTACACAGACTAAGAAGAAAAAATTATTATAAAACATTGCATTTAAAACTTTATATTTAAAATACTTTCCCTAGGAGAGCGGATATTCTGCAATTTCACAAAACTCTTTTGGCAATGTTCCATGTATATTTCTAGTCATACATTTAGAATACAAAAGTTATCAAAAAGAATTTATATTACATTTGTAATAGTTTTCATATAATATTATGACCAGTGAAATTGCAATAATGGAGGAAAATATCGAAATTTTCATAAATATAAATTATTTTTAAAGTTCTTATTTATAAACGTGATATTTTCTAATTCAAAAATGTTTCAACTTCAGTTCACAGCTTATTGAATTTTACGTCACGTTCATTTTTAGGTATATTCATGGCAAATAAAAACAATACCATGAAAGACAACTCTTGGAATAAATTGTAGAATTGTAACAATATTCTCTTCGTTTATTTTATATAAATTTTAAGAAATAGTACTCACTCTATCTGGAAGTTAATGCACAATTCTAACATAAAAGTTTTTCATAAGCATATAATTCTGCTAATATGTCATGTAATATTATAAGTAGACTACTGTAGTCTCTCACTTGTATGACAGCATGCAATAAAATCGAGCCTTGGTAATATACATTAAAAATGCACTTTTAAAAATTTGGTGTTAATTTGAACGAAAACTTGGTACTGAAGTAGCTGTAACCACCCGATGGTTCAACCTTTTACCAAGAATTGGTAATTCTATGTTGAACGAACCAAATATTGGTATTATGTTTAAACTAAAAAAAAAAAAAAAAACATAAAATTCGACCGAGACGGGGTTCGAACTGAAGACCATCTTGTCTCAAGTTAAACGCACTGGCACCGTTCCACGCTTTCTTGCCCGCTAATATTATTTCATTGGTTTTGATAAAAAGTGGCCAATTTTTTTTAGGGTCTTACCATGGTCTATGGGTAATTTGTTGCACAAATTTGCGCTTTACCCAATGTTTTCGACCACGCTCTTTAAGCTTTGCTTGGTTTTAATAGGAATTTTACTAATTCATACTTATCTTGTGAGTGGATGTATGATAGCTCCAAGTATTGGTGAAACTCAATTTAAATCGTAAGAAGTAGAAATCTTAAAAGTGAGGTTGAATCACATTATGGTATTTAACTTTACTCCATATAGTGGGTCGACCTGAAATTTGTAGATATAAATGTATAGCCGTTAATAGAGCCTCCTGTTCTTTTAACAAATACATTTAGTACATTAGGAGAAACATATACCACCACTTATAAATCAATTTCAACAATTTCAAAATGTAGTGCTAATATTTCATGCTGCCTTGTGAACAAATTTTAAATTACTTTTTATATCATATCCTATACTAAATATGCTTTTATGCACATAAAAAGTATACGTTCATTTTATTTAGTTTTGTGCAGTCAGAAGTTGTTAATCTGCACTCATCAGAAATGTCAGTCGTAGACGTAATACATTTCAATTATCTTGAATATTCCTGCTCACGGGCATTTGCTGGATCTCAACGAAAATATCAATGTAGCGTCTCTATATGATACAGATTTAGAATAAAAAATGTGGACTTGTTTCTTCTTGTGATATGCTGCTAAAAACCCCAACGTCACACGCACAAATGTACATAAAACCTATAAAAACTAGATTTTCCGTCTCAGCAATTTCAAAATGTACATGTATAAGAAATCTCAAAAAAAAAAAAAAAAAGTCTTGAAACTGTACATTTTTAACCATTATATGAGAAAAAGAAAGTAAAAAAGCGCGAAAAGAGCAATTATTAGCCAAATATTTTTGTCCGTTAAATTTATGGCGAAATCACGGCTTAATCTATGATTTAAAGTCACGTGGTACCATCTCATCTTAGTTATGCAAACTTAACTTTACACGTTAAAATATTACCATTACCTTTCATTTGAGTGGCGGCACTGTTAATAATCTGTACTCCGTGATTGCAACTACATATACATTTGTATGTGCTTTTTTTTTTTTTTTTTCTTCGTACATTGTATAACTAAAGCAGTCAGTTGGTTTTTGTCTTATACACGCGATCAGACATTTTCTAAAAATGCTCAAATCGTATTTTAGACTCCTCAGAATATGTAAATCAATCGAAATAAAATTTTCTTAGCGAATCCAAAACTTGCCGCTCTATAATACAAAAAAAAATAATAATAATAATAATAACAAAATAATACTAAAAATAATAATGAGAAATTTTCAAACTAAAGTTATTTCTTTATTACAGATGTTTATTGGGAAATAAGGAAATTAGTTTTCTAATAATAAATTTTATCATACTGAATTTCTGAAGGATAAATAATGTATTGTCTACAAATAATTATAAATATTACAAATGCACGCTACACAAGGATATAAAGAAACGAAAAATACTTTTCCCAGTTTTATTTAGGAAATACTGATTAAAATACTATATATACTTTCCTTATAAAGATTATACATTATAATCTTTCGCAGAAGATACTCAGCATACACTAATTCTCATATTTATAAGGACACTTTATATTTTGAAATAACTAATGTAAAAATAATTGTGAACAAGTGCAACTAAGTGCACGTAATATATCTAGTATTCTAAGAACCAAAATTGCTATAATTTTTTTAATATGAAACAAAATGAATAAAAGATAATGCAAAATGCGTTTTTCTCCACGTTTTTAGATGTTCATAATTATAGGGACAACCCAGATTTTTTAGTTTTATTTAACTTACGAGCGGATAAATTACAGTTGACATGCAAATTTGTTAACTACTGGGCTAGATTAATTCATATATAAGCCTTCAATTTTTCTTGGACGGACATTATTGATAATTCCTCGAAAAAAAAGAACGTTCAAGTAGTGAAGTGTGATAAATGTGTTTTTTAAGTGGAAGGATAATTTCAATCCGCCGAATTTCTAATGAAATTCGAAGGTCTAAAATTACTGAAGGAAATGTGACCAAATGTTGAACTGCTGGTTCGATAAGAGAGAGATCTGATGCAAAATCAGAGTTGTTTTACAGAGATCGAAGACTCATAATTCCTCTTACTGTTCTACTCATGATGACTGCTGCTGAATTTGCTCGTAATTTTTAACGAAAGGTTAGGGTCTACATTTATGCACGTTTTATATAATTAATAATATGTTAAAATGAATAGAAAACCTGTAATAATCAATTAGCATTGAATGAGGGAAAGAACGTCTGTGTTAAAGTTGAATAAAGACAATATTAAATGACAAAATGTTGCATTTTCGGATGAAAAACATTTTATTCTTAATTAACTAAATGGTTTTAACAGTTACTGGCACGGTCTGAAGATAGCGAAAAGTAGAGCAGATTTTTTAAAGGCAGATATGAATCGGGCATTTTAAAGGTGGATCTATGGTGCTCTGGGGAGCTGCTTCTACTGAAGGCAGAATGAATTTAGTAATTTTTTCTATTATTATGAACATCAAGAGAATATCCGAAAATTTTAAACGTGAAATTATCAGATTTTTTTTAGATTTTGGGGGGTAATAATATTTTTTTCTACAAGACTTACATTTTTGCTCTACTTTTACAGCAATAGGAAATAGTTTGAAGAAAGTAACTTCTGTATTATTGCCTTTCCCATGGCCTAAAAGTTGAAAAAACCTTAAGTTATGATATTAGAAAAGTGCATGCAAGTGGAAATCAATTTTAAATAGTTTAAATGTATTAAGAATATCATATATGCTATACGAAATGGTATTGAAAGTGAATATCAAAAAAAAAAAAAAATATATATATATATATATATATATATATATATATACCAGAGAGAACGTCTGACTGTTTAACCCTAAAAAGAGACCACATAAAATATTAATTTAAAGAATAACTGAAAAAAATTACTAAAATTCGAGCTGTCCTTATAATTGTGAACACCTGAAAAATCATCTTTTTACCATATTTAAAGTTTTTTAAGAAAGAAAAACGATAAAACTTTTTAAATGTAGTCTATTAATGAAATTCAAATTAATTAAAAATATATTTGTTTAAAAAATAGTGTTCAGTGTTTAGTTAATATAGAAAAACGGGTGTCCTTATAATTATGAGAAGGAGTGTATAATACAAATTAAAGTAAACAATAGCGTTGACAGCAATAAGTCATTTTATTTGTATAAAACTATTTAGTAAGCATTAAGAAACGTCTAGTAAAGTATGCAGAACATCTTGCTGCTTGAACATCTTGACTAGAAATCTCCTGGTACCTTCACGCGAAACATAAGTGGCGCTGCCAGCAGATAAATTTACAGTTTAGTACGAATGTATCCAACAAATAATAATCTCACCATAAAACAAACCATTCAAACAACAACAAAAAATTAGTATGTTGTAGCGATTACAAAACTTTCGTTTATAATTTTTTATACAAAAATCACGTAATTTAGGTGACTTAGAGTACAACACATTGATCTTAAACTATTTGACGTCGAACGAAAGTCAAATTAGTATTTTACAGATGACATAATAATAAAAATAATGATAATGTTAAAAGTTTATTTTTGCATTTGTTATTATTATTATTATTATTATTATTATTATTAATTCGTCAAAAACGAAAAAAAAAAAAAAAATTCATATTACACTGCTCTGCACGGAAGTCGACCCCAACACCAATATGACACTCATTTTGTCTTATCACCCACCGTTTTTTGGAGGCACCCCCCTACCCCCCTATTTTTATCACTTTTCGGTAATTTTATGGCTATAAATTTGATTTGTAGAAGGTGAGAGGATTGAATAAACTGTTAAATATCTTCTGAGGTGCTGCAGAATTGAAAAATTCTAAAACATGAACATTTGCAGAAAGGGAGAAATTTAGGAAGGGGGAGGGGGTTCGTGATTTGCCAAAGAAATTCTGAATTACATTTATTTTATGTTATTAATCAATTATTATTTATTATACATCACACACACACACACACACACACACACACACTCACACTTACACACATATATATATATGCAGTCGGTAACAAAAGCCTCCGAAAGCTAGCAAAAATTCCTATCTAAAAAAAGTACACTTAACACAGTTTTGTTAAATAAATCCTTGTCGAAAGATGTTTTTAGACTGAATAAGAAAAGGATTCGACAAGGATTTATTTAACAAAACTGTATTAAGTGTACTTTTTTTAGATAGGAATTTTTGCTAGTGTTCGGAGAATTTTGTTACCGACTGCATATATATATATATATATATATATATATATATATATATATATATATATTGTGTATATATATATATATTAAGTGTTAAAACAATTGTTTACTATTCTCCAAATTAAATCCATGGCCAACAATTACCAAATAATGATAAAAAATTTGAGAGGGTGTGGCGTCCTGAGTAAACGGTGGGTGATTGGGCAAAATGGGATTCATTTTAGAATCCAGGCGTTTAATCAGTAGGAATGGTATCAAGGCTCCAAAAAAAATTATTTTTTCAGCATAGTGTTATTACAGATATGTGGTTCAATCCCTCATTAGGTATTGACAAGTTCTGATAAAGAATTACCTTATTCAAAAATTTCTTCCCAGAGGCCGAAGAAAATACCAAAGAACCTATGTATATATATATATATATATATATATATATATATATATATATATATACGTATATATAATCAGAACGTACAGTAGAAATATAACATTATCAGCACATAGGGGAGAGTAATGACGTTTTCGCCATTTTTGATATTAGCTGTAAGATTTGAACTGAAGTGAAACATTTAATATGTCATACCATAGAGTAAACCTTGTGTAATATATTTATAAAATCATCATTAATATTATTAATATTATATGTTTTTCACACCATAAAATGAATTCTGTGTAACGTCGAAATTTGTCACAACTTGTCTAGTAGCGGGGCTAGTAGTGACATGCTTGGGGCACATTGAGACATACAAATTACACATACAAACACGTAGTAACACATACAAATTATGTGAAAAAGGTAATAAAATGCGATATTTTAAATCTACAACCAAAATTTATTCACTTATATCGTTCTTAACACAATAAAAACACTTTAATTATTTTAATAACTCAAACGAAAAATAAAAAATTAAATTACTAACACTTAGTCTTTTATAAAGCTACATTTAGAGACACTTAACAATAGAAATAAAGGGGACAAATTGTGTGAACCAGGAAAGAATTAAAAAGTAGGCTAATAAAAAAGTTTGGACATATTTATCTTTGACTCAGTAGCTTATTACCACGTGGAGGTCTATATCCTATAGGCCAACCTATATTTTTAATCAGTTTGCAGTTAATATAAATATAATAAGGTTCATTTTCGGTGCATTTGGCATGATCCCATCTTTCAGCCCATCACCCAGTTTTCTCCGGATTTGTAAAATTTGTATTGTTCCTAGCAAACTAAACATAAGCAATTTTCGTCATTTTTAGACGTATCCAATTTCCTGCTACTAATTTTATTTAATAACTTAGTTTTTTTTTTTTTTTTTTTTTTTTGTGTGTGTGTGTGTGTGGGTGATTTGACCTTTTCCTATAGTGTGAATATCATTTTTTTTTTATATATATATATAGCATTTCAATATTTTCTTCAATATTAGTATTCTTCTTTTTATTCATATATCTAAGAAGTGACATTCTGCTTACACGAAATAGTTCTTGGGTTTCCTTGAACTGCACCTTCCAGAATTTACTTCTATTGCAGCCTACTCACGATCTTCTAAAGTATCTTTAGCTCTTTCAATAAGCCTATTGTAATTTAACAAAATATAAAATCCTGCATTAAAATAAAATGAAATATAAAAAACTGCATTACAAATCATGCCTGGTCAAGTAGAGACGCTATCACAACATGCCTCCTACACTTCGTCGTAACTAGCCCCGCGTTACGCCATTCTGAACTCTATTTATTTGTTTCCGAAAAGTTATTATCGTTAACAAATGAAATACATAGAATAATAGCCCAAAATATAAATATTCAAATAATGTTTAGGAAGTTTACGTACCTCACGATCCCTGGTGGCAATGACGATTCTAACGTAGGTCACAAAATTTACTTTTGCAAAGGAAAACACGATAAATAATTTTATCTCGAAAACAACTTGCACAGCACATTACAATAATCAACCTGTTCACTCACATGACTCGACAAGTTCTGCAACCTAGCGGCTTATTTAGATGGCCCTATGGCAATACTTGCCCCCTGGCACAACTAATCCCGGTCTCCCCTACAGTTGGAATTTAAAGAGGATTTAATATCAGTATTTAACCAATTAATATGATCAAAAACAAAGACCACCCAAATTAAACCAAAAAGTAAAGTCAAATCTAAATGAATTAAAGCAAGTTGGAATAAGAAAACAACATTATTTGCATTCTAACATTATCAAGGTCGTGGTAGAATGCAAACATGCTAAATAAATTAATGTTTTTCTGTCACAAAGATAGCAAAAGCTAAGTATTTCTTTGTGCATAGGCCCGAAGCATCCCTTTGAAATAAAATGAGAAAAAACGTATAACAAAATAAACTCACCACAACATATGAGAAACCAATAAATTAGTAAAACAATAATGAGTGATAAACCACCAATAATGTTTGTAATCGCAAATAAAATAATGAAGAAATAAGCAACATAAAAACGTATTAAATGTATATCACATGTAAAGTTTAATACCCAGATAGCCGTTAAAGGTACAGTTAATGTCATTACAATAATAGCAAAGAAACATGGAGGAAAAATAGAGATATCGCAAACAGATTCAGGTTAAATCCTCAATTTAGGATTGAAATTAATAGCACAGTAACTTGAATACTGCAGCCATCTGCAGTTGTAAATGAAAATAATTCGTGGAGTAAATATACAGATGTCACAAACCCATTCATATTAAAAATTTCTCAGTTTAGGATTCAGTTTTTCAGAAATAGATACTTGAATAGTGCTGACCTTATATATATATATATATATATGATTGACTGTTATTATTACAAATACAACTCCTACATTTCACAACATGTGAATAAATATAATCCACAAGCAGTGCATTTGTACGAAATTTTAACACATGCTTTTTTATTAAAAACATAAAACAAAATGGGTCGCAGTGTCAGACCAATTCACATATATTAAAAAAAAGAATTATCAGTATTATCATAGTGCAAGATTATGTGCTTTAATTTCATTCTTAATTCATGTGCTATCATCAAGTCATCATTTTATTTCATGTGCTTAAATAGTTCATTCTGTGCTTTAATTTTTGATCTACAGCTAGAAGAATATTTTCTTAAACACACACATACACACATAGCATTACAAAAATAATGGTTGAAACGTGTTATTACGTATACAACGTCAAACACGAAAAGGTGGAAATTTTTACGAATCTATTACTTTTTTTTTTTTTTTTTTTTTTAAATATAGAAATAATAATAATAATACTATAATAGTAACTGATTATAAAATATTTATATTTAAAAATACTTGTCATTATAATAAAATATCTTCCTGCGATTATTTAGGGAGGACAATATAAATTAAGAGGGGACAATACTTAATCTCGCGGACAGTCGTGGCCAATGTATATGGCCAATGCATGCCTATAATAAAATTTGTTTCCAAAATTACTCATTACTTAAATTACTTTTGAGAGGGGCTCTTACGAAATCGTATGGTAAAGCGTGACAGATGCTGTCACAGCCCCTTTCAAAAAGTTAATTCTATTTTTACAGTCAGAAAATACAAAACTGTTAAATGAGTACTCATTTTCCAAAAATTACTTATTTTAAATTTTTCTTTTTAACTTTGAGTTAAAAAATGCGATTTTTCACAAAGTGCATTTTTCTCATTTTCTAGTAGCGAAATGAAATACTAAAAATTTATAAAACCTGTTTTTGGAAAACAAGTACTAATTTAACACTTATGAATTTTCTAAATGTGAAGACAGAATTGAAAAATATTCATTAGTTAATGAGTAATTATGGAAACAATATATATATTTTTAAACTTCTCCATAAATTTTAAGCCAGCACAACTGGTTTCGAAAGGACGTAGCTTTTCTTCATCAGGTGCAAAAACACGTGCTACTGCTTTGGAGGCAAAAGCAAGACTGAAAGCAGGGCAAAATACAGAGGGGGAGGAGCAACACAAACAACCAATAGGAAGCATCATGCAGAACCAATCAGAGAGGAACACACATACACACACAAAAAAAAAAGAGGGAGGGAAGGAATAATCAGTTATTATTATTATTTTATTTATTTAATATTATACTAATAAGTAAATGGAATAAAATTTATTTATTTATTTATTTTTTAATTATAATTATTTTATTATTACTATTATTATGTTATAAACATAATGAAGGAAATTATTTAATTGAATTCATAAACAAATTTTCCCACAGAATAACATGGGCCACGGCTGTTAGCGAGATTAAGTATTGTCCGCTCTTAAATGCTAAAATTATAAAATGAACTTTTTCTTAAACTATAAATGAAAATGAGATGTCAGTACGTACTCACGTTTTATCCATTTCAATCAATTTATTAAAATGTAAGCACTCTTATAATTAAATTTCTTACTAAACAATACCTTGATTAATTTCTCATCTATAAAGTATACTTATTTTTATTCCTATGTATTTTATTTCTTCTCATGAAATAATTCTAATTATTACTAGGAAAGCGAAGTATTTTAAATTATTTTGAGTGCATTTAAAAACAACGTATATATTTTATCTTTAATTTCGAAGAAGTTTGTGTTACATAAATGATCTCTCTATAATTGGCAAACAAACCTGAATAGACTAAAATTACAAATTAATTTAATATTCTCTTTGATGTTAAATGACTTTTGAATTTGTATCATGGAAATGTTTGTATAAAAGATTTCATGATAAATTCTAATTAAATTTTAATTAGTGTAAGTCAATAATGAAAATAAACTAATAATTACGTAATGGAATGAAATGTACTATAATTCCAAATAATCAATTGCAAGATTGAATTTTTGACAACAGTTCAAAATTTTATCCTAACAATAATTATAATAAATATTTTATCTGTTTTTGTAAAGACAAATTTTACTAATATGGTGTGGTTTCACTAAACTTTCTTTTCTATCACTCTAAATAACAGCTGTACGTACAGGTAAGCATCCACAAAAGTGTTATGAGTAGGGGAGAGGGGGGTTGTATGGGACGCAGGATGAATGGGACAATTGCTAGATTTGTATGTTTTGCAAGCACCAGAAACTTGACATTTATATATACATATATATATATATATATATATATATATATATATATATGTATATATGTATATATGGCAGCACTGAGATCATTCATCAAGTGTAGTTTTAGAATCGTGCTATCCATAGAAGGGTAGAAAAGAATTAAAGTTCCTTTTTCATCTGGCAAAGTAAGTTTTTGCTGATACAATTAGGTAGTAGTTAAGACATTAACTATTTGCTTAAAGTTAATATAACTTATATATGCTGAAAAGGCATAATCGTTTATTGCGTTTATGATATTCAAGAAGAATATTGACAATTGTTTATTAAGCCTATTTCCTGTTTTATATGATCATGTAATGGTAGGGATGAATGGGGCAGTTTGAATGGGGATGAATTGGACACTCCCCACTATGTACTAATTTAAAATTTTACACAATAATTATATTAAAACGTAAATTAGCCATATCGATTATCAGGATTCTTAATTTTGTGGACTTAGAAAAAAAATTGAAATTAATTGTTCTGATTTTTGTTTATAATAATTATAATTAAAATATATATATATAAGTTCGAATATTCAATGCAACTTAAATCAATAATTAAAAATAAAATAAAATAAATAAACTAATAATAATTTGATTAAAATCACAATTTCATTTAAGCTAATTAAATAAATCCTGATGATTATTAATTTAATACAGAATAGAATGCTGATTTTCCCGATCAGTCAGAAACAAAAATTTATCTGGATAATTTGTACTCTATTATAATGATTTATATCTTTTTAGTGTCTTATTTATTTATTTATATTTAGATTAGGTCTTATCTATATATTAATAGGCAAGCATAAAATTTGTTGTCCCTTTTTAACATATTAATTATAGGAGTAGAGGGTTGAAAATGGTATCATTCGAAAGGTATGGTTAGCCGGAAGGTGCGAATACAAATATGATTTTCTTACGATGTCAAGAAGGTATTTAAAAATACATTTATTTTTTATACATTTTCCCCCATTTTCCCCTTTTATACACGTATTCCTTCACATTAAAAAATACCTAAAAGTAGAAAGTTGTTAAATCTGGCAATTTCATAAAGCTTAAATAAAACCATAGACACAGTAATTTATATAATGTAGCATCACTATACGCAAGCGAAGTGATGACGTCACTGTCTGTTCATGGAGCCATGTAAAAGATTTTCTATGTTAATTGTCCATTGAGTTTTTTGTAAAAAATTATTAAAAAATAACGGAAATTATCTGCCGATTTTAATTCCGATATTTGGGTATAGTTATATATAAGTTACTGTCTACATGTGTTTGTTTGAGCTATTTTTTCTGTAAAATTGATAAAATTTTAATTTAAAATCACAAAACTCCAGAAAAAAAAATGGCAAACTTCCAATTTCGAATGTAAACATAAACATTTCATTTCACAGGGTGATATTTAAACAATAAATATTGAACTAATATACTAAATAAAAGGAAAATGGATTTGTTACTAACTGCTGCATGTATAAGTAGACGATACGGAAAAAATTCCGATTTCCGTTTTTTGCTGAATTTACATGTTTTGAGCTTTCTTTACGTTTCAATTAACTGAAATTGGCTACTTATTTTTTTTTTTTAAAGTGTCTTTATTGCTAGATTTTGTGGGTAGAAGAAGCAAGTAGAAGATTCATAAGAGTTTTGATTTCCAGTTTTCGATGAATTTACACGTTTTGAGATTTCCTTGCATTTTAATTAAGTGAAATTAGTGAAATTGACTACTTATTTTTATTTTTTAAAAAGTGGATTTAATATTCTTTCCTCTGCATATATAAGTAGAAAATATAAGATTCAGAAATGCTTTAGATTTTCGGTTTTCGATAAAGTTACACGTTTTAAAATTTCCAGAACTAAATTCGACCATTTTTGAAAAATATCTTTTTTTTTTTTTTTTTTTTTTTTGTTCAAACACTGTACTTTATGAACCAATCGAATTAATTTAACAGAATTTGATACTTGGTTGGACCTCGGTCTGACATGGTACCTATTAGCGTCTGGGCTGTATCACACAACAAGGAGCGTTTTCACGTTGCGATTTTCTCTCATTTCAGGAAAGGCTAACATCTACAGAGAAAATTGTTATATTAAGTAAAACTCTGCTGATTCAGTTAGAGTGAATATTGGCAAACAATTGCCGCAGCTGTGTTGCAATTGCATTCCGTTTAGGACAAGGCAATAACTTTGCTTTGCCTCGCTTTGCAGAAAAAATGGTCGAGTTTCGACCACTGGGCGATACTAGTTAGATTAAATTGCCAAAGCCCAGAGCACTGGGAACTATGCGAATCAAAGGACTTTTGCTGTTTGATGTTAATTTGAGTCAGTACATCAGTTTATGTAAATTTCAGTAAATTCATAGTGTGTAATAAAATCACATAAACCAATTTAACTTTTAAATTTATTTACTTTCTATTTTGTTTTCTTTTCTTTGTTAATTCCAGTCCTGTCCCATTCATCCCCAATCATGTCTCATTCATCCCCATAGGTGGGGATGAATGGGACACTGCACATGCATGTACATAAAACTTATTATTAATTAAAAATGATTTTTTTTTTTTTTAATTAAAGTTAGTATATTTATATGTAACTGATTACTGAAGTGTACTTATGAGCCATGTTACAAAATTCTGAATTACATATGGCCAAGGTTATCAATAAAAACATGAAAAATGTCCCATTCATCCCCACTCTCCTCTACATCTTCTGACAATATAAACTTTACATACGCAATTTGTTTCAAATTAATGTAGTAGATGTTCGTATTAAGCGAACTGAAAAATCGCTGAAAGTGAACAACTTCATCCCGGCTCAGTCTCATAAGGAGGTTGATTTCTTTTTTTCAACAAGTGGCCGCCATTTTGGCGTATAAAGTTTATTGATAAACTTGAAGACATTGATACGAACTTTGGGAGTTTTAAGATTTTTTTTTTTTTTTTTTTTTCGTGAGTTTGAATTATTGGAGAAACACTTGGAATAAAGATGGCGGATTAAATTTGACAACGAATACATAAAGTATTTTCCTAAGAAAAGTTCACTGTCCAAATATGATTGAAACAATTCAGTATTTTGAATGTTACCATACTGACAATTTCCAACTAACCGCCTTTTAGAAACAAAATGGAGGATAAAGTTCGCCGAAGAACTCTTCGAATGCATTATTTCAAAAATTATTAAAAATATTCTAAGATAGTCCACTCTCCAACTTTTATTATGATTGATTCAGTATTTCAAAAGTTATAGTGATGACAATATTACAAGTTGCCGTCGCTTAGAACAAAATGGCGAAGCAAGTAGCCCAGCAAACTCATCCAAGATATTTGTGATGTAAGTTCTTTGTCTATCTTTAATTCAAATTAATTCAGTATTTCAAAAGTTATTGAGACGACAAATTTTCATATGGTAGCCTGATTTCAAGTGGCTTTCACTTGGAAACAAAATGGTGTTCCAAGCTGCCCACTGAACTCATCCAAGGTATTTCATAGATAAATTCTCTGTCCTACTTTTGTTTGAATTAATGCAGTATTTCAAAAATTATTGTAATGAAAAATTTTAAATAACTGCCCTTTTGAATCAAAATGGCGGATGTAGTTGCATACAGAAATCATCCAAAATATTTGTATCATAAGTCCACTGCCCAAATCTGGTTCGATCTAACCATCAGACCGCCGCTGACCGATATATCCGGTCACTGAGTTGTTCTTTTTCCACATAACATTTAAAGTTTAAAATTATATAATTATGAATTTTTAATTTCCTACTGAAATTTGAGGATCTTAAATAATAGCCACAAGTATTATAAATATGTGCACAGTTGAATTTTTAATCTCAAATTGGAATAAGCATTATTTTAGTAAATGGAAAAACTGTACAGTGAAGACAACATTAAATATCTTGCTCATTTCAATTGCGGTCAGAGGCCTCTGACCGCAATTGAAATGAGCTAAAAAATTTTTACTATAATTTTAACGTAGATGTTTTTTGCACAATTTTTTTTTTATATTAACATTTTAACGCTTATTTTTAACTCTAATTAAAGTATGAAATTTTAAAAGATTTTTTTAAATATCTTTAATATTTTTATTAACCATATTAACTATTTTATATTGTATTGTAACTAAAAATAATCCGAAGATATTATTAAGCAAATAGTGTTTTCTTAAGATTTTCTTCAAATATTTTACAATATTTTGAAGATTTATCTTCTTCTATAAAATATCTTCAGAAATTTTGAGGACATTATGAAGAAATTTTGTAAATTTTCTTAAGAATGGGCCAAATAACTTAGGATAGTCTGTAGATTTTTTCTAAAATTATCTGCAGAATATCTTGAGATTATTTTTAGCGGGGGGGGGGGGGTTTACAGTATTTCAAGAGTTATCACAATGCAAATTTTCAAGTGGCAGTCTGCTATTAAGTGACAAAACCTAGAAACAAAATGGCAGTGAAAGTTGTCCAATAAACTCATTCAGAGTCATTCGTAATATAATTTCACTTCCCAAATCTGTTCTGAATTAGATCAGTATTTCAAAAATTATCACAATGGAAATTTTAACAGTCTGAAATTAAACGGCCACAACATGGAAACAAAATTGTACAGTAAGTTGCCCAATAAACCCATTCAAGATATTCGTAACATAATATCCACTGCCAAAATCTGGTTCGAATAAAATCAGTATTTCAAAAATTATCGCTATGACAAATTTTCAAGTAGCAGATATTATGTGGAGTCAACCTGGAAACAAAACGGCCGAGTAAGATGCCCAGCGAATTCATTCAAAGTATTTGTGACATGAATTCACTGTCCAAATTTAGTTCGAATTAATTCAGTATTTGAAATGTTATTATGATGGCAAATTTGTAGAAATCAGATTTCTAGTAGCTGCCACTTGGAAACGAAATGACAGAGCAAGTAGAGCAGCAAATTTATCCAAGATATTTAATAGGTAAGTCTACTGTTCAATGATTCTGCGAATTAATTCAATATTTCAAAAGTTATCGGGAAGACAAATTTTCAAGTAGCAGCCTGATTTCAAGTAGCTTGCTGCCACTTGGAGACAAAATGGTTAAGTAATTTGACTTACAAACTCTTCCAAGATATTTGTAAGAGAAGTCCACTCTCAAACTTTGATTCGTTTTGGTTCATGATTTCGGAAACTATCGTGATAAAAAAAATTCCATTATATATATATATAGAGAGAGAGATAAACTAAATAATTGCAACAAATCTATTTCTAAAGACATTAACCTAATAGAAGCGCCATCCACCTGAATGAATATGTTAGCCAATTCTAATGAGAGTTTTTCATAAAGCAAATTATACATATACAGAATTGTTCACAAAATTAAACCACATGCTGCAATTTGTATTAAGCTCAAAATATAATACCTATGACGCAGAAATTTCCGTGCCTTACCGGAAATAATAGAAAATTGATATGTATACAGAGTTTCAACTACAAACATTGTATATTTGTTGCATTTCAGGCTAAGAAAATTCACCTTTCAATTACAAATTATAACAAGATGGTTTTTATGTCCATTCTTTCTTATATTTATAATAAAGCTGAAAAATATTCAAATAATACGATTCAGTCATAATCAGTGGAAATAAGAACTGCAGCCACATTGGCGGTCAATCACATTTAGTAGAGACACTTCTGATGCTGATAGCAGCTGTGAAGTGACTGGAAATGATAAAATTAACATTTGGATATCACCAGGAGATATTTCATAGTACCAAACATGGATGCGTGCTTTCATTAGCTTCGTCAATGATACAGGATTCCTGTACTATGTTGTTTCCCAATCCATCTGGTTGCATGCCACGTATAAATACTTAATTTCAAATGGACTTATGGGACAAGAAAAGCAAAAATGTTTTGTCCAGGTTCTACTAATTAAAATATGAAAACAAAAATACAAATAATTACATACAAATAATGTTAATAACCAGTATACATTGCGGCATGAACGGTAGAAGTGTTAATACACGATCTAACCTGTTACCAGTGCGATACGACCTTTATCAAGTCCAGGTGGCACGGTATGCTGGAATAGTAGGGAAGAAAGGCACAGTACATAAAATCTGACACAGAAAAACGAATTACTGTAAATGTCCCGGAGAGCGGCGATTATGATGCCCCGAGGCAAGTTTTAAAGTTAAAAGTTTTTCTAAAGATTTAAATGAACTTCGTTTTAAATTAAAATATAATATATTTTTAGAATATCTAAAATTAGCTGCAAAGATTCAGAGCCTCCCATTGAAAATTTCATAAATGACACTAATGATTAATATACAAATAGTCGACCAGGAATTTGGTATTTCTTTAATGCATATTTAACAATTTATTTATTACAAAAATAAATAAGTAAATAAATAAATTAGTATCTATTATTCAAATACCCAAATCATGTGTTCTATAGAATATAGTATGAATAGTCTTTATTATAACATCAAAGCATAAAATTATTCTTATAAATTACAAGATATAAAGCATCATTAATGATTCCTTACAGTACCTTTTAGATCTATTAGAAATTTTATTTTACTTCTTAGAACATCAATCTACGCATACAATATATGATATGCTTTCTCTTCAGAGGTAGAAGCTACAGGGATAGTTTTCGAGAGCTTTACTTTTCCATATCAGAAAATGAAAGTACTGTTTTCTGCATCTTTTTAAGTTTTATATAATGTGTGTATATATATATATATATTAAATGTATATATACAAATTAAATATATATATAAAGCAAAATTATAAATAGTTTCCGTCAAATTTATATTCTCCATAATTTAAAACAAAAGATATTTATAAAATGTCATAACCGTGGCTGCCACCCAGCATATTTGAACAAAACAACTGCTAAATGCAGTTAAAAATTGTTTTATAATCTATATGAAACACATAATTACATTATTGTAAAATGTTGTTAATAAAATAAACTATTATGTTCATTGTAATTAAAACTCCGTCTTTGAAGTAGTGACATTATTGAATCAAAATATTATCATTGTTTTTATTTTATTATTAAATAAATTACATAATACAAAAGTTTATTATTTAGAAACAATAACATTATTTTTTTCCGTAGTTTAAATAGTATTATGTGAAAGAATACTGTATTGTGATAAAATAATGCGTCAATGACATGTAACATAAATTTACAATTTGTGTGCATCAAGGGATTTATTTATTTTACAAAGGTGCGTATGCATGAAGGAGTTAAAAAAGTTTTTTCTAAAGAAGAAGTTGAAGATTCTGTCCCAAATGGAAACGAGGGGATCGATTTTTATGCTGCAAAGTTTAGATTTAAAAGAGAAAAGTTCATCCGTTCGCATTCAGTTTAACGAAGTGTGAAAATAGCTTGTTTGTTTATACTTTAGAGAATACTGATCATGACAAGGCTGTGTAAACTGTTCAGTAGTGTTGGATATCTGTTCATTGTCTCTTTTTCTTTTATTGGGTTATAAAATAGCCAGAAAAATAAATAAAAGTATTGAATTTAAAACATATAAAATCTTAATTATTATATATATGTTTGCGTATATATATTGAAAGAAATAAATGCTTTTTCCCTTTCAGTTTTCCACTTAGAATCTCCAATGTAACACAATATTTTTGATTAAAACTGTTAACCAAATATCAATACTAATAATTTCTTTAAAAAAAACTACAGCTTTTCTATATATTAAGTAATGGATGTTGGTTTCCCTGCATAATGTTCAATATGAAGTTAATAAAATTTAATTTAAAGAAATTTCTCATAGTTGGTAATATAGTGCATATATATATATATATATATATGCAATATACACACACACACACACACACATATATATATATATATATATATATGTGTGTGTGTGTGTGTGTGTGTGTGTGTGCGTGTGTGTTTGTATAATTATGATCAAGAAAACATAAAACGTAATGCAAAAATATTTAATTTAGTTCAATCAAATGTAACAATCAAATTTTTATTGGTATAAATAGATAATTAGGACAAGAAGAATCAATTAAACGATCGAATGATATTTTATTAACAATAATCGGTGCAATAATATTATTATTAGTAGTATTTAAGATACTAAAAATCTGTACTTTCCACTCAAAAAGTCTGACGACATTTGTTAATTTTTTCTGCGTTAATCAAAGATGTTAAATTAGCAACTTCGAGAATTCCATGTCAGTCAGTAAAATATTATACGGAAGGCCGCATGCGATTCAAGAGCCGGGGTTGTCCCCCTTTATTTTAAAGTCTTCTAAATTTATTTACAGAACTTACAGAGTGAACAGACAAATGTACAGCAGATAAACAAAAAATAAAACAAAACAAAATAAAATAAAATATCTCAACTATAAACACATTTCAGCATTGTAGTAGAGTGTTTTTTAAACATAATTACTCAAAAGATTTTTCATGACTACATGAAAATTACTGTTCGGAATTTGTGGTAAATATAAAAATATAAGATAACATAGGGAGCCTATGATATATTTGTGCATTTTATACGATATTTTTAAAATTCCGGTTATTTTTATTGTGCTTTTTTTTTTGCATCAATTCTTAAAAGTAACAAAACAGGTAGGGGGAAGGGGAATGACTTTAGCAAAGATAAATTGTTTAATTTAAATATTTCGTGAAAATATTTTCTAAAATTAATGTTACAGATTAATAGGAATTTTAGGAGCTCTATTTCTGATTTGCTGCACTATTATACGTGAGACTTTAAACCTAGAAGGCCTACATCTTGTACAAATTCCTGATTGTCCAAACTTGATGACTTAATGTTTTTCAAATGTGCATGTGAAGTCTTTCATGATACACCAATTGCATACCTGCCAACACTGTAAACGTAAATGTCTTAAATTCAGTTTAAAAAGTGTCTTAAATGGATGGTCATTTTTTAAGTGAAAAAGAAATGTCTTACTTTTTAAGACACCTTTTTATATCAGAAATTAAGATATTGCAAGCGTCTTAAAACGCCGCCATGTTTTAGGCTTAAAAACACCGCCATGTTAGGCTTAAAAATACTACCGTTTTTAAGGCTTTTTAATAAATAAATATGGCGAGCGATTATTTTTTTTCTGTTAAAAATATTTTTTAGAATTGTTTAGAGCATTAATGAAATATTTATATAAAAAAAGAAGAAAAAAGGAAATAGTCTCATTTTCCGGCGTTGGGATTCGAACTCACACAGTTTAAGGAAACCGAAACCTCGAGCCAAACGTCGTCGGGGTGATGCATTTACCAATCACGCTAACGTCGAATACAGCAATACGTGTTTTAATTATATAATATACTGCAGTATTCGTGAAACAAATCGCAGTGTTATGTTTTACTTATATTTTTCTGCCGTAAAACTATTGATAGTATGGTATCTTAAGCTTAATAAATATTATTATCTTAAATTTCATATTTAGAAGAACAGATTTTTTTAATAATGCATAACAAGTATGTGAAGGTTGCATCCCTCGATGATAACGATTTCTTTCCTTAAAGTGATATTTAAATAAAAACGAACTGTAATCATGAATACAAGAAAATTTGTAGTTTTACATTTAGATGTAGGAGGTGAATCTGTGAAAGAAAAAAGTTTTTAAATGAATAATAATAAGAAGAAAGAAAGAAAAAAATATGCACAAATTATTCATTATATGCACAAATTATTACTTATAAATTCGCTTTCTTCTGTACAAACTACTTGCTACATCTGTCTTCACACTTTTTCTTTTAATATAAGAAAGCTTTAAAGACAAAGATTTTTTTTTTCGGAACAAATTAAGCTTTGTGTCTAAATATGTTGTTTATGAATTGTGTTAAAGATAATAGCATGCAATTATCATTCACATCCTTAGGGTATTATTCCATAAAAATATAATTTCATAAAGCTACCATAATTGAAGTAGTTTAACTGCTTATTATATAAAATAATAATATATTTATTGAATGTGGAAAAAAGTAGCATAAGCATATTTTCTTAAAGTAGATTCCATATGAAAAATTTTTTAAGTAATGCAAGTGTCTGAATTTCTAAAGTGTCTGAAAATTCAAACGCGTTTTGCTGTCTGAAAACTCGCGTATTTACGTGTTTCAGACATTTTTGTGCCTGAATTGATATTTCAGACATATTTCTGTCTTAAATTAAAATATCTATAACGTCTAAGGTACATTTTAAGACATTTACGTGTCTTAAATGCCGTTTAAATTGTTTTTATGTCTTACTTTAAGACCCTTTTATTTGCAGTGAACATTCTAATTAATACCCGCTTCTCCTTTCACACCAGTCTTTTATTACAAAAGTAACTTTCTGGTTATTTAAACGTACAATAGAGCTGCGGTTATCCGAGCCCCAATTAACCGAGTTCCCGGTTAACCGATGTAGTCTCGAAAATGCTACGCCCTGGAGGAGGCATGTCTATTGACAAATGGCATAGAAAATTTCGATAAATTTTTACTATGCATCGCTGTATTTCATAATTTCTATATGTACGTATTGTATTGCATTTTCAACTGACTACATTTAAATATGTAATATATATATTATTTTATATCTTCATATAATTTTACTGCATTGACTATGTTTTCATCCATTTTAAACATTGCCGTATGTTGCCCCTCCGAATTACTACAGAGTCCCTATTACCCAAGATTTTGATGATCCGTGGTAGCTTCGTTTCACATTACCTCGGATAAGCGAGGCTCTACTACATTTGGAGAAAATTACTCTAAAAATAAAGTGGTGTACAAAAAAAAAAAGGACGGTTACTAACAGTTTTACGGAATCTTAATTAGATTGTTGGCAGGTACGCAGTTGAGAAGCATTGTTTTAAACCAATGTATAATCTTACCGTTCAGGGGGAGGATAAACTAACATAAAAACAAGCAATGTAATAAAAATATAAATTATGAAATTACATAGCTTTACTCTGCACTGAGTAAAAAAAAATATATCGCTTTCATCTAGAATGAATAAGTAGTCGTTTTCTAAATCCCTAAACTAGAAATATAGATTTCCGAGCTATGCGTATGAGGCACGCTAATAAACTGAACAGACGAAAGCATCGAGAATTTCCAGTCTACACATTTCTAGATTATGAAACAATATTTTGAATATTCTGATTCTTTTGTATTGCAAGAAATTCTCGCTTAAGTTTCCTCACGAAATTGTGGTAGATATGGGAATGTTGAGGCTCCTGGGTGATGGAGTTGATGGCTACTGAAATCTCAATTATGTTGAGGATGAGGTCTTGAAGATTTGTTTGGTGAAGTTGAGGGGGGATATTTTTCCTCAAGCCTGTATCTTACAAGAAAATATTCAAAAGGTGCCGTCTTCAAAAAATGTGGAAAAAAAAATATGTGATTCTACTCTTCATAAAACACTAGGAAGTGAAAAAATTATCGGCTGAAATGAATTACAGCGACCACAAATTTATCAAAATTAAGCATATTTGGCGATTTAGCGCTGTTAGGCGTTCAGTTCGCTAGCACCGAGATTTCCGTGTACGAACAGAACCGTGTTTTGTTTCTCCGCCAAGTACTCAAAATGAATCGCCTAACAATGAGAAATCGCCAAATATGCTTAATTTTGATAATTTTTTGTGGTCGCTGTAATTCATTTCAGCCGATAATTTTTTCACTTTCTGGTGTTTTAGAAAGAGTAGAATCACATACATTTTTTTCAATATTTTTTGAAGACTACTCCTTTTGAATTTTTCTTTGGTTGTGCGTTATAATTTCTTTTATATGTGGGGCAGTCTTTAGAATAGAATGGGTGATTTGTATTAAGATTTGTATTATTTGACTTGTTGTCGCTTAAGCAAGTTATGCAGGCTGGTATGTTGGAGCAGCTGTCTGGCTGCTTGTGTTCTTGCCCACAGTGGTCTCAGTTGAGGACAGACTCCCAGAGACCGTCCGAGTGCCACAGTTCCTGACATTTTGTGCATCTCTGGATGCTTGTGTAAGGTCTAATTCTGCATCTCTAGATACCCAGCTGTAGGAAGCCGTCTTTTAATAATTCTTCCGCCATTCGCTCGAGGAGCAGTAGCACGTGATTTAACTTGTTGCTCATTCTTGACTTCCTTTTATTTATACATTTGATGAAGGAGGAAAAGTTTTGTGAAAGTTTAAGTTTTCCCAGGAAAGTGTTTGTTATTCTTGCTTCATCTAGGCCTTCCGGGACATTAATCAGAATAATTTTCATTTTCTGTAGAAGTTTTAGCTGCACACGCAGGTTCTTTAGCATAAATCTATTGCTGTTAAGTTCTTCTTGTAGTCTCTTTGCCTCTCTTGGAGTGTTACAGGTGATATATATATGCTTTTGACGTGTCCTTCTTTTGATTTTATTTGCCGTTGCAGTTACCTGTTTTTTCTTTTATGAGGTTGAGGATGTCAGAATCTATATGTGAACTCCTGGTTGATGTTACAGCTAATGTACTTTCGTACCAAAGTAGAATCCTCTTTGGATCAGAGTGCGAAGGTATTGTTTCTGTGAAAATATCTTGGTATTGGGTATGTAGCGTTTTTGCAGGCATCATTCTCCTTTGGTGAGGTAGTTGTTGCCGAAATCGTTTTATGTCGTTTCGGAAGATGCTTCAGTTTCTATGGTCACTGGGGCTGAGTTTTTCTCCAGTACAGACAGAATGGAACCCTGTGAGTTTTGAATTTCCTATTGTACGAATTCTGCCTTCTCAAATTTGTCATTTATATTTGTGCTAAGGTTCTGGAGTTGCGTGGAATTGTTGGAGAAGGCCACACTTGATGACTTTACTGTTACAGGCGAAGGAGAGGTGTTTTGATTTTCAGAGAGTCTTTGAATGAATGCGTTTTTCAGTAGTAACATGCGAGCTTTGTCCTTACTGCCCTTATTTTGCTTCGTCAACTTAATGACGTTTATAGCCACAGAGACTATTTCACTAATGGCGTTGTAAATCCTGAAATTTTCGTTGTGATTAAAACTGACTCGGCGTGCTTTTGGAGTCTATGGGTTTGTAGTTCTTTGCTTAACGTTTGTTTTGTTGGAGGATAATAAAGATCTGGTAGAGTGCGAGGATTTTAATGACGTAAATGACTGACACGATTCGTCACTTGATGACTGAACTTCAAGCAACTCTGTCTCTTGGGATTTTGCTGTAGGAGGCATTTTTCTGTATTAGCTTTTAGAAAAGCTTTTTAAGAGAGAAATTTGAACACGGTAGTTAGGTTGGATGACAATTTCGGATTACAAAGCAAAAACAATAACAATAACAATAACAAAAAAAAAAAAAGATAGCAAAAACCAAGAGTCAAATAGACTAGCTTTGGAAAAAGCTTATAATTGGTTTGAATAAAACACAAATTGAAAAATTAAGATCGCTTTACGTAAGAGAAAAAATTACGTTCAAAAAGATGAGGTTATCCCAGGCGCACAATGTCTCATAAAGAAGAAAAAATAAAAATAATAAATAATAATAAATATATATATAATTTTAATATTAATTAAAGTAAAGTAAAAAAAAAAAAAAAAAAAAGTCATTTTAATTTTTTGGAAGAGTTTAAACTGGTTTAGTTTGTTATTTTGATTTGTTAAGTAGATTGGAAATTATATTTTAAAGGTCTAAGCTCAAAATTTTAAGGCACCAGGTTATGGTGGTATGTTTAAGAGATTAGGGACTGTTAAATGACTAAGCTGTTGTTTAGAAGTAAGGGGAATTAGGATTGTGCTTGTCATAGGTGCTCTTTATTATATATTTATATCCTTTTTTCTGTTTCCCCCCCTTTTTTTTTTCTTTTTTGTGTCTGTTAGGATTAAAGGGTGAATTTGATGATGTTAGGGATTAAGAGTGGAGAGGAGTGGTGTAAAGTTATTAGGAACAAATGGAAGCAAACACTCACTCGCTGGTCCAAACTACCAAAAGGCCTGTTAAGGCAATAGTGAACTTTATAAGTGAGTACTATGATGGTGGTGGTAGAAGATAAATTACACAGTTTGATTAAATCTGAAGTTGTGAATGGTTGTTGTGACTTGTGAGTAAGAATGTGTTTAGCTGTTATTTGATGGGTGGGAGAAGCTTTTCTTTGTGTGATTAAGTTTTAAAATTAATTAGAGCTTTAGTCGAAGGGAAACAAGGGAAGTGAGCTATGAATTGTATTTAAAATTCGTTACGAGTAAGAAGGTTAATTGCTTTCAGTTTAAAAAATAGAAACGTTTGGATATCTATTTCTGATTTGCTACACTATTATATGTGAGACTGTTAAATCTAAAATAGAGACTGTGAATAGAGGCCTACGTAATCTACTAATTTGCTCACTGTATACACTTGACGACTTAAGGTTTTTCAAATATGAATGTGAAGTCTTTCACGATACACCAATTGCATACCTGCCAGTATTTTAATTACTATTTAAATAAGTTTTTAGTATCCGCCTCTTTTTCCCAAAAGTCTTTTATTGGAGTGTTTTTCAAAGGATTTCACCCCTTAATTGCCACATTTCAACAATGCTGCTACATTAAGGGAGTTTTTTTCATTCAATATCCACCACTAAATTTTAATTCTAACGGTTGCCTAATAACTTTGGAGACTTCCTTGTATGATGACTTCGAAATGATTTTACAACCATTGCAATAAATCTAACATTTCGTTATGCAAATATATAAGATTTGGATTTAAGGATTAAGAAATTTTTTTGCAAATAAGTACTCTGTAAAAGTAATAATAGAAATAATAATAACTCTTATTAAATGGAAAACTTAGATAATTTTCCTACAATAAAAACATCTGCTTTTCAAAACTAAACTGCAGAATTTATTGTGCAAATGCATCTAAATATATCAAAATATACATTTTTTTTTCCCTCTCAAGCCAGGTGAGTACATTTTTTTTCTTTTGTTTACATAGAATTTGATACTAAAGTTCGGTTGTGAAGTGTTAAATAGCAATACGAGATGTAAATATGTGGCTATAAGATAACATCTCCTACAACGCAGTGGCTTTGGTTCGTTCCTAGCTAGTAGAACTGGAGTGTTTTATTTAATGCGTTTTTATTATTATTCCAATATTATTATTATTATTTACTTATAGTGTACCCTACCCAAAATATCTATTCTGTGTAAATATTTTATATACCGTTCTGTAACGGAAATTTTTTTCAACGTATTTTTTGCATAATGTAAAGAATTTTTTTGTAATTTAACTGGATTTTTTTTCTTGTGTATTTAAAACATTAGAAGTTTAAGATTTTCTTCGTTTATAAAATTTTTAAAAATACATACATATACATATACATGTACATATATATATATTTCTGTAATATTTGAACATGAAACTTCAAGTTTATATTTTTAAATTCTGCCTCTAGAGCAATACTTTTAGCAGAATTTTCTATAAAATACTCTAGTAAATACATTTTAGAGCAATCTTCTATAAAGTTAAAAAAATAAAAATGTGAGTTTCTATATTTTCAGTATAAAAATAAGATGCCCTACCTGCGGGTTTTAAATAAATTCACGAATTATTTTAAGAAAACGCTTCCCCTTAAATATTTTATTAATACATTGCCATCCATTTGAAATCAAAGCCGTATAAAATCATAGATATCTACGTGGTTGCTTTCAGGTTTCACAAATGATTCACTTCATTCATGCTTCTCAGAGCACAACATTACTCAAAATATTTCCGAGCTTCGTGGTTACCGAAAGACAAATGTGAATGAGAATCAGGCAGTACATTAAATTGAAAGTAAGGTTTAATAATTTTCCTTATAGGCGCTTGGTGTTATAAACTGAATGAATGCAAATATAATACGTTTTGCAAAATAGAAAATAAAATTCAAGACAATGTTAAAAAAGAATTTTTAGGAAACAATATAAACATATTTATCTTTAACAAATATTTAATATACAACAAAACATTATCATTTTTTATATTGTTTATACAAAACTAAAACAAAGAGAATTGTCAGTTTTACAGTGCTTTTATTTCTAATTAAATAATAAATAATTTCAGTTTTCTCTTACTCCACATTAAAGATGCACGACACGATGAAAATTTTTGTAACTGTCGCAATTATATAATTATTATAAAATGTACATAAATACATAGAAAAAAAATTGGAAATAATAACATTCTACAGTTCCAGAAATATTATTTGAAAACTTTTATAGAAATTTAAACTTTAAATTTATTTCTGTAGGGTTCCGAATTTCGAGAAAAACCAGTTACTTATTTGATAAATACAAAAACTACTTTAGAATGTAGAAAACGAGGGGAAAAGGCAAAAAATCCACACACACACACACAAAACAAAAAAATCGCGTCTTAGAAAGAAAAAACGAGAAAAAAAAAGAGTCAAAAATCAGTAGGAAAAAACATTGTATGAAAATAAAAAAAAAACTCACATTCACAAGTGTGTGAACAAAGAAAAAAAAAAAAGAAAAAAAGAAAACGGATAACAACGTATATTACGAATTATTACTTCCATATGGAATTTTTATCATCCAATCTTTTAAAAATTTGTAGAATTTGTTGTCCCTCATTGCATTTCTCACAAAACTGGGTATTCATTTTGGAATTGAGAAATTATTAACTTTATTGTGAACTCTCAAACTCAAATAGAAAGACAGAAATTCATAAAAGTTCAAATTTTACACTTTTTTTTTGTATTTGTAACTAAACCTGTGTAATTGAGATATAAAATTATATACCAAGATGTGTTTCGTTGCATATAAAAACGCCTAATAATAATAATGATAATAATAATAAAGTAGGTTTAAAATAATTTATATTTTACATGAAAATAGCATTTGTCCATTTTAAAATAGACTTTTTTTTTTTTTTTTTTTTTTTGTATTATCTTTTCCCCATAAAAGAGGTCTTTTCATTTCTAAAATTATTTTTTATTATTTAAAATATTCTCTATGGATAAAAGATGATAGATTTTATGACATTACATTATTTAAGTTGTGATAGAATGCAAAATGAGTATATTTTATTTCAAAGCCCCTTACTGTCTTATAGTAGACATTATTACATTTAAAAGTGGAATGTACGAAGTACATTACTTAAGCATCTATAGTGTACATAAAAGAACAATTCAAAATTGTTTTACAAACAGTTTTAGTTGATATGCATTCGAGCGTCAGAGCGACCACCCACTAAACTCCGATTGAATATTTTAGCTACATTCATAAAACTGTTAAGTCTTTTATTCAAATTTGAAATTTATTACAAATTCTACAGAGATTTGCCGCCGACACCATTTTCTATAACAGCGGTCACCAACTTGTTTCGACTTCACGGACCATTAATATAACTGTCTAAGAAATGTAAATATATTTCAAGAACTTTGTATCAGGGAACTCTATTTTATAAATATTTAATAAACTTACTCAAGGTACAACAGGAGATATGCTTATTTTATTATAAGAAATTTTTTTATAAGATAAATACATATTTAATCATGACAATAATGCTTAAATATTGTTTGATTATGATCAAACAATTATTGAAAAAAACGTAAACACTATATTACAGCTTCCAAATTATAATAAACTGAGTCGAAATATTAAATTTCTTTTTCTATATATAAATCTGTATTTACTAAATCAAGTAATATGCACAGTTTTAGGACTAGGAGAACTATTAGTTTCAATTTTGGTAAAAACGTCATCGCCAGTTTTTGTAGACTAGTTTTGTGTAATACCAACATTAATTAAAAATATCATTCTTATCGTTCCAAATTTTGGACAAAATGAAAGGTGCGATTTTTCTGAATGCAGGGGTCCAAACAGCTTTTCGACATGACGCTTAGATTTTTTTAAAGTAAACTAAAGTATGAAATTTAGATGGTAACACTTCATTTTAATTCATTTCAGTCATTTTAGAAAGTACGTGGCCCAGTTTTATGGTCAAAAAATGAGATAAAAAAATAAATAAAAAATTAAAAATAAAAAGGAAAATTTTACAGGTTGAAACTAGTAGTCCTCCGTACAAAACTAAATTATGTCTTTGACAGAATATTTACTTTTCATTTAATTATTTTTTTTTTAATCATATTATAATCTCTAGGAGGTTATATATATATTTTTAATGTAAATGTGAAAACTTTCAAGAATTCGAATAATATGATAAATTTATAATAATTGTAGATCAGTATCAAATGCAGGTAAAAAGAAAAAAATTCAAAGCGATTTCTATGCCTGAAGCAATTGAAATTTTTAGAATACAAGATTAAACAATATTTTGAATATTAATAATTTTTATATTCTCGCTCATCCAGAAAGGTCTGAAGTCTAACATTGTGAGCATGAGTAATTCGGAAAATCCTAAAATTAACATCAGTATAATTTTTAATAAAACATTAAAAAAGACAAATAATCAATGAGAAAATAGAAATAATCAGTGGTAATCCACAAGAGTATCCGTTCTACTTACACTATTTGTTTCCTTCCTCCCTCTGCCTACAGTTTTATATAACGCCCGTTTCGTCTATCAAATTTGATACACTTATATCGTATAGAAAGTGAGATATAGCTTTCCTGCAAACGGGGGAAATTCTAACATAGCAGCATCACTTGTCGCTGCATATATCGGTATATTATGCATGCTGAAAATAATTATGGATCGTTATATAATATAGAATTAATATATAGAAGAAAATATTCATTTTATTAAATTTTAAATTAAATTTAAATTCATTAACAAAATTTTAATTTTAAAATAGTGTTTACTTCCATTACCCTACTACCGTAGGTAATGGAAGAATTGTATTTGGTCCAAAAATTCGATATCGAGATTTCTCCTGATTAACACGGTTTAAGGTTCCATGAGTCCAAAAAGTGGTTTTTGGCAATAGGTCAGTGTGTGTGTGTGTAAGTGTGTATGTATGTGTGTAATCTTCTAGCTATCATATCTCCGAAAATAATAATGATAGAACTACAAAACTCCAGAATTAAGACAGGTCTGGTGTACAGATGAATTTTCTAAATTTTGGTGAAAATTGAAAAACCGGAAGTAGGACATCGGAGACCGGAAGTGGGACCGTAAGTCCGTTTCTCAAAAGGCTTTAACGATTTTCTCCAAATTCGCTATATAAACACTCTATTAGATGCCCTTTCGAATGATATAGTTCGTTAATTCAGGGAAATTAATGGGCGGCCTGTATAAATAGCTCAATTTCAGGTCTTGCAAGCGTGTTCCTTTAAAAACGGCAGTATGGAATTTTAGAAACTCGACATATTAACTCACTTTTAAATATCCTTATGTATGTAATTATTGTTTTTCGGTTAAGAATTGAGATTTTGTAAAAGTTGGTATCTCAAAAATGGCTCTAACGATTTTCTCTTTAGGTCACTTTTATGTTTTCTGATCACATTATCTCTCAAAACTGCATATAATACGTGTAATAGTGGGTAATGGAAGCCGTGTGGTTGTTTCACACCAGATTTTTTTTTCTTTTGAAGGTGTGGAATTCATTCTGCATAATTTCAAAGCTGTAAAATAATAGGAGTAGAAGTAAGGGGGCAGTTGTTTATTGCAGTTTGGGTTTTGAAACACTGTGTTTCTAGGTTTTAGTAAAAGTAATGAATCGATTGCGGTATGTTTTCGAGTACGTCAAATATAAGCAGGAGTGAGAAAAGGACAGGTACTTAGAAAAAAATTAATATAGGGCTACAAAAATAGTGTTGATTTGTATTTGGAGTACGATTCAATTGTGCATATACTGTAAAAAGAAAATATATATATATATGTATTGTTCGATAACTATTAAATTGACAAGTAGGAAACAACAAAGTTAAACAAAAATTAAGAAAATAATTTTAACTGTTCAAAAATTAAGTAAAACGTTAAAATCAGTTACATAACATACATCAGTTTAACATAAAATGTTAAAATCAGTTTTTTTTCTGCCTATTAATTCTAGCGTCACTTTCATTAACTGAAGTTTTTTGTATACAACCTGATTCAAAATCATGGATTAAAATATTTTCCACCATTTTTGCAATTAAATGAAAATAAATAAATAAATAAGAATGTAATTCATTTGGTCTGTTTTTTTTTTTTTTTTTTTTTTTTTTCTTTTGGTGCGGGGTTTTATTGTAGATTTCAATTCGAAAAGTGGGATAGAATTCATCGAAGGTTTAAAAATTATGGATCTTGATTTACGATCTAATTCGAAATAATATACGATGAGGGGCCATACTCTGAGAAAAAAAATTATTACTGCCTCTATTTAGAACAAATAAGTATTCATTTTTGTAATTCCTAAACTAGATATATAGATTTAAGAACTATGAGTAAACAAACAATCTGAATCGATAAAATGATCGAGAATTTCTAGTCTATACTTTTTTAGATGGTGAAACAATATTATGAATATTATGATTCCTTTGTATTGCGAGATATTCTCACTTAATTCCCTAGAATTGGGTCACAAACCAAGATTATACTAACTAAAACTCCTTTCTTGAGTTCACATTTATTTGCAGAGAATTTTAAATAAGCTTGATCCCGATAATATAAACAAACGCTCTAGAATTCTAATAGAGGATTCTAGAACTTGCAAGCAAAAATAACTAGAATTCATAAGAATGCCATCGAACCATATTCACTAGAGCCACAATTTAGTTTTTACCTATCAGTCACAGAATTCTTTTTCACTATACGACAATAGACAAAATCTTTTCCAATAAAGGTATGCGAATGGCTTTTATAAAAGTGTGTACAGTTATTGCACGCTTTTATAGAGAAAAACCGACAGAATAATTTTGTAATATACAGAATAGTCCTATCGTACTAAATTAAATTAAATTATGTGTCTGAAGGATTATTATCATTTTTTTATTTTATTCAAAATGAAACCGTGTCTTATTATTATTTTTACTAGTTAGTTGTAGGGCGACTAAGGCGCCCGTTGAAAAATGATCATTTCATTTTATTTATTTCTCACTTCAAATAATTCATTTGCTATCAAGCCCGTGCGAAGTTTTTGCACTTTATTTATCTCGACGTCATTTTTTCATATGCATGAACAAATTTAATTTTTTATATATTTTTTGTTTGTTTGTTTGTTTTCACGTGAAAGCAAATTTTATTTTATGCTGTAAAAAAAAAAAAGTAACAATTTAAAATTTTAAATGCCTATTTTAAAGCTGTTATTTTCATATTTTACTTAATTTTGAAAATTCTAATAAAAAAAAATCGTCACAAATAAGGTACCAAATAAAAGAGGCATTTTTTCTGAATCTGGTGGATTAAACAGCTTATCGATCGGACAATTAAATGTTTTAAAATTAACTAAAGTATGAAAATTAGGAGTCAGAGTCCAAGGAAGTATCTTAAGCCTATCACTTAAGTCTAAAGCGTGATACGGATGCGCGTAACTATATATGCTGATTATTATATTTAAGTAGGTTCCAGTATATTTTAATATATTTAATATTAAATCATTTCAACGACTACGACAGTAATATAAACCAACTCCAAACGTTTGCCATCCCTTTAAAGAAGAAGAGTAAAGAAAAAAAAAAAAATTACGAATCCAATACTTTCTTCTATTGAATGTACTAGAAGAAAGTAAAAATTAGTTTGTGATAATTTTATAATCACACTAACTGGAAACGGATCTATTAGATAAGTATAGGCATTTTATAAAAACGCATGCACTTGGTATTTTAAGATAATTTTGAATGCTCCAATAGCAGTTCTGTGTTGTTATTGCTGTATTATTACGAACCTGCGTATGTCGATTGAAATAATTTTTCTAACACTAAATATAATTTTCTAAAGCGAATCCAGAATTTTTTTTAACGCAAAAACCTGCATTTTCATTCGCAAATTTTGTTAAAATAGCCAAATTCTTGCATTCCTTTCCCTTTCATTTTTTTCCCTTCTGTTGCCACATTATGAGCAAATATGTAAAATAATTAACGTTTCCGTATTTTGTTTTCAAAAAAGAGAATTTATTCTTCTGTAAAAATAAATATATTCCATTCCATCATATGCAGAATGTTAGGGAGGAAAAAGCTCATTAATAATATTCAACAAGAGAAATATTTCTCTTGGTGAAATATTAATTGTTAAATCCTTGTTATAAAAAAAAAAGTTCTATATTCTAAAAAATTTCATTTGTCAGGCATTTGGTTGTTATAAATTGCTCTGTAATTGGTGAATAGCTATAAAAATAGGAAATATTTGGAGGAAATAATATACACTAACAGCAGCTTAAAAAATTCACTGGTTAATAAAATCAGTCTCTTAATCTGATCAAATTGCTAGTTCCAGAATCATGTCAATACAAACTACTTCTAAATCTGCCGCTTAATAAAATCAGCATCGCTAGTTCTCATCTCTGGCAACTCAAAAATCTCGTTAGCAGCAAAAATGTAATTTATGCACGTTAAACTATTTTTTTTTTTTTTTTTTTTTTTTTTATTTGGAAATGAAAAAGAAAATAAAGCACAGCAATTCTTCCGTGATGAGTTTTTGTAGAAAATTTTACACTTGCAGCGTAGTTACAAATTAAAGAGAATTAATCACTTGTCTCAGTAACAATTTAAAGAAATTTTCTTGTTGTAATATGTTACAAATTTGGTTTCGTTCACAAATGATAATTTCTTTTAATTTTTAATTATTAAAAGATAATTTCTTATCCATATTTAGAAATAACTAAAAAGCAAAAGATTTAAATGAAAGATTTTAAATTTATAGAGAAAACAGTAATTTTTCGCAAAGTAATGATAGATTTCCTCAAAGGAAAGCGCATCGGAACTTGGGTTGTGTTTAATGAATTTATTTTTAACGAACACTCAATTACTTATATCTGTCAAAATTTAATTAATACTAGCAAACCCATGCGAAAATTTCGCACTTTATTTCTTTTATTACTTACCTCTAAAATTTGAAACTTATAAATATTATACCAATTTCACCATATAATTTAAATTTAAATTTACCAGAAGCCAAATTAATATTAGTACCAAATTAATATTGTACAATAATGAAACCAAAAATCAAAGAAAGGTTTCAAAATAAAATTCATGGTTCACGACCCAGTTCTTATACTTCCACAGGCAGTATAGTTAAAGTATAGGACTTCCACGACGCCATTTAAATTTTTGTCGCCATGTTGGCGATGACTCATTACTAATTTTGGTATACTTTTTTGTTTAAAAAAACAAAAAAACAAAAAAAAAAAAAACTAATGTCATTACTTTTTTTATTAGTTCATTGAGCTGAGTCCGCGTGCTTAAATACTGTCCATTTATAAATACTTGTTTTTTTTTTTGTTTTTTTTATCCTTGCATATTTTATTTATTAGATCACTATCGTATCGTTTCGACAAAATATAACCGTAATTGGTCCCCGTTAGAGAAATATTATATAGATTGTTTATTAATTCCATCATTCGTTATCTTTTAAAATTTCTTTACAAACTCAGGAAAGTAATACCTTTTACTAGAGTGAAGGAATATCCATCGGATATAAAAATCATCCGCTTAATAAAATCATTTTTGCTCATGACGAACGTGATTTTAATAAGCGGCAGGTACTGTAATTGCAAAATCGTGCAACAATTATTTCAGATAAAAATAAATACATACGGTCCATCATCAGGTGAATGAAACTCTGCTTAAGTGTGGCATTGCATTTCTTCAATGCTCCCCTATTGCTAATTTATTTTTAATAATTGAAGGCCTGTCTTTATTTAATTCTTTTTTTTTTTTTTTTTTTTTTTTTTTTTAGCATTTGTTTTTAGCACAGATTTTTTTGCAACATTTTGAACATAAGTAATGCACTTTAAAAATTAAAATTATAAAAATATAAATGAAACATACATGGATCAAGGTATATGAAGAAAGTTTTAAAATTTTAAAATTATTTTTAAATAACATGGAAACACATTATAAAGAATACGATATATTTCGTCGTAGAATGTTAACGTAATCACGATTTTTAAATAGGTAATTTTTCTTCGATTTCATTATAAATTTTATTAATTTAGATTTAGCCTTAAGTTTAGATTCATTACAACTATTCGTCTAGAGTTTTCAAGTTGTAATAATTTTAGATTATTAACAATTATTATTAATGTTTTTTAACGAAGAAAGAGAGAGAAAAGTAGAATATTCGGTTTCAAGAGCCAAATACTATATTTAATAATTGGTAATTCTATCTTACTTATGAAAAGAAAAAGTTGTAACAACTATGAAACATTTCATAACGCTGCTCATTATATTAATAAAAATTAATAAATAGTTAAAAGATACATTGTTATTTTCCAGACACAAACATAATTGGAAAGGTTGGTCTATTATATTTAACTATTTTTAAAATGGTATTAAATCTCGAAAATGTTGAAGAAAAAATTATGGTGGGTAAAATAACTTGTAGTTAATGATGGTATGTTTTAATCAACTTGTTATTAAAAAAGAGAAAAAAAAAATCCTGTAGGTTTATGTTGTAAGAAATTCATATTGTAAGAAATGCTGAAATGCTAAAAATAATTAATTTTATTATTTTTCTACATTTTAGAAAAAAAAAAAAAAAAAAAAGAGGAAGAAGAAGAAGAAGTAAGTGAGTACCTCCAGTTACTGTATTTTGAAAATCCGTGATGTGTTATTTGAATACAGTGTCTAAATGATGTACTGATATTTTTTTCTAATATTAATTAGTTTCAAATTGTAAGCATCATTTTACTACTTTTCTGTCCATTTTATATTTTTAAATGTTTAGTTTTGATCGTGCCTTTACCATACTTTTATTAACTCATTTTCTTATTTGTTTGTCCAGCACAAATCTTACAATCGATTTTTAACTAGCTTCCCGACTAGCTAGACATTTGAAACTTTTAGAATAGCTGAGAACACTATGACAAAGCAATACCTCGGAACCCTATTTTCGAATTATTGATTAGTTTTATTTTAAATAATTAAAATACGAAAATAATAACCACCAAATAGCTTTAAAATTAGCCATTTAAATTTTAGCTATAATTTAATTGTTGCCAAAAAATATTTACGATTTCATTTTCTTTGGACATAAAAATAAATACATTTATTAAACGTGACCATTAAAAATTATAAAAGTTATTTTAAGCATCTCAGAAAAATTGACGTCATTATAACTTTAAAAATTTTCTGCACATTGATAAAGTGCTTATGTGTTCACAATGCTAATATATGTTGCTGTAAAATGATTAATATTTTATTTTTAAAACTAAAGATTTTTTTATATCGCTTTCAACCCGCTTTCTTGTTTGTACAGTACAAATCTTGCAATCGATTTATAGCTAAATCCCCGACTAGCTAGACATTTGAAACAATTAGAATAGCTCAGAACACGATGACAATGCATTTGTAATTGTTCAGGTAATGTATCAAGTTTATATGATTTAACAGAAAAAAAAACGTGGTATATACAATTTTTTTTAAATCTTGTAATTATTTTCATTGATTTACATTTAGTAAGTAATACAATACAAAGTAATAAAATACTAATACAGGTCATCCATTGACGCAATTTCTTCACTTTCGGATGTTTCTAGAATGTTTCCATGATTAATTATGATTTGTCATGGAATCATACTATAAAAGTTATTATATAGTTATATTGGTCACAGAAGAAATTGCGTCCATAGACAACATCACCTGTAATAATGCCTCCGAGCTGAGCTCCACGTCACGGAAGATCGGCCGATTTCATCCAATCCCCACGATCCAACATGTATCATAGGAAATGTTGATTGGATAAAATCGGCCGATCTTCCATGATGTAGAGCGCAGCTCGGAGGCACTATTACAGGAGGTGTTGCCATAGACACCATGCATTAACAAGAAAGTTCGCGTGGTAGAAAAAAATTGGCTTTAGTTTCGGTTTTAGATGAGCAAAAAACATAAGGATTAGCCAAATTTATCAAATCAAAATTTTAAATCTAGACCTATATTATTATTTATTTAATATTTTAGTACTTTTTTTTTTTTTTTTTTTTTTTTTTTGAGACTTAAATTTTAGATCAAAGTTTGGTCAATTTTCTGATAGTGGTGGCAGTGCGTCAAGTGTCAGTACGATCCCGGATAAAATAAATATTTTAAGGAACGTTATGGAATATATATATATTTAAATGCTCCCTGGAGCAGACGTGTAAAAGAAATATGTAAGATTAAAGGTTGAATTAGGTTGTGGTTGTTAGGGCTGACTGACGCCCTCCATGGGGGGTCTTTGTAGAGGCCCTAGTCCGTATTTGCGCAAGATTCAGAGAAAACCACGGAAAGCCCCGAACGACTAAGCTGACGAGTGTGACCTGGGATTGAACCCGTTACCTCACGTCTACCAGCTTTGAGCGTTATTAAGATAGGTATTTTTATTAAAAGTTTGAAAAGAGGGTTTCGTAATAACGAATCTAATAGCTACTAGACTAAAATTAAATTACTAATGGTTGAGATTAAACTTTAATTCATTGATGAGATTCTCAAGAGTTAAAAATTTGATGGATTAAAAGTTTGTATAAATTTCTAAGACAACTATATTCTTATGTGGACCATTAGTGGTTTCATTACAAGAAAGAAGCTGAGGCTTCGCTTTGTTACATAAGGTGACCTCTATTATATGAACAAAATTGCCAAAGTAGTAATTGCTTGATACATACATGTACATATATAAAGACGTTTTGCAAAAGATAAACTTATTAAAGAGGGTTTTTTATTTTATGTAAAAAATAATTAGAGTGTTTCTGCTTTTGTTATAATACTTAATTACATAAAAATCCTCATAGATTTCTTATTAAAACTTTTAAAATACTAAGCTTCTAACTTGAAATATATTCTTATTTTCATAAAAAAGACTCTAGTTACTTAAAATAATTCCTTATATTTAACTGAACGTTTTTTTTTTAAATTTATTTGTTTAATATTTAGTTTTATTTTTTATTTTTTTGTAAATAAAAAAAAAAAAAAAAAAACAATATTTTTTTCATAACGTGATATGCTTCAGTAATATTGCTTTTAGAAATAGAAATATTTAAAAAAGAAAAAAACGTGGATTTTTGTTTATAACACAAAAATGTATACACCCAACTTCATTTTCTAAAAGTAACAAACTAATAATTTCCGCTACATAATATTCTGATATTCTTAATATAAGTTTAACGTAATAAGATTTTGCAAACATAATTTAACATATATATTAGATTTACTTGAGAGAACAAATAATAAACCGGAAAATTAGAAAACATAATTGTTTTCAGGAAATTTTTCATATAGAAAACCAGATTGAATCTTTCTATATTCTTTACCACACTTACATAAATGAAGTTTTTTAATGAAATCCTTTTTTACTAATAACACAAATAACTGTTCTTTGCTTTATAAATGAAAAAAAAAAAAAAAAAAAAAAAAAAAAAAAAAAACAATTTGCTTGACGTTAATAAAAGACGTAAAGATAAATAATTATTTTTTCCTCAGTTTAATTAACCAAAAGATTGAAAGAAACTCACAATTAATTTTATTAACAGTCTATAAGAAATGTAACTGGTTTATGAATAATTAGGAAAAAAAAAATGAACAAGTTGAAAATCGTGTCAGAATTTGAATCTGGAAATTTATTAAAGAATAATTTTTGCATTTACCGTTATTCTAAATGTAATCTGAATTATTTAAAGATATCAAATATTCTCATTTATGAGAAAATGAACTTAAATGAACTTAAGTCTAAAATATCTGCCAAAAAAGTATATTTACATGATTCAACGTTTCGAATTAGGATATAAAATATACGACATATGGGTTTATTATTAATTGAAATTAAAATAAATTCTATTTTCCTAAACTTTTTAATAAACATTCTAAAAACAAGTAATATAAAAGAAAAAATTTTAAAGTCAATTCCTACTTACAAACAGTTTCTACTTGCAGAAAAAGTTTTTTTTTTATTTAATTTTGAATTAGGAAATAAAATGTGCGCTTACAAAATGAAATAAAAATAATTATAAGATTTAAAAAAAAAAAAAAAAAAAAAAAAAAAAAAAATCATATACCATGTTTTAAATTTTCTGATGAATCATAGAGCTCTTACCAAAGTGCATAAAATTTTTAAAGTGATAATGACGTAAATTTTTGTGCCATGCATAATTTAACTTTTTATAGTTTTTTAAAAATCATGTTTAATTAAATGTATTTATTTTTATGTTAAAAGAAAATGAACTCGTAATTTTCTTTTGGCAACAATTAAATTATAGCTAATATTTTAATGGTTAATTTAACGCTATTAGGACGTTATTACTTTCATATTTTAATTAATTATAAAAAAAACTAATAAAAAAATTCGAAAATCGGACTTCGAAGTATTGTGGTGTCACCGTGTTCTGAGCAATCCTGAAAGTTTATCTAGCTAGTCGGGAAGTTAGTTAAAAATCGATTGCAAGATTTGTACAAGATATATATAGGGAGAGTGTGAACTAATAGAAGGAATGGAATAAAGATTTTTGTGATTAATTTTAGTCTATTACGAGGTATAGCCAAGAAGTAAATTCTAGGGAAAAATAAATAAAATCCTAGCAATACTATCTTTGTAGCGACAGGCATGTATATTAAATAGAGAATTTTTCTCCCAATAAGCAACTGGTATAACGAGCTTTTAAATATAAAAAGGAGATACTTTGTGATGTAATAATAAAAATAAAGCAACAGAAACATTAAAAGAGCAGAGATTAAAGAATTTTTAAAAACTAACAAAAGAGCACTTCCTAACATCTAATGTTCTTAGTGCAGTGAAAGTGGGAATTGAAATTAATTATTAAGTATTCGGTCGTTTGGAAAGTTCGTTCCGATTTTCGTTAGATGGCATAATGGCACTTATATATCAGAATGATTGAAAACAAATGATACGCGTACATATTCTAAAAGTCGGTACTTCAAGCATCTTTAGAAATCAAAATTGGTTACGATACGTTAATTTTTGTCAGTTTTATATGCCTTTGAATATGGAAGGAAACATAGTGCATTATAGGTATTTAACACATGTCTTTTACCAGAAAGGTAAAAATTCCACACAAGCGGCAAATAACATATGCGCTGTTTTGGGATCCGGGCATAATATCGCGGGACAAAATCCCGCCGGACAAAGTATCGCGTCAAAAAAATAGTATGATCTATTAGAAAATTTAATTTTGTATCACGTGTGATCTCTGACTGGGGCCACATGTTCTTATAAATATTATTTAATTAATTAATTAATTAATTAATTAATTAATTAATTAAATCATAGAGTTGAATTTCATTATTTTATCTATGTTTATTTTTAAGTTATTTATCTTTTGCTTTTCACTATTCAAAATACATTTTAAAAATAGTGTACATCACCGCTAACAATAAAGCTGAACACTATTCACAAACTTGAATTAAAAATTTTAAAATTAACAAGCACGATTGAATTCATCATGACTAATTTTGACAAAATTTAATAAATATAGTCTTTAAACTATTTTAAGTAAAATTTATAAAATTTTTGTTCTAGGTTTGTCAGAATGTCAGTGCTCTGACTAAGGTATGTGTTATCATGAAATTTTATACAACATTACTAATAATTACCTACTCATTTTTGTTTTGTATTCATTTGCGTCGGCGATATTTTGTCCTCGCGATATTTTGTCCCCAACCCGCGCTGTTTATGGCGAAAGGGCTGTAGCCTAAAGTACTGTGTGGAAGAGATTTGCTAGGTGATTTCAACCTTCAAGATTAAGAACGCCGGTTAGCCCCCCCCCCCCCCCCCCCCCACACAGATGGAGATCAGATTAAAACACTGATCGAAATTAATCCACACTGTACGACATATTAATAAGCAGAAATGAGCATTTAAATGTTAATCCACAAGCATTTAAACATGTATCGTTTCAGTTTTTGTTCAAAATCGGCACAAACTTTTCAGACAATCCAACAAATGAACCATGAAAAATGAAGGCACAAAACTCCAGATCTTGACTATCTAAGATGGACCAGAGATGAGTTGAGAGAGGTTAATTATGCTAAATATCTCAAGAATAAAAGCAATAGTTAAAATGTTGTAATTGAAGAAGGGGCCAATAGAAAACGTAACACAGAAACTAGCATTTCAAAAGAGGGGTGAAAAGTAAAGATTATCGGTGTTTTTACCTCCCACACCTTCTTTGTAATGATTTCTACGCAACCATTTTCATTGATCCAATTTTTATTGTTGAACTACGATATTTTAACTATTGCATTTACACTTGAAATACATAACCCAGCTATCATTCTTGAACCATCTCTGCACAGAGTTTATTTGTCAAGTTTCGGGTTTTTTAGCTTTCTTTTCATTTGGTCCTTTTGTTTTTATCATCTATTAACTTTTAATTTTAATTTTAATAAAATTAAACATAATCTATACGTCTCATTAATATATTAACACCAAATAACTTTCAAAATGAGATAAAGAATATTTAAAATTTTAAAATGCACATTTTAATTAAAAAACTAAAAACACAGGACAGACGTTTCGACTAAACACTTCTCCTCCTCAGTCTCATATACATACAAAACACAACATTTACAATAAAGCCGCAACATATTAGTTTTAATATAACGTGATTTTATTTGCACTGTAGCTGAGATGGCAATCGGTGTTCTAACAACAACTGTTAATTTCTTCACTCTAAGAAATTTTTGTAAAATTCGGAGAGTTCACAGTTAAATTATACCGCTAGTTACCTTCTTCGAGAAAAAATCCAGTGCTCGTATTTATAACAAATGCCTGTAAAATGTTGAATGTTGACTGTTTATTAAATTCAATTCCCTTCTAAGAGAAAAAATGATAATAAATTTACGGGTATAAACTTTATTTTTACGGTCATTGACTGAACACTTTTTTCGATCACTCACTGTATTCTAGTGTGCATTTTTTTACAGTGTATAACAACAGACAATGTATAACTATGTTGTTATTTTCATATTATTTTCATGTTATTTTCAGTATTTCTATGTCTCGTGGTGACTGTAAGACAGATGTGAAGGAAAATTAAGAAATGCATTAAAGGGAAAGTAATGTTACTAATTTAAATTATATGTTGTAGATTATATACGTTAAATAACTACAAACTACAAATATAGTATTTATTGAAAAATAGAGGATAAAAACTTAAAAAAAAAAAAAAAAAGCTTAAAATTGATAAATAGCAAGTAAATTTGTTAAATATATAGATAGATAGATAGATATCCTTAAACCATATTTTAATGTACAACTATATTTCTCTAGATTTTTTTTTTCTGTCATACACGAATACGAGCAAGAAATTGTTCGCTTTACCAATTCCAAGAAGTTTTGTGTTAGACTTAAACTTCCAGCCTGTTATGCTTTTTAGAAATTAGTTATTCAGGTTAACAAACTTCTAGAAATAAAAATTTAGAGGATACAGATAAGGTTTTTTTTTATTTATTAATAATACAGACATTAAATGTACAGTATCACAAATGATATTATGACTCATCTGAATTTTAATTGTTGTACCTGCATAAATGTACATTCATGACTGAGAATTGAAAAAAAAATCATAAAAAGGAGTTTAAAATTACAAAACTAATAGCATAAATTAAACTCTGCTTTAAAAATATACTCGCCTGCACTGTAATGCATTGCAAATCGTTTATGAATCCCTGTGTTTAAACCAAGTACTAAATTTATACAATTTTCAATAATAAACGTGTTTTAATACTATAAACTAAAATCAGCAATTTTATAATTGGAAACTAATATAGAGAGGCGAACAAAAAGCCATAATAAAAGACGTATAGATCGAATCAAGCCATAATGACGTCTAAACTTTATGGGAAAGTCTTAAAAAATAATAACACAGATGGAAATTAAATTACAGATATTTATAGTCCCTAATGTATCTAAATATTTTGTTATGATCCTTTGAAAATTAATAATACTCATACAATATTGCTCTTTTTAATTAAATAAGACATGAAGAAATTGATTTAGAATCTTTTAATAGTTTCTGAAACATGTTACAAAGCATGTTCTATGTGGTGTTCATCTTATATATTAAAAAAAATTATAAAAACTAAAGTCAGTCCGTCTGGCTGATCTATCCGGCCGATTTCCTTCATTTTTTTTTAATGAAAGGTATTTAGACACAGATATGTCATCAATCATTGAAATTTACTCAACTCCCACCTTACTCAAGTTATACTCAAACGCGATTCTTCCCTGTACATTTCTTATGGCACACATTCACTCAAGCAATTCGAATTCTCATAGCTCCTCTTCAAATGAATGGATCTTGATCGTTTTACTCTTAGAACACTCAGTGGATCAAGCTCTTTCTTTTGAGCTATTAACTGCTTAAATTCGTTGAGTTTGAGGAAAGTTATGCGTGCACAATCAACTTTACATTCTATTTTTTAAAGATTTTCCTTCACTCAAACGTCTATAACTAGAGTTCTAATTAACGTAGGCTGTTGACACAAGTCTAAGAACACTCAGTGGATCAAACTCTTTCTTTTGAGCTATTAACTGCTTAAATTCGTTGAGTTTGAGGAAAGTTATGCGTGCACAATCAACTGTACATTCAATATTTTCAAGAATTTTTCAAGATTTTCCTTCACTCAAACCTCTATAACTAGAGTTCTAATTAACGTAGGCTGTTGACACAAGTCTAAGAACACTCAGTGGATCAAGCTATTTCTTTTGAGCTATTAACGGCTTAAATTCGTTGAGTTTGAGGAAAGTTATGCGTGCACAATCAACTGTACATTCAATATTTTCAAGAATTTTTCAAGATTTTCCTTCACTCAAACCTCTATAACTAGAGTTCTAATTAACGTAGGCTGTTGACACAAGTCTAAGAACACTCAGTGGATCAAGCTATTTCTTTTGAGCTATTAACGGCTTAAATTCGTTGAGTTTGAGGAAAGTTATGCGTGCACAATCAACTTTACATTCAGTTTTTTCAAGAAATTTTCAAGATTTTCCTACGTTTGGTCGACACACAGCTAATACTGTCTGGAAGGAAGTACTGTAAAATGATTTTATGTAATAATTACACCCTCTCATACATAGTCTATCCTAATGCTGCGGAGCAGCACGAGTCCTCTAGTGTATATTAAGAGAGCAATCAATAATATGAAACAATATTAGTACAATATATACTACAAAAACATAGATCTGATATTTAATACGAAAATATACTTCACTAGGGGGCTCTGCCCTCTGCTCGCTTCGCTCACCAACCCCCAAGGAAGGCCTTCCCTCACCCCGACTTGCTTCTCTCATTAACCCCTGCTGGATTCTACCCGACTATTCTCAACTTTGCCTTTCATTGAATTGGAATATTAATAATACATAATACAAGAGAAAAGTTTAACAATATTATAGAAATCCACCATATTTGGTATCACATTGAAATACACAATATTTAATATTATATCGTTTCTAGTTATATTTAAAAGCAAACGCGATCTCATTACTGTATTCTAAAAGGTACTATTATTATATCGGTAGTAATGTTACGGACATATCAGTGGAAAGACTCTGTTTTTATATTACCACCACACACAGTGCTTTTGAGGTAACCCCATAGCCAGAAATCACAGGGGTGAGGTCTGGAGGTTCTTTGGTCTGGTGACGTGGTGGTCAAGAAATGGATATTTTTCTGCCTTGAATCCGGTCATTCGTGAAATTTTGGTCACGTAACTATGTGACACATGTATTAATGTTAAATGGAGGCCTGACATGAATAAAATTACTGCTGTCTCAAATTCATATTGCTATAGTTTAGATATCAAGAACTGTCTTAAAGCTTAATACATACCAATAGCAGTCACAGTACATGTCACAGTCCCAGTTGTGTACTGTAAAAAATAGTTTCTTAAAAATGAGGTAAATTGTCTCGAAATAGCTCCGAAATAATATATACTTAAATTTGAAAACCCATGTGCTCATTTTTGAGTATACTGACATGCTTAAAAATGGGATTGACCAATAAGACTACCAATATGACGATGTTTGACATGTCACTATACTCAAAAATGAGTACATGGGTTTTCAAATTTAAGTATATATTGTTTCGGAGCTATTTTGAGAAAATGTAGCTCATTTTTAAGAAACCACTTTTAACAGTGTAGATTTCGTCAAAGCAATATAGTCGAAATATGAAACAAGCTGTCATACTGTATTAAACGATAGCTTTAGGGGAACGCAATGGAATTGGACGGATATCATGAGCAATTAGTGTAACAAAAATCTTGCAGCTAAGCATTTTAACATCTCTCTATTGAAGTAAAAACAATAGGCTTATTCTGTTCCCAAAATATTCCACTTCCGTCCGTATAAGAAATTCCAATGTAAAAAATGCTGTTGCAGAAGGATAATTTATTTTAAGTTCTTGAATATGTTTAATTTTGTATGATTAGGATTCAGTGGCGGAGCGTCCATGGAAACGATGGCCGCGGCGCTTCCCTTATTTAAGTTTTAAAACAATTATTTCATGATTTTATATAGAAAAAATATAAAAGTATTTTGGGTTTCTCGTCTATCAGATACATTCTTGCGTCGGCAAAAAGCTGAATTGATTCCCCCTCTGCTTTAGGAGGCGTGCCTCTTCAGCGCTTCCAAGAGTTTTCTGAACCACGCTTCGCCTCTGTAAGTCCTACTAGGAGTTTAGCACTTTCGGGAAAGTTTTGTACACTGTAATCCATGGTACATCCGTTCGATATGGGGAAGCACATACCATGCGCATCCCGTGTGTGCTTTTCATGGTTGCTAACCTTTATATAATATTTATGTGTGTGTGTGTGTGTGTGTGTGAAATAATAATACTATTATTATTTAATACTAATATTATTAGTGCCTTTCGTGTTTAGAGATAATGTCAATTTGCATGAATGTGAGCTCTAAAAAGAAACTCAATTTTAGCTTAAAAATCGAATGAAGTTTAAAGCGCATTTGTATAAAACAGATTTGCATTCTTTCCATCGCCCGCTTATTCGAAGCGTAACGGCTTTGCATAACCACACAAATAGAAAATCTTAAAATTTATTAAAAATGTTTTAAACCGATGTCTTCATGTCTTAAGCCGCAGCCAGGATTAAAAAAAAAAAAAAAAAAAAAATAGTCACCAGTAAGAAATTGATTTGAAGAATGAGCACATTTTCCCGAGATACTTGCATTCTCAAACTTTGTTATCGTTATCTGTGGATTTAAGTTAAAATACGGCACTTATTTCGTTAACAATATTGTATATTTAACGTCACTTCCCTCTACTTGTGTGTTTTTGACCATATTTTTTTATTTTTCTTTCTTTTGGCGGACACTAAAAATCCCATTCGATACTCTGAAATATTTGATGACATTTAATTCCGTAGTCTTCCTTTTATAGTCATTTCAGTAAATTGAAATATTATAAAACATCCATTATCATTTTTTTTTTCACTTTTTATTTTATTTTTTTCTTTATCATAATTTTATCTTTTTTTTTTTTTTTTTTAGAATTCCAGTCTCATTATTTTTGTTTTCCTGAGTTCTTCTAGAAAGAGAATTCTTTAATAGAAAACTGACTCTTCCTCTGATATCGCAAACAATAGTTATTATAATTAAAAAACTTACTCTTCTGAGCATTAATAAAGGCAAGATAAAGAAAATATATTACTGTTTACGTAGTTTAATAATTCAGAAGAAAAAGAAGGAGATTTCCACCATTAATTTTATTAACAGTTTTTTTTAAATATTTAATTAGGGTTGCATACAGTTTTATAATTTAGTAAAAACGAATGAATAAACGGAAAATCGTGTGAAAACATATAAATAATTACATGTTTAAATCCTAAAATTGTTTTACAGATTTCGACATTCAAGCATAAATTTATTATTAATATTAATAATAATAAATTATCAGTGAATCCACAGTACTAAATACATTAAAATACATTACGAAACTGTAACAATGTAAAATCAGTAAAATAGATTAAAAAAATTTTAATAAAGTAAAATTTTGATTTTTTTTTTCAATTATTTAGCTATTTCAAACTTTAATTTATTTTCATATTTTTATGATTATCTATTAAAATTTTCTTCACTCTAAGATAGTTATCCATGGTGATCAGTTTAAAAGAGTACCTGTTGGTTTTTCATATTAAGTTTAAATTTGACGGATGTGGCAACTATTCTAACACCGAAGTACACTGCTCAACATTTAAAACGCAACACGAAGAAGGAATGATAATAACGAAATGAAATTTGTTGGACACATACATTATAGTAGTAAGAACAATTGATTAAAATTTCAGGACATTTGAGTAATATGTACTGAGAAAACAGTACATAAAGCGGCGACCTCTGTGAGAAATAACAGCACATATCTGCCTAGTCATTGAATCGAACAGCGATTAGATGACATGTACAGGTAAAGCACTTCATGAAGCTTCAACACGATGCCACAATTCATCGATCGAAGTTACTGGTGAGTGGTGGGGGCCCAGTCGCTTTTCAATGATTAAACAGTCATTTTCATTGGTGCGAGATCAGTAGAACCGCCTGGCCAGAGCAACAGTCGAACACATTCTGTATCAAAGAAGTTCCGGACAATACAAACAACTTGCGATCGTGCATTATCTTCCTTAAATATTGCACTGCAGAGGCCTCGAATACAGGGCAGAGGGGCGGATCTTAACTCATCAGAAATTTAATGGCCCCTGTTCGGAGTGTGCCAGGAATACGAACATGAAGTAATCGAGACGTGTATCCAATGGGAACGCATAACATCATTGCAAATGATGGACAGTATGATGATGTCGAATCCCAGCTGGCAATGTGCATTATTCATAATGCTGTTAAATATGGATAAGTCAATCTTGTTGCTGTAAACAGTATTGTGATTTGTCTGAAAAGTGACTTCACGCCATTCCTGCGTCCAGGTTCATCGTTGATCACACATTAATGGCGCCCATATCAGTGATGCAGTTTTGAGGGTAATCAGAATTTTGGTAGCCGCATACTGAGTCACCACCTGGATTGATGGTATGTTGTGCCATTGAATACACGTCCCGGTCACCTCTTGTTTTCATTTCTGCCACTCTGAATACCAGCCATTACATTTCTGACGAGTTAAGGCCCATAGCTCTGCGCTATGTTCAAGGCCTCCGAAGCGCAACATTTAAGCAGGACAATGCACGACCGCAAGTTGTCCATATTGTCTGGACCTTCATTGATGTCGAATGTGTTCGACTGTTGCTCTGGCGAGCGCGTTCTCCTGATCTCGCACCAATGAAAACGACTGTTTAATCGTTGAAAAGCGACTGGCCCCCCACCACTCACCAGTAACTTCGATCGACGAATTGTGGCATCGTATTAAAATTTCATGAAGTGCTCTACCCGTACATGTTATCCAATCGCTGTTCGATTCAATGCCTAGGCAGATATGTGCTGTTATTGCTCACAGAGGTCGCTGCTTTATGTACTGTTTTCTCAGTACATATTACTCCAAATTTCCTGAAATTTTAATCAATTGTTCTTCCTACTATAGTGTATGTGTCCAACAAATTTCATTCCGTTATTATCATTCCTTCTTGGTGTTGCATTTTCAATGTCGAGCAGTGTATAATCGTTTGAACCTTGTTTAATTGTGGGAGACAATTTTCAACGCTGTGGGACTGTTACAACTTTATTTGTGAGGCAAAATAAAGTGTAGACGCACAGAGTTACTTAATCCTGTGATAATTTTATTTTTGAAAAACATAATTTAATTCAAAATTTTTACATTATCATTTCTGGCAGAAAATGTTGAAAATGTTCGTCACCATTTCGAATGCAAACATGAACATGTCGAACCATGTTTTTTGACACACTTCGCAGCATTGTTGGTGTTTTTGACGAGATTTCTTCAGTTATGATCTGTTTTAACTCATCGACGTTTGCAGGACTTCTCTGGAAAAACCTATGAAATGACAATATAAAAATTATAATGATAATGTTAATGTAATGTAGGGATGATCATGTAAAAAATTTGAAATAAATTTTGTTTTTCATGTATAAAATTATCACAGGATTAAATAACATTATGCGTCTCCATTTCTGCTTTTTCCTCACAAGTAAAGTTGTAACAGTCCAACAGTGTTGGAAATTGTCTCCCACACTTAAACAAGGTTCAAACGATTGTACTTCGGTGTTAGAATAGTTGTCACATCCGTCATTTTCAAGGGTAATAGGAAAAACCAGTGGGTACTCTTTTAAGTTGATCACCCTGTATATATATAAAAGATTTATAATGGGTCCACTGATTTAGTCATTACATTATTGTTAAATAATAATGTGATTTTATTTCGCTCTTTTCTGTTTCTAATTGCGGGACGAAGTACTTATACTTTGCAATACCTAATGTATTTTATCTAATGCATGCTCTACATTGAATGCATTTTGGTTAAAATAATCTAGTGTTGCACTCACACGACGGTGTCTTAACTTTCATTTCAATTTTGAAAAGATAAATTATAGTCTGAGGGGTAAGATAACTAGTACTGTATATACCGTATGTTAAAAAAAATAACTAAGTATAGGAACAATTTTATTTAAAAATAATTTAGTTTGAATGAGTCTGCCGCCCATCTCTTCGTCTATTTTAATAGTTTACCTGCGTTTTTATAGTATTCAACGCTGTTAAAAAATATAAAAGTTGATTCCAAACTCTTCACACAACTCTCACTCGCACTAATCCTTGAAACGTTTTAATCTTGATCAAACTATTATGTATCAACTTCCTATGAACTTTAAAGTGAAACATTTGTACGCTTTTTTTTTTTTTTTTTTATTGTTATTCATGAATTCACAAACCGTGAATATCCATTGTAAGTAAATTGAAGTGCAAAGACTGATATTTTTATATACCAACAATGTGAAAAATACCAGAGCCTGGAATCGAACTCGTGGTTCATGGAGTTGTGCTACGATTAATATTATATTACTTACAAACTTTGAATAAACACCATAAAATGCAATAAACTCGCAACAATTGTTTCGGGTCGAAAAAACACACGACCCTTCATCAGGCGAATAGAGTAAGCACGAGTGCTGCAGTCAAAGCGGCAACGCACCTCGCAACGTTGCCGCTTTGACTGCAGCACTCGTGCTTACTTTATTCGCCTGATGAAGGGTCGTGTGTTTTTCGACCCGAAACAATTGGTGCGGGTTTATTGCATTTTATGGTGTTTATTCAAAGTTTGTAAGTAATATTTTTACAACGCCAGTTTTGTGGTGCTTTTTTATTAAATACGATTAATATTGTCTCACCTGTTATATCTACGTTTGCAGACTCTGTGACTTTGCCAACGAATATTACGTGAGAAATGCCGAGCTGGTTATCAGTCATGGTAGCTTAGTGGTTGAGCATCCATGCGTTAAGCGGATGGCCCGCGCTCGATTTCCTGTTCTGGTATTTTGGACTTAGTTGGGTATATAAAAATATCAAACGTTACACTCCATTTGCACACTATCTATCAATAAGTACTTGAACACTTTAGAATTGAGACGTTTTGTCAAATATCTAGAAAAGCTCTTTAGAAATCTTCTTGAAACTTTGGTAGTTTAAATTAAATGTTATACCTCATATTTTACAGCAAAAGGTGTGTTCTGAAAAGAAAGAGGGAACCAGTAAAAAATTAAAGAAAAATCAAAATGTTTCGGATCACCCTGTAAAATGTAATGCTTTAAATTCGTTTTCGCTGTAGCATGTGATTAATATATATATATATATATATATATATATATATATATTTATTTATTTATTTATTATCAGTATAAAATTTTATGAGGCTACCACATATATTCATGGAGATATAACATTTCTTTTTATATATTGCAAAAAGAATTCCACTTTTTTAATTATAACACGTAGGGTATTATACCCAGTGCAAAGCCAGTTTTAGGATATATGGCATACTATATTAGACACAGCATACAGCAATCATAATGCAAAAATGTTAAATATCTTACGAAATATAAGCAGTTTTAGTAAATAATTTTTAACAATGCATGTCCAAGCTTTATAAAAACTTCATTTGCATAGCTTAATAGCCAAAGATATTGAGCAACTTATATGAAAACCCCAAGCAGATATCATGTAAGTTCAAACTTCTCTTAGGATCATTGGTCGACTATTAGAATTTAACGATTGCAAAAAACCAAAATTTAGTTTTACTCCATAAATGGGCATTATCTCTTAAAATAATCTTTTTCTGTTGACATCATCAATGGTTGAAAATGGTACGAACAGGAAGAAGCATTAGTTGATAAATGAATTCCTATTGTTTTTTTTTTAAATTTTCGATAATGTTTTCAAGGTATCTTATTAAAATTAGGAAATTGTAATTTACCGCATATTTTTCATCATGAGATTAATAAAGTTTTAAATAAATAAAAAATATCTAAAAGTACAAATATTATAATTTATAAAGTGAGAATATTGATTGAAATTTATTTCATAATGTATATGAAATAATTATCTATATTAATAAAATCAGACTTTTGTCTGTAAATTTGTCAGAATCGAAAAATTTTGCAATATCTTCACGTTTCACACACCATGAAAGCCGAAAATGACTTCTGAAAATTTTGCCTGTGTGTGTGTGTCATCGTGTCTGTATGTCGCTCTTTTTGTCCGGGCATCACTTGAGAACGGCTAGACGGAATTAAACGGCTCTTGGCCGAAATTTAGAACTTTACCCAGCTTAAAATTACACCTATCAACTTTTCAGAAATTTCCCCCGTTCCCCCCTGGGGGGGCAATAGACAAAAACACGTTTGTCCGGGCATCACTTGAGAACGGCTGGACTGAATTCAACAGCGCTTGGCAAATACTTAGATCTTTACCCAACTTAAAATTATATCTATCAACTTTTCAGAAATTCCGCCCAGTTCCCCTCTGCGGGGCAAAAGACAAAAACACGTTTGTCCAGGCATCACTTGAGAACGGCTGGGCTGAATTAAACAGCGCTTTGCAGAAACTTAGGACTTTACTCAACTTAAAATTATATCCATCAACTTTTCCGAAATAACCCCCCCCCCCTCCGTTCCCCACTGCGGGCGAAAAAGACAAAAACACGTTTGTAAGCATAACTGGGCACCTAATTCACAATAAAGAAATTCCACATGGGGAGATTAGACATGAGTACAAATAAAACATTATCTGTGATTTAGGAATTTTCGATTTTTGAAGGAAGGAAGGGAGAAAATCGATTTTTGGCGGGAAATTTTGAAAATTCCTGATTTGAGTCGAACTCTACTAGAAATGGAATAAAGATGTTGAAAAAAGGCTGTGCGACTTTCTTAGGATATTTCCTAAAACAAATTTTTGATTTTTTGTGATCTGCCATTTTTTTCTTTTTCTTTGGGGGTATGTGTTACAAAGGGCAAATTCGAGACACCCTTTTTAGCGCTAAATTTGTCCTGGAAAATTTATGAGAGCTGCGGTCACGAAGTTTGGTGCTCGGATTTTTTATATACAACCGGCACCTAATGAAACGGGATTCATAGAAATATCCCCTTCCACACAGCGGGACAGGAAGCAGAAAAAAAAAAAAAAAAACGTTTGTAAGCATAACTCGACACCAAATTACATCACGGTGAAGAAATTGCACATAATGAGACTAGACTTGAGTATAAATAAAACATTATGTACGATTTTAGAATTCTTGATTCTTAAAGGAGGAGGGGAAATCGTTTTTCGAGGGGGAAATTTAAGAAATTCCGGATTTTTTAGTAGAGCTCCACTAAAGATATTACAAAGGTATTAAAAATAGCCACGTGTCTTCTTTAGAATATTTTCAAAAGCACATTTTCGTTTTTTTGTGATTTTCGATTTTTTTTTTGAGGGGGGGGGGGGGGGAGTTGCGATATCAAGACACACACACACCCTTTCTAGCGCTAAATTTGTCTCAGGAAAGCTATGGGATCTGCAGTCACGAAATTTGGTGCGCAAATTGTTTATATGTATTTGACACTTATTGTAACGAGATTTTACAAAATTCACCCACTTACCCCTTGGAGTCGTTGGGGGGAGGGGCAATAAACTCGCGTAAAAACACGTTATTCTGTTTGAATTCGCTTTAAATTATCTTAGAATGATGCGTTTTGATGTGTGGATGTTGATTAGGTGTACGCATTATGTACTTTGGTGAGATTTCGCAAAACTTCTAACTTAGCCGCAGGGGAAAGGAAAGTAAGAAGCGGTAAGTTGCTGCCGAAGGCAGTGTGGACCCTAAATACTCACGTTGCGAGCGGGAAAAACCTCCACGGAATACAGAGGGAACTTTAACTTAGATTATTAATAATGTAATGGAATTTTGACAACTCATTTATGTATAGTGCTCAGCGAAGCGGGTAAGGCCTGCTAGTTAAAATACTATTTTTTTTAAATTTTATTTATGTTTAATAAACTCTGAGAATATTTCATCGAGATTGAACTTATGATTCAGACAATAATTATTAAAATAATAATAATAATAATAATAATAAAATAAAATAAAATCTGTAAAATAAAATTACAGATTGAAATACTCCTCATTAAAAATATGAATCAAATATTTTAAATACAACAAATGAAGAAAGCAATATGCACTCACTTTAAACCGACTAACAATAATACCGACTAAACAATAAAATAAATGTTACATCGTGCGAAAATTGTTATTCTACTTTTATCAAAACTGTGGGCGGTGAATATTGTCCAGTGAAGATGCAAATAAACGCATCCAAATAAACTCCTGCAATTTTGATGAAATTTTCAGTTTTAAAACATGCCATTAATAAAAATGTTGCAGATTAAAATGCTTGCTTTTATCATTTTTTATTAATTTGGAAAAAGTGTAAACAGAGTACCTTTTTTTTTTTTTTTTATAAATAAACAAGTTTTGGAAGTAACATTATAATTATAATACATTTTTTTTTTTTTAGATGAATTTTAAGAACGAAAAAAAAAAAAAAAAAAAAAAAAAAAAAAAGTTTAGACTTATGAATCTTCTTCAGTTATATTAAATTAAATGCAAAAAAAAAATACAATTTTGAAAATCATGCAGATATCTTAGATATTATGACATCCTTAACAACACATCTTCTCCACATGATATCTCCAGGATATCCTATGGATGAAAGGACATTCAATGTACATCCTCTGGACGTATTATGGATAAATGTGCTATTAGAGATACCAAATACGTTTCTGCCCAACAAGTCTATGGGTTTTAATGGTAATTGCATCTACTTCAATATTATTACTATAATAATTATTATTATTATTTATGTCCTAGTATATCCGTGTGGTCGAATTTTGATCATTTCAGTAGCAAAGGACTCTGCCAATCATAAAACTGTCTGTCAACAGTTAACTATATATATATATATATATATATAAACTCAAATTTCTAGCCAAAAAGCAAATGATAAATAACTTATGAATGAAACACAGAGTAATTTTTCTATGCAACGTTATGTTTGGCGTTTAAAAAAATAAAAATTGACAAAATTGAATTAAAAAAAACGAGCTGAATTACGGACAATTATACATAATTTTATAGAATTTGTCAATGTAAACTTAACAACTTAATACTATGGAAATTTTAAATACAAAAAGTTTACATGGTAAAATGAGAGAGAGTATAAAAGTAAAGACTTGTCTTTACTTGCCTTTTTTTGGAACCGTATGAGAATATTTTTTTTTCCTGCAATGCACATAAACTATACATATAGAATGAAAAAATTTCAAGCCACTTGCCTTAATAATTAGTACCTTAATAAACGTATAAACGTAAATCAACATATAAATAACATTTTTGTTTAAATATAAAGATATTACGTTAACATTTATGCATGGAAAAATTGCTTAATATAAATTTGTATATCTTGTTAATCAAATTTTTTTCTGAATATTTTTGAGAAGATAAAAATTCATTTTAATTTATTTTTTTTTAAATATAACACTTTAAAAGATTGAAATGTTTATTACTTTTTATCTAGAAAACTAATTTTTTTGCTATTGTGTTAAATAAAACAAAACAAAACACACAAAAAAAATAAATCTTCATATTGTTTTCACATAATTTTATTTGAATATTGTTTACACTTAATTTTATTTGAAAGTAAAATACATATTCACTATTCCAGTTACATAGAAAAATTTACTTGTGAAGGAAAGTATGTTTAAATTGCACGACATGACAAACTGTATATTTTTTTAGAGAAAAAATGAACTATCTTTTTTTCTCCGTGTATATTTATTTTTCAAGATTGCACAGTTGCATTATATTTCAACTGTCTGACGCAGGTTTTATAGTAATGTTAAATGTTTTAAAATTTTAGAAAGGTTTACTTAGTTCAAATTTTCTCATTGGTCCTTAACACTACCCCTAACAACACATTTTTTTTTCCGGGACATATATGGGATATTCTGAGGATGCAAGGGACATCTCTAGGATGTAGTGTGGATAAAAGGGATATCTTTAGAATGTACTGTGGATAACCATGATGTTCGAAACACTTATCCAAAGTACATCATCAGGATGTTTCTGGAATGATTTTTTAGCCTGAAGACATCTTGTAGATATCCAGGGAGGATGTGTATTATTAGGAGTATTTGGTGGAATTGAAGTATCGTGAAGAAGGTTGTGGATTTAATTACGAGATTTAGTGGAGTTGCGTATTTTAACGGAATTATTTCTTTTGTTGTGGTTATTGTGTTGTAGTTCAACTCTAATGTATTTTAGATGGAGTGTTTTATTACGCTGGTTACAAAAGTGATTCTTCAGTATGATCTATTTAAAAATCGAGACGTCAAACTCAAATAAATCTATTTAGAACTTTTTTGGGGACGTTTTACAAGGTTAGAGGAGTCTATTAATGAGTGAGTGGGTTTTCGCCCCACTTGTGCAACGCTATGTGGAACTAGCGATAGTTTAATACCCATCCCTAAAAGTTATCCGGAGACACGCCATTACAATTTTTATCCTTTACGAATGGAATGTTTCCCCATTTCGGTGACCCTGAAAGGTATAATTTGCGAAGAGTGAACCAGAGCCTTGTTGAAGGAAGTTCAAATTGGTGCTACATAATAAACATAACTATACAGTCTTTAACAAAAGTATCCGAACACTAGCAAAAATTCCTATATAAAAAAGTAGAGTAAATAGTGTTTTGTTAAATAAATCCTTGACGAATCATATTTTGAGTCAGTCTAAGAATATGATTCAACAAGGATTTATTTAACAAAACAGTATTAACTCTACTTTTTTTATATAGGCATTTTTGCTAGTGCTCGGATACTTTTGTTACCGACTCTACGTTGTTAGTAGAGGCAGATCACGGATTATCATACAGATAGGACAGTGAAGCTAAAAAGCGAACCGGAAATATAGTAGCACCACTAGTGTATACAGAGGGGAACTACATGTGTTAAGTCTACATGAATAGCATCTTTGATCGAAAATTGTTTTTCTATTTTGCGAGTAGTTAGTAGCAAGTTAGTATGGGAAGTTTTCATTTTCTTCACTTTCTATTGTTTTTGAATTCACAAAATTATCCTTAAAACATTCACAGCTATTCTTCTAAGAAATAAATATTAATTTTTATAATGTTTAAAAATATGCTTTGTCAAAGGTATTCATATTCAAGTTCAAATTAAAATTGCAAACTGTAATTCTGAAATAGCAGTAGGAAATCATTAAATATTTAACGTTGCTGGGTATAAATAATACAAAATGCTTTAAAATGAATTTTTTATTTTTTATTTTATGTATATTTTCAAAGTTTATTTTCTTAATATTTAGCACTTGCTTCTTAAAATAAATTGCTTTTGACAATCAAGTTTGTAAACAATAATAAAGTTGCCAAACGAAAACGTATGTACAGTTTTGTTTCCTTCACTTTTTCTACTACTTTTAAATTCACAAAATCATAACATTCATAGCTATTTTCTAAGAAATAAAACTAATTTTTATTATGTTTGAAAATAAATTTTGCCAAACACATCCGTGTTCAAGTGTACAAATTAACCCGTTAGTAGTCGCTTTAGTTGGTCGATTTGCCGCCCATTCTTCAGTGTTGTCAGATTTTTTTATTCAATAGCCACCAAAAATTTTTAGAAGTAGCATTTGATATACATAAAACGCGAATAAAATCGAAGGAACGTCGATCACATCACTTCTTAAAATTATTGGTGAGAGTTAAATAAAAAGTACGCAATCTGTAATAGGTGGCGCTGTCTATAGCGACTACTAACGGGTTAATATAACTGTCATGCCGAAATAGCAGTATGTTATGAAATCTTAAATATTTAACATTGCTTGGTTTAAATAATACAAAATGCTTTAAAATGAAAAAAAATATTTCTGGTTTATGTATATTTTCGAAATTTATTTGCTTAATATTTAGTACTTGCTTCTTAAAATAAATTGGTTTCGACAATCAAGTTCGTAAACAATAACAAAGTTGTCAATGCCAAACGTAAACATCAATACAATGGTTAGTTGGTTGGATGTTGGGTTTAACGTTTCACTAATATTACGATGTGAACATAGATACAATAAAAATAAGACGAGCGATTGAGTAAGCTGGAGAGCACGAAAAACTTACAGCTGTTGACAATAGGGTCGTTGCAGTCAAATTTTGGTTACCGAAGAATATACGGGAGTGTCGTATCTGTATAATAATTTGTGAGGCAGATATACTGATCGCCATTATTTTAGGAGAGCATGTGATCCACACATTCTTTTCATTTCATAAAATAGAAGCAATCGCTACATTAAGTGAGTAGCACTTCCTTCCATGTATAAGTTGTAATTAAATAGTTGTAATTAAATAGTTGCAATTTAATATTCCAGTCTCTTTCCTTTCACCTTTACACATTTATTACCAACTGCAAGAATTTCACTTCAGTCACAGTCAACAACATAATATCATGTTTTATCTTCTAATTATATTATAGATTTTTAAACATCCAATGAGAATATTGCATACATAAAAAAAAAAAAAAAAAAAAAAAAAAAAAAATTCCAGTGTGGCTCCACTCGACTTTCCGAACCTTAAATAATTAACGGTTCTATAAATAAATTAAAGTAAGGCAAGACATTAAATAAATAAAAGTGACAATTATAATAGGGTGTTTGAGTATTTTTCTACGTTGTTTAATTTTACGCTAATGCACTTCAAATAATTTGAGCCCATAGATCATAATGATAAAGAATATTTCGTTGTGTCCCTGTAAAAGTCTATAAGTTCTAGATTCATCAAAATCTATACGGTTCGTGCAACAGTGACCTATAATATGTATATAAATTTTCAGTTCAGATATTTAAGACGTTTAGACGCTATCACTCTTTAAATAATTGACCCCATAAACCATAAAGATAAAGAATTTTTCTTTGTGTCCCTGTAAAAGAAACTGTAAAAGCGAGATTTACCAACAATTATGCAGTTTGTGCAAAAGGGACTCATGACATGTGTATAAATTTTCAACAAAGACGTTTAGTCGTTTAGACGCTATTGCATTTTAAAAAATTTGGTCCCATAGATCATAATCATAAATAATTTTTCTTTGTGTCCCCGCTACTGCAAATCCCAGATTCTTTAAAATCAATATAGAGTTCGTGCTATGGTGACCTATTATATACTCGCATTTACATGAACGTACAAAATTTCAGCTCATTCTAGCAAAGCGTTTAGGCGCTATCGTGTTCACTCACACTCTTATACACATACGTACATACACACACACATACATACATCATCGTATTAAAATATAACTCAGGGGACCTCAAAGCGTATAGAAGCACCAAAATGTTGAAGTTGGATTTTTGACATGATTACAATACTTTCCGGATTAAAATGCATTTCCGGAAAGTAAAAAAGTTAAATATAAAAATACATTAAAATTTGCCTTTTTTTTTTTTTTTTTTTTTTTTGTTAAAGGTGTAAGTTTTTATAATAGTATAATAAATAAAGAGTAATTCGTTTATTTATTTTATTTTTATTTTTTATTTTTTTTAATAGATAAGTAAAACTTCACATTTCATCCATTTAATCGAATTTGATGTTTAAATGTGTTTTATTATCAATATCAGTGTAAATATAAAAATAAGATACCTTTATCTTTAGACCCTACACATTCCAATAGTTTTTTATTTATTTATTCTTATATATATATATATATATATATATATATATATATATATATATTAGTATCAATCTTTTTTTTTCACACTTATGATGCGATATTTGTGATTTATTTATTATCATATCAATATAAACAAGATAAATATTTTAAAATAATTCAACTAAAGAAATATAAAATATAATGATTGAAATAAAATTAAATCTTTCTGTTAAGAAAAATTATGTTTTAAAACATCTTTAATAATCAATTTTTAAAGATTTATATATATAATTTTTATCTCTTTAATCGAATTGCCCCTTTTTTTAGACTTCTGTTTACTCCAAAAACGACGAGTGGAATCGAAACATGCTCTTCTTCAAACAAAATTATATCGTTGGTGAAAAACTCTTTCACCCATTAGAGAGGATAGTCAATAGCTTCCTGTAGATCGAGATCTAATGATTTCCTGACGTTCACTGCTTCAAAAAAAGCTTTATGTTTTTTTTTTTTTTTGAGAACTTTTTTTCAGTCGGTATTATTTACTTCTTCCATTTATTTATAAATGTATATATATATTTTTTAAGTTATGTAGTTTTTGAAAAACTGTAATAATTGAATCAAAAGGGAAAGAATATATATAGAATTATAATGAAGGAATTTTACCTTCAAATAAATACGGTATTCAATAAAACGACTGAAAATAAAAGAGGTATCGTGATCACTTAAAAAACTTTTAGGGTAAAAAAGTCACAAAAACTGTTTTGAAAAATATAAAAATGTTGTATGCATATGTATATTTCAGTTCATGTTTTGTTACGAATTTGTAAATAAGAGTAGTTATTTCTATGTAAAAAATTTCAAAGAGGCTTAGTACGATTGTAAAATGTTAACTTTTCAGCATTTCTGGCTTCTTTTCGCGTTAAAATAGCTTATTTTTCTCTTAAAAATAAATAAATAAAAATACCGTTAAAAATCTTCACCAAGGCGGGTAATGGGTTTGGAGCCAAATGTGACGACTTTTCCTCTCCTTGGCGACTTTTTGGAGACCTTGGCGAGAAAATACTTATTATCGATACACGAAATATCTAGCTCTTACTTGATTATTCTACGAGTTACTGGAAAATTCTGAATTAATAGAAAGGTATATAAAGGATTTGGGTTTCAGCCGCTGGTTAGTTTCTTGCCAACCACCTTACGATAAAGTCCTCCTGACTGGTCGCTCGACATTCTTGTTTGCATTTCATTGCTGTGGGTTAATGCTATGCTACAGTATTTGCTATGAATTTGATGCTGTCAGCTGTTATTTAAGCTACGTTTTCTGGTGATACTGAAGTTGGTAAGTGGTTTATAGGCATGTAATCTTCTAGAATTTTCTGTAACTAAACTTTTGAGCCCCCGCAAGATTCGCCTTTCATTCTCAGACAATTCACGATCCCCGAGTATACAGCATCATATATCAAAGTTCTATAATCGTTTAATTTCTTTAAAATATAAATAACTAAAATAAAAGGAAATAAAAAACAAATAGCAAACGACGTTTAAACACACGGACACATATACACGTAGTATAGTGTTCATAATTACACAGAAAGCTGCATATCACGCTCAAATTATTTAAAATATTCCCCGTGACAAAGTTTTGAGCATGGTAAGCTTGGTTTCATTTACGTTATTTTGTCTCCTTTTTTGTCATCAGGCAAACCTTTATTACAATTATTCTATATTATGTCAATGTTGTTTTTTTAATTTATATAATTCTTTTTTTTATTTACCACAATAGTATTTTTTTTTTTTTTTTTACCTCTTAGATAATTATAATTTTGTCTGTATATTATTATATTATTTAAATGTATATAAGCCTTTTGTTCATATGGATCTTAAAAAAATTATTTCTTTTATATTTTTAAAAACTATGTTTCTCTCACTGTATTATAAATTTGTAAAAAACTTGATATGGTTTTCGTTATTTTCATTAGCTGGTGAATTCAGGTTTTACCCACTGAAAGAAAAAAAAAACTTTAGTTTAATAAAGTTTTTTTTTTCGGGGGGGGATGACATACATATATATATATGTATATATATATATATATAGACTCTCTTGTGTTCAAATCATACTACTTAAAAAATTAAAAATATCTTGACTTTTGTTAAAATTATTTAATACTGTTGAACCTTGTTGACGTGTATCTCAATGACACTAAAAACATTCTTCATGTTATCAGTAGTTCATGCTATCAGTAACTTAGAAGCTAATCTTTATTTTGACGGGGTTTGTGGAAACGGTTCATGTTAAAAGTAATTCCCGCTTAGCATGTTCACGTTAAAGAACTTCGATTGTATAAATGACAGTGTAAAATTTGTGATTATTACAGTCTTTAATTAGTCTACAAATCTATATTCAAAAAATAACCATTTTTATTTATTCGAAATAACCCATTTAAGAGATTTTAAAACTTGTTTATTTCTTTTATCAAAGTAGATATCTTTTAAAAAACTGAAGAAAAACGAAAATGCTAAATTTAATACAATTTATGAAATAAAACATTCGTTAAATATTATATTAAATTTGGAAAAAACAACTGCTTATCAAATTCCAAATTGTTTAAAAAATTTTTGATAAAAAGAATTGTAAATGATAAAAATATGTTATGCATAAGATAAACGAAGGCATAGAATATTTCGTGTTGAGAGATAAGCTTTTAAAATAATTATGGCAGGAAATATTTCGATTTTGTTCGAATAAGAGATGAAAAATATGCGTATATATTTATATATAATGTAAAATAAATTGAATTTATCTTTAACAGGCATAAAATATGTGCCACTTAAGAAGTTGTAACAAATTATTTCATCTTGAAAACATTTTTAAATAAAATTTTATGAAAAAGTAATAAATAACTTTCAGCATATCAATTTTATAAACTTTAATAAATTTTAAATCCAACGTTTCGGCTAAATTCCTTCATTAGCCTTCCTCAGGGAAGAATGATGTTAAAAAACACATAAATATAGAAAATTTAAGTACATGATACCACAATTACAACTTCAAAACATTTAACAGATGATTACACAAATTGTAAAAATATACTATATACATTTTTAAAAATATGCTAAAACACTCAAAGGAACATGAAACATGATCACTACAAGACAAGGATAAAGAGCTACTAAAGCAAAGGTTAAAAATATCAAAATTGCGGGATATTTTTAACCTTTGCTTTAGTAGCTTTTTATCCCTGCAATAATCCCTGTCTAAAATAAGTACACTTAATACTGCTTTGTTAAATAAATCCTTGTCGAGTCATGTTCTTAGTCAGCCTAAGTACATGATTAAGAACATGATTCGACAAGGATACATTTAACAAAACAGTATTAAGCGTACTTTTTTGATATCGAAATTAATGGCTAGTGCTCGGATACTTTTGCTGCCGACTGTAAAAGATGAAATTACATTTTTAACTGAGTTACTTAATCGAGATTCATATAGTGATGGGAACATGAGTAAATGTACATATGTACAAAGTTCAATGACAAGGTATGTACTAAGGAATGTTCAACAAACAGATAAGATAGAATGTTGAAATCATTTAGGATTTTAGATAGGATTTTCCTTAAGCTTTCAAAAATACAAAGCAATCTACATTAAAACGCTTAATTGTGACACAAACCGAACGCAACACTTATGCTACTTGAGCTTCAGACAACAGTTAACGAAACAGACAACAGCAATCGAAACAGAATAAAAATATGTTACAATGTTAAGTCCACCGATCGTTTAAGATAGAATGTTCCTTGAATTTTTAAAGAGAACAAATAAGTTTAATGTAAATTGCTTAGTTGCAGCGTATTTGGATATGAAACATAGTTGCATCTACCAACAGACAATATACCACTTCATAGTAGCTTCGCTTGTGTTAAGGTCAGTCAGTTCATCGTTCTTGCTCACCATCATCACCATCATTACCTTCATTTGATTCATCAAGCGACAGACCGTGAGGAAATAAATGTTTGAGAAACTCAGATGTCAGTGATATGTTACTCAGTGTTCAAGCATACAGTTCCTGCATCGTTTTTAAATATTTAAGCTCATTTAATTAAATTGCCGCCACTTTTTTAAAACAATACTTTTTTTACACATTCTTATTACAACATTAAAAAATATTCGAGAAAAATTTCTTATTGACAATAGGGGTAACAATATAATAAAATTCTATTAAAATTTTAGAAACGCTGAGAGGTCTGATTCAAGACACCATATACTGTATTAAAAATTGCTCGCTAGATTAGGCTGACCATATGTCCTCGAATCTCGAGGACAGGCATGAATTTCGAGGACAAACTACCTTCGTCCCCAAAAAATTACAACACTTTTGGGGACGCCGGTTGTAAAGTTATTAATGTTTTATTATAGTAATTTATTATATGTATAATACATAAGCTGAAATAAGGTGCTTTATACATAAAAATTGCTAAAATTTTAGAATTTAAGGTGATTTAATTATTTTTTTATTTTTTTTGTCCTCGAAATTCGAGGACACCGCCATCTTTGTCCACAAATTCAAGGTAAAAAATATGGTCACTCTACGCTAGACGTGACCGGCAAGATTATTGACCGGCAAAAAGTATTCCAGTCACTAACCGAAAAAATAAAGTCACACCTGTAAATTTGTCATGTCATCAAAGAAGGAAAGTGACCTTTTTAGAAACGGTCGCTACTCCGAATTTTACAACAATTTGTTACAAATAAGTTTACTGGACTTTTTTCTCAAAGAAGGAAGAAGTATAATTTAACGGTCAACTCTCCGAATATTACGAAAATTTCTTAGAGAGTATCACTGAAAAGACATGAACACGTAGGCTAACTGTGAATGAAAACTTAGCTTTATAATTTGTTATTGTCATTAATAAATTTTATCTCTTGTTTTTATCTTGTAGGCCAAAATAGTCAGTCTTCATTAGTTAAAATTATTCTGTAATATAACGTCTTAATAAAAATATTTAAAATCATATTTATTTATTCTATTTTTTCAAATTGCATTTAAAAACAATTCAAAGTAGATTGCATGTAAAATGAAAAAAGTTCTACAGAAATATGTAATATTATTGGCAATTGTTTTATGCTGTATGCTAATGAAAATCTAAAATTGCGTTCGCATTATTAACAACTTCTTTATAAGTATTTTCTTTAAAAAAATTAAATATTTAAAACAAAACAATATGATTTTATAAAATACAAAGTAATTATTAAAACAAAATATTGACAACATGCATACATGGTATATGAGAACTTTTGCTAATTTAGTCATATGACTTTAATTTTGCTTTATTCAACGGATGGATGGATGGATGGTTTGGTTTTACGTCGCACTAGTGCTGCGCAGATGGGCCATTGGCGACGGTCTGGGACACACCCCTAGAGGTGGTCCGGTGACAGGCCATCCCAATTTTGATCCTCCACGGAAGGTATAGCTCTCCCGCTTCGGTGACGCCCAGAGGTTAAAATTTTTGATGGGAACATGGAGGACATTGCGACCACGACAGATTTTACATGCACCAGCCACCATTAGTGTACAAGACGGTCTTTGGCTGGCTCGAGTACCGAACTTGCAATCTTCCAATTACGAGACCGGCGCTCTACCGACTGGGCTACCGCGGCCCGCTTTAATCAACGGAAATAACGGAAAACAATAATAAAACAATAATTTTAATTTATTAAAAAATAGTTACTGACATTTTAAATCAAAATAATAATGTCCTACACTGTTTTAAATAACCTAACAAAACTATTTTCTAACACATTAAGAAAGTATTTTCATATGCTTAGATAGTTTATAGAACTATCTAAGCATATGAAAACTGATTTGTTAAAATCTTTCAAAGGTTTTAACAAATTTTTTAGGCTTTCTTTTAAAACATATAAACAAATAAAAGTGAAATATAAAACTATATAATGTGTCTAAGTATTAAGCAGACTGTCTGAATTCCTGTTCATTCGTTTACAATAATACAACTTTTTACAATTATTAACTTTATTAATTTAAATATAAGTTCAATGCAAAGCTAATTATATCTAAAAAGTCTTTAAAATTTTGGACATAATATGTAAAAGATGTCATGAATTTTTAATTTTCCATTAAAGAGAAATTTGCATTCCAAATATGCTTAATGTTTATTATTATTATTATTATTATTTTTATTCGATTTAGAAGCGTTGTTTGTAAGTATATCTTTATTTCATTTTTAAAAAGCTAAAATCATAACAATTGCCAATTTGTTATATTTAAATGAACATTCTAATGGAATTATTATTTTGCAATATGATTTGAGAAACTATGAAAAAATTAACTGAGAATAGTTATTAATTAAGCTTAAATAAGTATTTAAAAGTACTTGCATGATGATATTTAAAGTGGTAGTTAATTTATGCTTATCTTAAAACTTAATATTTTTTGCGAATTAAGAAAATTTTTAGACAAGTATATTTTATAGGAATTGACTAAGCCTTTCATTTTTAACGTAACTCATTGCAGTAATGATTTCATAAAAATGATACAGATGTAGCTTTAAAGTTCTTACAAAAACTAGATTTTTTTAAGGATTTTTTTCGCTTCAAAGTTAAAATAAATTTCTCTCTTTTGTAGCATATTTTATTCTTCTTTGACAAATTTGAAGGGATTTAAAGAGAAGTTTATGGTAAATTTTAATAATTTTAGTATATATTTCTCGTTTAAAGCGTATCTCATAAGAATCTAATAATATGTAGAATACTTTTATCTAGATATTTCAGTTATTTCGTAGAAATAATCAAAACTTAACAGTACCCTGGCATTAATTAAACATTTGCGTATTACTATATACTATTTGAACATCTTATATTGTTAAAATATTTGCAACAGTGAAATGAATTTGCTAACAATCAAGTGATATTTTATGTACTTTTAATAAAATATTAATGTTTATAAAAGACAAAATTTATTTATGAAATAATTTAAGAAATTTAATGTTGAATATTGAGAAAAGTATTGAAATTATCTGCAATTTTCTCTACATCAATGACAAAATAAACTGTGCTGTTATTTTTCAATAATTGCATATTTTTCTTTAATTTTTTGTTAAACGTTTTCTTAGATAATGGTTATTTCAAAGAACATTTCATATAGAATTTTATTTCGTGTAGATTTCTAGTTGATAGACTAAATGAAAAGAAACAAAATATAAAGTTTTGTTTACATTGATTTTAATTAGCTTACAAAAATAAAACTTATTACTTGGAGATATTTTGATCACAAGCAACAAGCCCGATTCGCAAAACAATTGACATTGTCTCTCTCAAAAATATTCATTTAATTTGCAATTTAAACCTGCTTTTTACCAAAATTATGTTTATATTTTTTACAAGTGCTTCATTACCATGCATGATACATTTTAAAATGTGGAACGTTTATTTCAATTTTCTATAGAAATCATCTTAAACAATAAAATACATCTTATAAAATTAATATTTTTTTTGTTTATTTTTTGCTTATACAATTAAAAGTAATTGACCGATATTTCCCTAATAACGTTTCTGATGAAATCTATGAAAGGACGGAGAGAGTAGCATCTTACCAACGAAAAACTAGCCGGTGTCGTAATCGAGTGGTACAGTGTATATTTCCATTTGAAAGAACTGTGATGTTTTAAATACTTTTAATATTCATTTCTTTTTGTATCCTTTATGGATACAGCACCGGACGTATAGATAATTTTTTTGAACTTATTTGTTATTAAATTAATTTCAGTAGACTAGAAAGTTTGGCTGAAAGTAATTACTGTGCTCTTAATTTAAGGTTATTTCTATAAAATAAAATCCTAAAGATAATTTTACCTAAAAAAGTTTAAATAATATTAATAATAATCTAAATAGTAGCAGATTTTTTTTTCCATATACGTGGGTTGTCCGTAAAGTATCCGAATTTATTTTATAACTAAAACAATGTAATGGATATACATACTTCAGTTTAATCCCCTTCAAATTATCATCCTTGAGAAGCAACATACTTAGCCCAACGTTGTTGTCACTCTTGGAAGCAGGATTGGAAGTCGTTCTTTGGAATGACCAACAGCTGTTCGATCGCTTTTTGTTTGATAGTCGTCATATCCTCAAACCGTCGTCCTTGAAGCGTTTTCTTTAGTTTTGGAAATGCGAAAAAGTAGTACGGAGCGAGGTCTGGCGAGTAGGGAGGTTTCACATTTCTAAAGCTAAAGAAAACGCTTAAAGGACAACGGTTTGAGGATGTGACGACCATCAAACAAAAAGCGATCGAACAGCTGTTGGCCGTTCCAAAGAACGACTTCCAGTCCTGCTTCCAAGAGTGGCAACAACGTTGGGCTAAGTGTGTTGCTTCTCGAGGACGATACTTAGAAGGGGATTAAACTGAAGTATGTATATCCATTACATTTTTTTAGTTATTAATTAAATTCGGATACTTTACGGACAGTCCTCGTACATATATAATATTAAAATTAGATATGTTTATAATATGATTTCTGAACCAATAACTAATATTCTTTCAGAACATTATTAGCCCCTATATATACGTAGAAGTTCTATAATAATATTCTATTGTTGTATATATATATATATATATATATATATATATATATTCTATTGTTACCCATACATATGTTCTATAAATTACTTTATACAAAAATATTTTTATTGAATTGCCATGATTATTATTATTATTTAATATTTTGCAAAAAGAAATAATGTATAAGAATAGTATACCATTATTTATTTCATATTTTATAATATTTTTAGAAATGTTAGACTTGTTAATTCCATAAAATATATTGTGAATATTCTTAAAAAAAATAAACTTTAAATAAAAATTAGATAAATTAACGACGGAATAAAGCAATGAAAATTGATATTTTTTCATATATAATAATCCAAAAATAAGAAATTGACAAATATTACTTGTGATACTTCTTAAAAAAAAAAAAAAAAAAAAAAAAAAAATATATAATTAAACTAACTTATACAAAAAAAAAAAAAAGAAGAAGAAGAAGAAGAAGAAGAAGTAAGAAGTATTAGAATTCTGTTACATAAACCTATGTACTTTTTTATTTATTTTTATTTTTTTTCTTTTAGTAAACGCTTCTTTTTCCCTTTCATTTTACTACAATATCGTTCCATTGATTCTACTGAACTTCGCTTTTATACCTTAATACCATGTGTTAATTAGAGTATAGTAATAACTATATTTATTTTGAATACAAAAGAATCTTTGAACTAAGGAAATGAAATGAATTCTAATTAAAGAAAGATACTACAAACTTTGTTACTTTTCTTTTGATCAAAGATGAATAATAGTGAATTAAAAAAAAAAAAAAAATGTTCTACTGTACCTTTAATTTTATCACTTTCAATTTTTTATTTGCTTCTTGATGCGTTAATTTATTTTTCAAACCAGAAATTACAATATAATTAATTAATTAAAATAATAATAGAAAAGGATTTTTTTTTTTTTTTTTTTTTTTTTTTATGGCATGCAAAAAATTTTCAGAAGTTGTAGAACTGTGAGAGAAGTATCAATTTATTTGAATTCAGGGAATATTCAGTTTTTTTAGAAAATCTTCATATTAATTTTTATTGTCTGATCATTTCTTTATACTTATTAAAAGGGCTTTAATCTTCTTTTATCTTATACTTCAATGATGTTTTTTCAATTTTTTAAAGTCACTATTATTTTTTCACAGAGAAAATCATTCTTTTACAAATAGCTCCAAAACGTTTTGTAAGACTATATTATTCTGTTTATTTAACAAATTATTTCATAACTACCAGTCATCACTCGCTTCGTCTGTTAATATTATACAACTGGATTAAAGAATAAATAAATAAAATAAAATAAAATAAAATAAAATTGAATCCTTATTCTTTTATATTCTTAGTTTTTCTTGCCTTCATCAGTGCCTTCCCGGCCTCTACTGTTATCAGTTCCAAGTTCCCACTTTCTGAATTTGTGTTTCAAATGGAAATTTCATTCTATGTGCTATCTGCTAACTGAACGATAGATAGAGCTGTCATTATTCAAAATTGAAACAGATTCATTCCCTGAAAACATGTGGCGGAACCAGACAATAATCTAGCTGAAAAAATTTAATTAATAAATAATAATAATAAAAGTAATCAAAAATTTGAAAAACAGGCTACAACGTGCATTAGTAGAGGTCAAAATTAAATTTGGTACATCCACGATCATTCGTTTGCTAAAAAGCGAACAATACACCTCTAAACTTAATTTTGTTTCTAGTCAGTTTCTTGTCATATTTGCGATTTAGGGTACTATAAAGACACTGAAAGATTTTCTTTTATCAGTTTGCATGTTTATTAATTATATGCAAAAAGTAATACATTGGCCTTTGGAGGATCGAAGCCAAGACCTTCGAGTTATTAGTCTAAAACTCTAACCAACTCAGCTAGTTGGCTACACGGAAAGTATTTTACTTTTACGTTTATATCTCTAGAGATAATCAGTTCAGAAATTTATCGATATTAATTATTTTTTAAAAAGCTAATCAAAATTTCGAAAATCAGGCTTCGAGGTGAATCAAGAGAGGTCAATATTCACCACCATTCGAAATTCTGTAGCTGTGCGATCAGACGTTTACCTTCAAAACGATGAACACACACATTCACACATCTTATTTTATTATATGTAGAGAAGAATACATTTTCTAACATAACGCGTTATAACTCTATATGGAACTAGTATGTTGTATCCATCACAAAACTTTCTTCCTTAATTTTCTATACTCAAATGCACTCACTATAAATAATTTATTAAAATTACTCTTAAAATTATCTTCAGTGATGAATGCAGATTATTTTTATACCAGAAAAGTGTCACACTAAATATACTGTGATAAACCGAGTGTTGACACTTGAGAACAAAAAATTTCCTCTTGTATAAAATTAGCTCTTTAATTAATTAATATTAAATTAAACATGAAGATGAATATATACAGTGATAAATTTATATACATATGAGTACCCATGTACTCATGTAATAATAAGAATAAACCAACGGAATAAATCCGTTACTCGGGCGCGCCAATTGCACCCTACGTTTCAGGCCGAAGGCCAAAGTCTTTCTCTCTGCGAAAATATCTTCTCCCGCTCACGGCGGCTTCCAAGGTTGGTTGGTTGCATAAAATAAACTTAGGAGTGGTTGGTTGCATGACACCCCCCAACTAAGATTGAGATACGCCAAGCGTATGAAAATCTGATAATTATTAACAACCAACTGACACATAAATATTTAAACACATGAAAATAAAAACAATGCCAAATAAATACTTGACAACAGATGTACAGAAGTCTTGGTACAATACCGGAACAAATATAGATATTTCAACACAAGAAATAAATGCAAAAATAAAATAGACAATTCAGAACAGACGTAAAGAAGTCTTGATATAATACCGGAACAAATATTTATAATACTAAACTCACACAAAAAAACTAAATTATTAAATAGAACAAAAGTTATTTGTAAATAACAAAACTTATTATTGGCATAGTCTCGACAATCCATCAGCGTTTTTCAGTTTTGCACCAGGGCAATGCGATATGTAAATATCATATCTTTGTAAAGATTGTGCCCATCTTTGCAGTCTAGCAGATTGAGGTGCAGTTTTTCGTAAATAAACAAGAGGATTATGGTCCGTTATAATCTCAATACGAGTTCCGAAAACATAATTTTCAAATTTCTTTATTGACCATACTACAGCATAGGCCTCACGTTCTATAGTAGACCAATTACACTGTACATTAGTGAGATTCTGACTAATAAAACTAATTGGACGTAGATTACCTTCATCATCTCTTTGCGAAAGACACGCACCGACACCATAGGAACTGGCATCACATTGAATGGTGAAGGGTTTATTTGGATCTGGAGTATAAAGCTTAGGAGCTTCGCACAACATTTCTTTAAGTTGTCGAAATGCTATCTCTTCCGTCTGTGTCCACGGTAAATTTTCCGGAACCTTCTTTTTAGTTAAATCGGTCAACGGTTTGGCAATTTCAGCATAGTCTTTAATGTAACTTCTATAAAAGTTAAAAAGACCAAGAGCGCTTTTTAAAGCTGTTTTAGTTTTCGGCGATTCAATATTTTCAATAGCAAGTAACTTTTCAGGATCAGGTTGATGTCGTCCAGATCCTATTACATGGCCTAGATATTTAATCTCTGATCTGCACAATACACATTTTCTAACATTTACGGTAAATTTTAGTTCGGTTAGCTTAGTTAAAATTGCATCTAAATGTATAAGATGTGATTTCCAATCATTAGAAAAAATCGCGATATCATCGAGATATGCTTTGCAATATTCGCGATGTTCATTCAGAGCTTCATTCATTATTTTCTGAAAACTTGCAGCCGCATTTCGTAATCCGAAGGGCATTACTTTCCAGCGATATTGAGAACGGTGTGTCTTGAAAGACGTAAAATCACGACTTTTCTCTTCTAAGGGAATTTCCCAATATCCTTTTAACACATCTAAACAAGTAATAACATGTGCACGACCGACTTCATTAATTAAGTCTGTAATGTTCTCCATAGGGTAATCAAAAGGTTTGGTTACCGAATTGAGCAAACGAAAATCTATACATAATCGTACACTTCCATCCTTCTTAGCTACGCACACTACTGGATAAGCTATTTCGGCTTCACTCGGCTCAATAAGACCTAAGCTTTCTAATTCTTCTATTTGTCTGTCAACTTCAGGTTTAAGTGATTCGGGTATTCTATACACATAAGGCTTTTTTCTTTCAGTACCTGGCATTAGACGAATTTTATGTTCCCCAACATTAGCAACCTGAACTTTACCCGAAAATAATGGTACATGCTTATGCAAAAGTTCGAGCAATTCTGTTTGTTTCTCCTTTCCTAAATGACTAATATCCACATCAAAGTCAGTTTTATTTTCCTTAATAGGGGTTGGGTGGATTTCTCCGAATTCACAGTCATCTTCAAAAATTCCACCTACCGTTTGTGCTCTAACATGGAATTTTCTTATCTTATTTACATGTACGTGTCGTATATTACCGTCAGGTAACTTAACTTTATACGAGTGAGGTTTAATTCTTTCTAAAATCTCACCAGGACCTGTCCATCTCGCATACAATTTATTAGTAGAATCCGGAATTAGTAAGTATACTAATTCTCCAATCTTGAATTCTTTCATTTCTTTGCGACGATTAAAATAATGAGCATAAGCTTCTTGCTTTTCCGCAGCAGTTAAAGATGCTAAATCGGCAGCTTTCTCTAAGTTAATTTTTAATTCTTGTAAGTAATCTACAGCTGTATTACTTAAATTGAGAGGTAAAGGGATTTCTCCTGACCACGTTGATTTTAAAACTGCTAATGGACCTCTAGCTTCGCGCCCATACATAAGCTTAAATGGAGAAACTCCTGTTGTACAGTTAGGAACTTCGCGATACGCGAAAAGTAAATACGGAATGTGTCTATCCCAATTTACGGGGTCAGTTCGTATTACATGATGAAGCATTTGTTTAAATACACGGTTGAATTTTTCAACAAGCCCATTCGAAGCAGGGTAAGCTGGAGTTGAGAAACGAGGACTTACTCCTAATCTTTTCTCAAACTCTTGTGTTAATTGAGACGTAAAATTAGTGCCTTGATCACTACATATCATTTCTGGGATTCCTGTACGCATAAATATTTCTAAAAGTGCATCACACGTGACCTTAGCCGAAAGGCTTCTTAAAGTATGACTTCGGGCCATCTCGAATGTTGGTCAATTAGACAAAGACAATATTTATGTTTTCTACCTGAGGGTGGCGCAATCTCTCCAATTAAATCGACACTCACTGTATGAAAAGGATAAGGAGGACGTACCACAGGCGTTATAGGTATTTTATCGGACGTTTTTTCCGGACTCCTCAACTGACATTTTTCGCAAGATTTACAGAAATTTTGTACATCTCTTATTAGGTTAGGCCAATAAAATGATAGTTTTATTCTCTCTTTTGTTTTCCGCATCCCTAAATGATTCCCGAAGATTGAGTCATGAGCTAATTTTAAAACACTTTCTCGATAACTCAACGGTAAGACCAATTGATCTACTGTTTCTCCACATATTTTATCTTTATGGAATAATAAATCGTCCTTAAGAAAATAATTATTTTTCTTTAACTCCGCTTCTTTAAAAGCAGTTTGTAACGATAAGCATTCTCGCTGCTTTTCCCTAAATCTACTAGCATCAGATAAATTATTAACATTGTTTTGTGAGCTCTCCCGTCGCCTATTTTCAATTTGATTATCTTTTGGTAAGTTAATCACTTTTTCTTTATTCGAAATCAAATAAACAGCTGCCTCTGAATCGCTATTATTTATTGAAGAAACAATCTTTTTTTTATTTATCAATTGCGATGGATAATTATGTGAACTAGTTTCTTTTTTATTAATCAAATGTTGCATTTCGTTTGACCTCGAAAAACTATCACTCTTAAATAATGTATTATCCTCTCCCGAAATTATTTTTTGATTACTACTTTCATTTTCGATATGTAACAGCGATGACTCATTTAAATTATTTTCATTTCCTGTTTTATAAACATTTTGCGGCGCCAACAGCGTATTAGAATTTTCTGGGATAAACAAATCATTTAATATTTCTTTTTGATTTACTAATGTATCATAGAAGTGTGGAGTGATTAAACATGGAACATTTAATTTGTCAGTTATTGCAAATAATGAATCCGCGTGTGTAAATATAAAGCTGTTAGGATTTTTATAATAAACTGGAATTACAGCTAATCTCGCCTCAACCATTTCTCGAAATGCAGATTCTAACATAATTTTGCCTTTGCTTTCGACATGAAGATCAGGGATTAGATCGCTATTTAGAACACAAATCTCAGTACCTGAATCGATAATTGAGGGAACCTGTTTACCTGCGATATAAATATTAACCTTTTGTAAGGGGTATAAATTAAGTTTTTCCGATTTTTCACATTTCTGTAAATGTTTCGACATTACGTGGGTCACTACAGATTTTTTCTCTGTCGCTTGTGCGTTACTTTTAGAGTTTTTTATTTCCTCACTTTGTTTATTAATTTTATCGAATCTGTTTCTACGATTCGGACAATCTTTAGCTACATGAGAAATATCAGAGCAAATATAACACTCCCGCTTAAAAGTAAAAGTCAATTTTATGCAACTCTACCGATGAAATGTTATTATTATTATTAATGAAAAATAAAAATCGACAACCCATTTTTAAATCATCACAGATCAATGGTTCGACCATTCGTTTTAAAAATATTGACGAGTTTTTCTGAAAGAAACCTATATTGAAAATAAACCCCTCTCGGGGGTGTACTCCCTCCCTGGGTGGGGCGAGTGGAGCGATGCTCCAACACATACAAAGTGTTTTTGTAGATATATACAAAGTTTTTTTGTAGATGACTATTTCTATTTTAAATAATTATTTTTAATTTCATAATTATTCATTAAAAAGATTACCATTGTGCACATTTATATGAAATTTCGCCCTGTATTGCCACGCTAAAAATGTAGAAGAAACGAGAGGACAACGCTACCTTTCCAACGATTTTCACCAAAGATTAAGGCCGTTAATTTACAGCAAGGGGCAGCTACATATTAATCGGTATCTGTGATCTGTATCTCTATCTATAAATCTGTATCTGTATTTGCAATTACATATCAATCTGTATCTGTAATATATTTCTACACTGAGCAATATATATACCATTTCCATCTAAAATGTATAAGTAGCCATTTTCTAAATCCTCAAACTAGAAATATAAATATCCGAGTTAGACGTATAATGTAAAAAAATAACTTGTATAGACGAAATGATCGAGAATTTCTAGTTTACACTTTTCTAGATGGCGAAACAATATTATGGATTTTTTTGTACTGCGAGAAATTCTCGCTTGATTTTCTAGTATTGGGTTATAAAACTAAATTATAACGATAATATAGGAAAATGCTTAAAAATTCTAATAGGGGATTTTTAAAACGCGCTAACAAAAAGAACTAGAATTTATAAGGATGACATGGAACTATTTTTACAAGAGCCACAGTTTAGATTCTAGATGTCAGCCACACAGCTTTTTCGCAGTGTATGCAGTAGTTCCTGAGATACAATTGAGAAAAAGATTTGTTTTATACACAGAGAGACGGAAAGACAGACAGGCAGACATTTTCTGAAAATGGTCATATCGTGTTCTTGACTTCTCAAAAAGAAAAAATTCATCGAAAACCCGACATCGAAAATTTTTACGAAACCTATACTTTCTTATATTTAATATAGAATTTAGACGAAATTGAATGTTAAATATTCTATTGAATATAGATGAAAGCAAAAATTAAAAATGTAGAAATCTTTTCATAAAAAAAAAAAAAAAAAAAAAAAAAAAAAAAATTACTTCAAATGTCAAACCTCTGATGCATAAAGTCATAGTCTGAAAACACAATCTGAAAATGTATACAGCTTTAAGAATAAAACTAAATAGAGAAAAAAACAGATTGACAACGGAAGATTTAGAATCTTACATATTACTGAAATGTATTTGTATAAAAATTAATTTTAACAACGATATTTAAATTATTCAGTTATTAAAATTTTTATTGAAATGTTTGGAAAGATTAAATTAAATGTATAATAATTAAAATCAATTTAAACATAGATTTAATTGACTACAAAATTATCTAGAGTAATCCATAATAATAATAATTATTATTAAAAAAAAAAAAAAAAAAAAAAAGTTTAATTTTTTAAATATTGTTTCAAATATATTACTGCAAAATTTCTTCTTAAGAAAAATAAATTTATTTATGAATTCTTCCTCATATTTCAGGATTGTTCTTTTCTTTATATCTGGGCTGATTTTCCTTTTTAATACGACGCTAATTAGAGTGTAATTTTAATTGGATCTATTTTAAGTACCAAAGGACTTAAAAGATAAAGTGAAGAAATGAATCCTAATTAAAAACTGCCCTTATTTGGTGAGGCAATTTTCCTTTCGCGAAGTTATTTTGTAAAAAAAAAAAAAGCATTGTTAATAAAGTTGAATTGTTATTCCAGATATAATTTTATAGTAATATTTTTGAAAATGTGTACCATTTTTTTTGTTAAAATTTTTAATTAAAAAAAAAAAAAAAAAAAAAAAAAACAGGAATAGAAATGAAATTAAACTATTTTAAAACGTATATAGGAATTCTCTGTATCAGTTTTTACAAAAGAAATAATTTGGTGTTTATCTCACATGACTTTCTCTTACTTTAAATTTAATACTATAAATACAGGTTGCAGATTAAAAGGTAAGATAACGAGTACTGTTATGTATACATGTGTTGAACAATTCAAATTAGGCTTCGGAAGAATTTTATATGATAATTAGTTCTGTGTGAGGGGTGACCCCCCCCCTCCCCGTTTCATTGATGTACCTACATTTATATAGAATTTAATTCGGTTATTAAAAAATAATTCTGTTTAAAAAAAAAAAAAATTATTAAAATTATTATTTTAAAAAATTATCTTTTATAATAATGCAGACGGTTTCCATATTGGAGAAGTAGTATAACACTAAATATAAAAAAAAGTTGAATTTATTCTCAATATTACATTTAAAAAAAATTGTTTGTTAAAAATTAAAAAAAAAAAAAATCAATAACTTTATTTTAAATTATCGCAGATCGATGGTTCAACCATTCGTTTTAAAGGTATTGGCGATCTCTTTTGAAAGATATCCATCGTGGAAATTTACTCCCTTCGAGGGGGGAATCGGGGAGAGGCGGGGCTCCTACTTACACAAAAACAATTTTCGCAGTTGACTATCTCTATTTCAAAAAATATATTTTCGTTTCATTTGGTTTAGTGCAGTCTATAGATGTTAAACTCTACTTGCCTGCAATTTCCCCTACAGACGTAATGTATTTGAATAATTTTGAGTGTCCCTTTACACGAACCATTTGCTTCATCTCAACGAAAAGCTTACTGTAGCATCCCTATATGATACACATTTAGAATACCGAGTTTGGAATTTCTGCTACAATTGGTTCTTGAGATATTCTGATAAAAGACACACAGGCATCCATCCACACAGACCATTATTTAAAAACATGATTTTCGTATTCAGGGGACCTCAGAACATGTAAATATAACAAAAACTCATGTTCGAAAATTTGACCCTAAAACAATACTTTCTCGACCCTATGGGTAAGAGAAAGTAAAAATAAAGAAAAATATTAAAAATCCTTCTTATTTGAAACTTGTGTTACCTCCTAAATACTCTGCATAAAAAAAGTAGACGGACACTTCTTAAAACCCCTTAAATTTTTAAAACCCCGTCTTTGTTTAAAAGGAAATGTCAATTAAAATTCTTTAACATATTTATACTTATAAATCTTCATATTTTTCACAGACAAATAAAAATATTCAATTATTTATAATTTTAATGTAGGGAAATGCAGAAAAGAGATAAGATATACATTTGCAAAATCTTTTTTTTTTATTTTTTTTTTTTTTAAGTAAACGGACACTGATCAAAAACTGCAATTATCTAAGTGGGTGTTTCTTGCGGAACACCAGTTTTGCATGTACATGTACATTTGGCACTTTGCCAATTGCTAACGTGCTTGACAAGATGGTTTTACTAGTTAAATATCTTGGAGATGAATGCGTCATGCCACGAGGAATTCCTCTAAGTAATTACCAGAAAGGACAGATTATAGCGCTGAAAAATGTTAATAAAGGAGTCAGAGAAATTAGTTGGCTACTTCTAATAAGCAAAAGTAGCATCAGCGATTTTCTGCGTGCTCCTGAAGCCCATGGCGTAAAGAAAAAGAGTGGCTGTCCAAAGAAACTTTCATTTAAGACCAAAGAAAAGTTTTTACTGAGCTGAAAAAAACTAGAGCATCAATTCCCAAAGTTCGAATAAGCACAGGAATTATTAATGTAACTTCTCAGACACTTTATAACTACATTAAGCACTCAGAGCTTTTTCAATATACGAAGAGAAAACATCATCCATGCTGGATGGATCACCACGTGACAGAATGCCTACAGTGGGCTCACAACCATATGTCTTGGACTACAGAATGGATATCTGTAGTTTTTTCAGATGAGAAAAATTTAATTTAGACGGGCCAGATGGATATCAATTTTATTAGCACAGTTTGGAGAAAGAAGACAAAGTGTACTCTACTCGGCAAGTTGGTGGTGGTGGCGTGATGATGTGGCTAGCTGTTGGCTATGATGGAAGGACAAATTTAGTGTTCCTAAGTAAGAAGCATACTCACAAAGATTATAATGTAGCACTAAGCAGTGAGCTTTTGCCATTTGCGTGTGATCTTGGAGGAGAAAACTGGATTTTCCAACAAGATGGAGCGCCAATACACACCGCTAACAACGTTAAAAAATGGTTTCATGAGAACAACTTCAATGTTTTACCCTGGCCAGCAAAGAGTCCGGATATGAATCCTGTAGAAAATATTTGGGCTATATTTGTTCATAAAATTTATGAGGGTGGACGGCAGTATGAATCAATTCATCAGCTCAAAGAAGCTCTTACAAACATTTTGGAAATTTTCTGTCAAAAAAAGATTCAGAATCTCATTGATCCAATGCCTAACAGAGTATACAAACATTTTAAAGCAAATGGGAAACGAACCCCTTACTAAAAACGTTTTATTTTAGAGATACAATATGTGTCCGTCTATTTTTTTTAAAGAAAAATTACAATGCCAACATGCACCATTTTTGTTTCCTGAACTTTTCCACTACAGAATTCAAAAGGATTGAATCTATATCTAAAAAATAACAATATATGATGTCTCAAGAATATAATTATATTAGAGAAATGTACCTCATATCTCTAATTAAAGAAATAAACGTCTTTAAAGTATTACAAGTAAGTGTCCGTCTACTTTTTTTATGCAGTGTATTTCCATGTTTTAGTGCACTCTGTGACATTTTTCGAAACATATATAACCAAGTGTTTCTGAAAAACACATTAATTTATGTAGCAAATCAATTTAATCATTTTTTTAACCGTTACTTTAATAATTTTAATAATTTTCATTATTTAAATGATAATAATTGCATTTATTATAAAATTTACTAGTCAGACATTTTTGCTTATAAATTTACCGAAACGATGTATGAATTATCTTCTGGTTAGTCTTATAGTCCAGTCAATAGGTACGTAAAAAAGGGCTTACCTAGCAAAAGGTGGGGTAGAAGATTTTTCTTTTTTAATTTGTACATATTAGTGTCAATATGAAAAAAACGATTTATCCAACATGGTCGACCCCGGGAGAATTTTTGTCGGCTGAAAAACCTTGAAAATTTACTACTTTTTTGGCTTTTTTTGAAATATCTCAGAAATGGCTGAATTTAGCAATATTTTTCTATTATAAAGTTTAAAGAAGATTAAATTTCCTACAATTTTCTTCATTACAACTTTTTTGTAGTACTAATAGCAAGCACGTTACAGCCTCTTGAAAGTCGGCATTTTTCCTCAAGCTAATAAAATATAACTCAAAGAAATGAGTCAGTGCATGAACGTTTATTAGAAAACGGAAAAAAAAAGAAAGGACATATTCATCTGTCTGACCTTAGGAAATGATACCTGCTTCGTAGCAAAGGAGGTAAAAAAAAAAAAGAAAACTGCCCCCCCCCCCTTTCCTCCCGTCTCTTCCCATCTTGTAGTACGCTGCCTCGTCTGAGCGTCTACCTCTATTAATCAGTTCAGTTAGAATGTGTGAACATACTTTTTCAACCCATGAGCGTTTTCTATTACAATAACCGAAGTGTTTGTTTTATTTACGAAATCAGTTTGAATAAAGGTGAAATAAAGATTCTGAAGGAGAAAGGTATACAAAAAATCTGCAAAAGTGCATGCAAAACGTCAAAATGAAGAACATCGGTGTTTTTTGATGAACCTACAACAAGTAAGAATTCACAATGCCTGTCACAAACGATACGTCAATGGACGAATGATTGCAGCATATGTACGGCGTCATACAACTGGTGATAGAGCTGGTCCAAACTGTGCGGCTCCATATTTTCCATCAAGAACTGAAGGTTTCAGTTTTAAAGATCAGTGTTTTTCGTGTGGAGAGGGGATACTTGAAGATTTCTTTAAAAAACAGGAATGACTTCCTGAGCATGAAAGAAATTTTATGCATCATGCTATGAAACTGGTGTGAAAGAAACATTTGTAAATGGTGTCGAAAATCGTGGGGATGAGAGAAGAAAAAAAGTACTTGAATGCATCGGAGATGTAAAAGGTTTAGTTGCTATAAATGCTGGGTATCACAGGTTTTGTCATCAAAAACTGCATTGGAGGCCTAAAAGTGAGATGAAACGAGGATATTACCGTGCAAGTAACACTGATGAGGCAATGGAATCAATTTACTCCTACCCTGAAAACGACTCGGAGGAGTGCCAGTCTCATAAAGTATTTGATGAATAAAATAGAGGGTGATTTTCGTCCTGGCATCAGATCGGTTACATCGCGCTTTTGCAAAAAATATGGTGAAGATGTTTTAATAGCCGAAACTGCCAACAAGAAAGCAGTTTGCTTCCAAAATGTTGGCTATAAAATACTCAGTGAAACTGGTATAGTAACAAGGACTCTGATCCTCAACAGGAAAATGTCGAACTAATTTCATCATTTGACGAGGCTGAAGAAGATGATAAGCTATTCTAAGAGCTTATATAATTACTGCAAGACGGAGAGGAACAATTTGAGGACGACACACCTTCCTTCTACCTCTAATGACTATTGAAATGTAAGAACCCGGGTTTCAAAATAACCACGAAGAAAATAAACATGTATATTATACATTAATGTACGTTTCTTTATTTGTTTCAAGGCTAAATGAATCTCCCTATAATTTGCATATAAAGTTAAATTTCTACAATTTACCTTTGTAATTATTTGCTATTGTTCTTCAAACAAGTTTGCCTATTTAGGAAGTTCATTTAAAATTAAGATTGTGTCTTGTTATTATCATTAATATTAATATAGCAGTTATTAATGTTTATTACAACATTATGTATTATATCTAAATATCATTAACGTTTTATAATATAATTTATAATAAATAGTAGAATTAAAATATTTATGTATTAATGCACTGAGTTTTTGCTTACTAGCCCCCTAATATTTATTCATTTACATTTATATACAAATATCTTTTATTTTATTTATTTTTCTTTTTATGTCTTTGTGTGTGTATTATGTGTTCCAGTGATAGAATACTATACATTGGCAGTTATTGGAGTCTGATGATGACTAATGTTGTTAGGTCAGAATTGTCAGTGCGTGGCCGGAGGGGAGAGAGAGAGAGTTAGTAAAAAGGAGAAGGGAAAAATTAAAAGAGAGCAAATTTGTTATCTGTCGTCCTTAGTGAAAAAAAAAAAAAGAAATGATCGCCAATTTATCAGGCGAACATATTTAATCCCTTTCAAAAATCACGATTATTTTAACAAGGCATATGTTAAGAGAACAATCAAGAATATAAAACAGTATTTCTTACAATATATATTGTAAAAAAATACATCTGACGTGTATATTTCCGTATTACGTTTTTGATCACCAAATCCAAAAATCCCAAGGATGACAGATATCACAGCTATACCCTTAAAAGTTGTTAAGCTTTCTGTAAATAAAGCTTCTAATTCTAATAATTATTGTAGATTATTTATAAGGAGAAATGCGCTTTTTTTACGAAGTTGGGAAATCTGTTTATTTTCAAGAAACTGTTACGCGCTTGCTATTAGTACTACAAAAAAGGTGTAATGAAGGAAATTGTAGGAAATGTAATCCTCTTTAAACATTACAATAGAAAAACATTGTTAAATTCAGCCATTTTTGAGATATTTTGAAAAAAGCCAAAAAACTAGTAAATTTTTGAGGTTTTTCAGCTGACAAAAATTCTCCCGGGGCCGCCCATGTTGGATAACTCGTTTTTTGCATATTAGTACTAATATGTACAAATTAAAAAAACAAAATCTTCTACCCCACCTTTTGCAAGGTAAAATGTATTTATTGACTGGACTATTAATAATTTAACAAATATTATTTTTATCTTATACTATTAAGTGAGCAATATGTGTATATTTCACTGATCTCGAAAACGGTAGCTCGGACAGTCACGAGATTTAACACAAAGGTGCCCCTCGAAGAGTCATTGTGCACATCAAAGTCAGATTTTCGAATTTTCGATTAGTTTTTTCTTAATTAATTAAAATGTAAAAATAATAACCTTCTAATTTCTGATAAAAAAGCCATTTAAATTTTAACATTTTATCCATAATTTAATTGTTGCCAATTTTTTTTTCGACAAAATAATAATAATAAAAAAAAAAAAAAAAAAAAAAAAAAAACGCACATTTATTTAAAATGAGGAAAATAAATCAGAAAGATTAGAAAATAAATTAGAAATATCAGTCGCATCGTTACAAATAAAATACCAAATGAAAGGGAAAATTTTTGTAAATGCGATGCATTAAACAGCTTATCAATCGGATGATTAGTTTTTTCTTTATAATTAGAATGTGAAAATAATAACCTTCTAATTTCTGATAAATAAGTCATTTAAATTTTAAAATTTTATCTATAATTTAATTGTTGCCAATTTTTTTTTTCGACAAAATAATAATAATAATAATAAAAATGTACATCTTATACAATTAAGTGAGCAATATTTGTATATTTCACTGTTCTCGAAAACGGTAGCTCGGACAGTAACGAGATTTAACACAAAGGTGCCCCCCGAAGGGTCATTGTGCACATCGAAGTCAGATTTTCGAATTTTTGATTAGTTTTTTCTTAATTAATTAAAATGTGAAAATAATAACCTTCTAATTTCTGATAAAAAAGCCATTTAAATTTTAACATTTTATCCATAATTTAATTGTTGCCAATTTTTTTTTTTCGACAAAATAATAATAATTTAAAAAAAAAAAAAAAAAAAAAAAAAAACGTACATTTATTTAAAATGAGGGATTAGAAAATAAATTAGAAATATCAGTCGCATCGTTACAAATAAGATAGCAAATGAAAGGGAAAAATTTTGTAAATCCGATGCATTAAACACCTTATCAATCGGACAATTAGTTTTTTTAAATTAACTAAAGTATGAATTTTAGGTGGCAACAGCAGAAGATTGTATGGAAACCGTTAGGAGAAAAAAAAATGAAAAATCTGCTTCACATTAAGTCACATGATTTTTAAGTGGGATTAAAAATTGCAGTTTTCAAATTCTTTTAAATTTTCTCTCACGAACACAAGTTATATAATGTACAAGACCCCACAAGACCAACTTGCATTTCAAATTTCATCAATTATTTTGGTTAATAAACAAAAGTTACATTTTTTTTCAAATTCAGTTTTATTCTATCTTCGAAAAAAATTATGTGATCATAGATAGAATAATATATATAGATCTATCATCCCCATATTATCGTGCAAAGATTTTTGATGCCGAAAAAAAAGCTTTGGAATCAGCCATTAAGTGGTATTGAAGGAAAAAAGGAAAAAAAGAAGAAGAAGTTTGAAACTATATCTGGAGCTTTTCATTCGCTTTTAGTAAATAAATTATTCATGAATTTTATTTGCTAAAACGTTCGTGTGTATTCCCGTGTGTATTCACTCGGGGAAAGACTGCCATATTTTAGTAAAATCGCCGTCTTTTCCCGAGTGAAAAGGAATCATTTTTTTCTCCCCAATGATCAATCTATATATTATTACGATATCTATGTGTGTGATACGATACATTAATAATTTGGGTTTTAAAAGATTTTTAAATAGATTATTTAAACTCTATGAACCATATTTTTATTTTATCAGTTTCATTAACAGATCCTGCTGGGCGATTTTTTAAATTTTGGTGTTGAAGTACACCGAACGTTTTTCGACAAGAAGTTTAATATAGCAACAGCCATGTTAATCTAAGTAGCGCATCAAACATATAAAAACATAAATGATTTATTTTTACACAAAATTTACAGAACACGTGCAGTTTTAAAGAAAGGAAATTTATTTCAACAAGCACTATTTTAAACCTAAAAAGCATTAAAAATATAAGCAGAATATAAAGGATTCTTATGTATAAACAAAAAAGAGTCTGATAAAATTATTAGCAAAATAATCTTACCCTTTTCACACAAAAAAAAAAAAAAAATCCATCGCTAATATGGCGACAAAAATTCAAAAGTCACCAATGGAGCGACATAATAAAGTTGTGTAACACGATAATGTTTACCTATTTATTTATTTTTTTATATAATAATCACTATGCTAATTTATCATACAAACAAATGAGCCTCTGTGTGTTACTGCACTTGCACGCTGTCGAACAGAAATATTTGAAAAATTCAAATTAATATTTAAATAAATAAATAAAAATATGTTTAATGGGAAATATATGTAACCATAAAAAGATTAGTTGACTAAAATACGGCAGAAATAGCGCTCATAGCATATTGTTACAACGGATTAAGTCTTATTGTTACTATGGATTATGTCTAAGATGGTGACAAAAATTCAAAAGCCGCCAAAGAGAACTATATTAAGGCTGTACTATCAGGTTTACAACCCATGAATTATCTATAAACACAAAAAATTAATTGTCTCATGCGACAGACGTAGCCGGTCACAGCATATTGTAATATTTGGCGTGAAATTGCTGTCATTAAATGGTTGATTGGATAAACAAAATAAACATATGAAATAACGTAAAAGCAAATATTATGTTGTCTAAACCCAGTTACATTTGAGTCCAGTCCATAGTGTTGTTCACATGTAACTGGGATTCAAATATAAAAGGGAAACTCCAATTTTTTCGATACTATCTATTTCGAAACTGTTATATAATAAGCACCTAAATGGAAGCTCATTGGTAAACTATTGTCGCAGGTAATAGGGACAAGCGCCCGAGTTGCAGTGGATGACCAAATCGCTGCCGAATGCAGCAGGGACCTGGAGCGAGCTTTTCAACAATTTCAGTAATTTATTTTATTTTTATAAAGCTATATAGAAAAGAGTTTCCTTTAAATTTAGTGGCCAGCGAAGCGGGCAAAGCCTGCTAGTATTTCTTTAATTAAACAATGTTCGTATGAATAACGTATTTTGCTTATTTAACATAATTAAATATAATATAGTTTGGAAAGTATTTAAACGCATTTATTGCGACATAATATAATTTAATTTAAGTAAATAACATAAAAGGCAAAACATAAAAGGCAAAAATTTCTCTTCCCTAAATGTGTGCTGTAAAAAAAGGTGAAGAGTAAGATTCCGGTAATGATTTTATTTTTCTCAAAATGTAGACAGTTAATTCGACTAAACCTTATATAAAATTTAATTTTGTTAAAAAAAAAATATATGCATCTCTAAATTTCATGGATGTTTTGATGTCTATAAACAATGATAGGTTTTTTGCCACTATCTTCAGAAAACCTTCTTTGTCTCTTTTACCCCTCTTGCTTACTATCTTCATCCTTCTCAACAAAAGCTGTTTGCCCATAGTGTACGACCAGTATGACGTAAAACTCACCCACTTGCTTACTGTCACAAAGAAATCAGCTCCTTTTTCTATTCATATATTCATGGCAATTATTCTGGAATTTTTGATTGTTGTTTAAAAATTTTATTTACTATTTTTCAACATCAACTTCATAGTTTGTTAGTCTCCGTACATGTTACTCACAATAAATAAATAAATAAGAATAAAAAATGAAACCATAAAGAAAACGGACCACGTTTAAAATATTATTTATTATGCAAGTTGTAACCATATAAAATTTTATTATTACACATGGAATTTTTTTTTTAAAGTTATTTGAAATTTAACGTTTTCTTAACTTGGCAATATAGTAGCACGAAATACACTCGACTTGTGTCAACATTTCCCTAATGAATAATACCTCACAAATTCTCCCTTGAATAAGTTTTAAAACTTTGTTTACACTCTTAGCATAAGACAAAGGTTATTTACGCATACTAATAATTTAATTCTTTTTTTCATATTATATAAAAGATTATATTTTTGCATATTTACTGTATTGACAAAAGGATTTTAGTTTCTTTTTTATAACAATCTTTTTTTAATAGTTTAGTATGTAAAGAAAAATAAATAAATAAATAGTTAAACAACTAATATGTATTTTTTTGTTTATCATCAATACGTGTATAATCCTTTTTTGACAATTTGACCTATATTTTTTTTTTCTATTGTTTTTTTATTCAAAGAAGAATTTTCACGTTTGTGAATTATTTACAAGAAATAAGAAAGTGCTTTCTTCGAACTTAATGGACTAAATCCATTCTCCTTGAAAGGAAAGTGAATTTTCCTATTTTCAGTTGAGACATCTAAAATTAAATTTTAAATGTAGCTCGAATAAAAAACATTTGTTAGTGTATTTTTACATGTACGCTTATATAACAGAAGGTACAGGATAAATATTTTACTGACGTATTTGTTGGTTCGTTACCTTTCATGGGTAAAATTTTGAACCATATATTATAAATATATATATATAAGTAAATATATATTAATAATAATAATGACCCTCATCTGTCATGAACGATTCCGGTTTACACCGCTTCAAAACATAGACTTTTGGAAGCCATTTTTTTTTCCGTTTGTTCAAATCAACTTACGGAAACATACATATCATTTTCATACATGTTTTGTATCGCACAAATTCTTATTTATTTCCTGTAAAACCTTGAAAAACTATTCAATTGTAATGTTTAAATGTCTAAATTAAATATAACGGATCACTGGCTATTATAAACATGAACCTATAAATAGAATTATGTAACTTCATGATTATAAACAACGCAATACCAAATAAAAACAAACCAAAACTGTTGCCATTCAGAAAATACAAGTTCCAAATGGACAACTCTTTAATTCCGAATGAACGACTCTTTGACTGTTTCATTAAAAAAACGCTTAAAATATTTCTAAAACATATTAAAGCCTTAAAAATCTTAAAATATTTGTAAAAACGTATTAAAGCCTTTAAATATTTTTATCAAGCTTCATTGTTTGTTTACATTGTAAGGTATGATTGGCGCCGAGTTTAGTACGTAAATGCCGCCAGTTGATATTAGTTTTGAAATTAGTGTAAAGTGATAGTTGGGATAGAATATTTGGTTGGGCAAGTAAAAGTCACCAGTTGAAATGAGTATTGAAAGTAGAGTAGTCTAAGGTGATAATGTCGAGTCAAGGTAAAATGTTCGGTTGAGAATGAGAAAGACCCTAGCTGGATCCTGGATATTTTGGCGATTGTGTGGGTGAGATAGCTGGTTGGAGGTATCGAGTAGAGGTGAGTTTGGGTTAGCATGGAGTGTCTGTAGTTATTGAATAGTTAGATGGAAAATTTAAAAACAGGATCTACGATCGTCTTAAAAAAGAGTATTTTGGTAAAATGAAGTGACTCGTGTTTTCTTATTATGAGGACTTTAAATACGCAAGCGAAGTGAGGACGTCACTGGCCGTTCGTGGATACAAAAAAAATATTTCCTATGTTAAACGCCCAATGGATTTTTCGTAAAAAAAATATTAAAAATCGAAGGAAATTATTTCCCGATTTTAATCCCCATATTTAGGTATAGATATGTATTAGTTATCATGTGCATACGTTAGATTAAGTTGTTTTTGTTCTAAATTTGATAAAATTTGAATTTTAAATTTCAAAACTCTAGATAAAAAAAAAAATGGCAAACTTCCATATTCCATTGAAAACATAAACATTTCATTTCAAAGGATGATATTTACCCAATAAATATCCAAATAATATACTAATTAAAAGGAAAATGATAAATATTCTATCATAATTTGAAGTGAAATTTGTTTCCAAATGTCTAAATAAAGTATCTGATATAAGATACTAATATGTTGCAGCGGAATAGATTTGATATCGGTCATCCTTGGCAGAAAAAAAAATTAATATATATATATATATATCGCCAAATTATCTGGCGAATATAATTTAATTCCTTTCAAAAATCATGGTTATTTAACAACTTATATTAAGAGAGTAATGAATAATATGAACAATATTTCGCAAAATGCATATTACGAAAATATACATCTGGCATGTATATTTTCGTAGTACGTTTTTAATCGCCAAATACAAAAACGCCAAGGACAACAAAGTTTTGAAATTTAAAATTAAAATTTTGTCAATTTGACAGCAAAATAACTCAATTTAACACATTCACATGATAACTAATACATTTATATACCCAAATATGTAGATTAAAATCGGGAAATAATTTTTCTCGATTTTTAATAATTTTTTACAAAAAATCCAATGGGCGAATAACATAGGAAATCATTTTCTTGCATCCACGGACGGTCAGTGACGTCACACTTCGCTTACGTATAGAGCACTTAATGGAACACTGGATGTGTTATTGCTGTTGTGTTGTCGGGCCTATATTTTTTGTCAACCAGCAGTTTTTTTTTATTGTCATTCATATTTATTAATCGGGTAGAATTTTTTTAATTTCAGAACGAAAATTATAAAATATCGAAACACATTTGATTTATAAACAAAAATTGAAAATACATTTGAATGATCACGTGGTAACCATCCGCGATTGTAATGAAATTCTCGCCTTCTGGTGGGATAAGGTGAAATTACAATTAACATGGTTTAATTCAGCTTTCATCAAGCCGCCATTGCTTGCGGATATTTAGTTTCAAATATATTTATTGAATAAAAATGAATAAATCCGGTAAAAAAGATAACACATACTGTTGTGTGCTACAGTGTAACTCCAAAGGATCAAGAAATCCAGAATTAAGCTTCCATTTATTTCCAAATGACAAATTTAAAATTTCAGTTGCTTCGGCTAATGGAAGTAAAGAATTATTCAGATGATTTGAAACTAATATTTGTTCAACTTCAGTTAAAAATCTACTTCTGATCGAACTTTGAATAAACTGAAATATTTTTTTTTTTCCAAAAGCAATCAATTTTGCATGATGTAATGGCGGAGAAATTATAGTACGAATATTAAGTAGAGTAACAAAAAGAACAATAATAAATACACGTGGCTATTATATTTACTAACAAGAAAAGCTGAAAAAGCGCCATCTATCGATCATTACAAACGCGGATCGTGATCTAAACATTGTTTTCAAGATTTATCGTTCACATTCCGTCATTTTTGACGGGGTTATATACTAGTATATATATAATAGCGTTTAACCCTGGTTAGACTACAAATTAAAACTAATAATAATAATAACAGTAATAATAAATAAATAAAGCTTTAGAAAAAAAAAAAAAAAAAAAAAACTTTTATCTCCTTTGTTTTACCGTTTTACCCTTACGATTTTCTCCCCCCCCCCTCCCTTTTTTTTTTTAAATCAAATAACAAAATAACATGCTTAAAAAAAAAAAAAAGAAAAAAACTTTCTTTTTTTAATGGATTTTCTTATTTCAGTTTTGTCTTCCAATATTGATTTTCAAAGATGCTGGATGTTGATATTTATATAATGGAAACAAAAAGCTTAATGGGATTTTTTTCACTGCTTCAATTAAATTATTAAAACTTTATAAAATATTTTTTAACATTTTTTTTTTCTTCAAAAGTTTCTTTGTATATATTTTAGTATTAAATGTAACCTAATTTTAAATTTATGAAACATTTTCGTATAAATATATTTTTTTAAATGTGCTTTAAGCACTGATTCATTATAAATGCATAATAACAGCCTTATAAGACACTGTTAATAACAACTCACATCTAATTTTTAGTATGCCTCTTACGCGCATTCACAATTCGTGTCACACAGAGCATTACAGCAACAATAAAAAGTCGTTTTTTAATACAAAGTTTTCATAATTAGCTATTCATATGTATTTTGAAAAACATAAAATTTTATAGTGTTATAGAATAGATGAAAACTTTTTATATTGCTCTGGCAAGCGTTAATAGTTCATCTCTATTATAATAAATCCACTTTGAACAGATAATTTCGTATTTCATTTGTCGATAAACCATCAATGATTTTTGATTATAAAGTTATCCAAATTTAAGTATGTGTATACATGACGAAGGTTTTCGTCAACGCAGTAACCCAGTTTCATGTTTAAATTTGCCGTGACGAAGTTGCTAAAAAAATCTGTTGACTTAAACAATCCTTTGCAGATCAAAGAAGAAGAAACAATTAACTAAACTGATATTTATTGACAGGTTTCTAAAAACAATCTTCTTCAAACATGAATTACATCTTTTTTTTTGAAGCACAGATGAACTTACCAATCTCTAACGGAAATTGGGACGAGGAGGAGAGGAGGAACACAAAAACTTTACGTGTTACTCTGACCGAGTCTCAATCGAAAAGATTACCTAAATCTGCCAGCCACAGAGAGCTTAAAATTGCAACCCCAAAAATTGGCATCCTTAATATTCAGCCAAAAGAATGCCAAGCAGTTTCTTTGTCCTTCTAACATATTAATACAAAATTTTTGAATATATAATGTCGTTATAAAGTTAGATCGATTTGACATTGAGAAGCAACGCCAAATGTCCTTCAACTCTCAACGTACATAAAAAGGCGACGCTTAGATCGCAAAAAACCATTATAAATCTATTTTTAGAATTATAATGACCCGCTTGAAATAATAATAGGTATTTAACGTAAACATACAAGGGTAATAAACATGAAATGAAATGATTATTTTATTTTATTAATACCTGTATATGCTAGAAACAGGTTGATAACGACTTTTTAAATTACCCTCTGAAAATAAATAATTATAGCTAAATTGATTTAATCGATTCGGGGAAATGTATAAACAAAACTACTTTTCAAAAACCCCGATATAAAAATTGCTTTATTTTATTATGAGAGTAATGCGTTTGTAACAAAAAGGACAAAGAACACAAATTTTGATTTCTAAATAAAACGGGAAATTCTATATAATTAATTAATTGAATTAGATAAATTTAAAAAGATTTTTTTATTATTTTATTAATCCCTCCTTCTTGTTATATATTAAATTTGAATAAATAAATAAACTTTTAAAGGACATATGTGTGAGAACACTCACACATATATCTCCCCTTCGACTAGCAAAAAAAAAAATATATAAGTTCTCCTCGCCTCCTGTATAGAAATGCATATACAAACAATAATATTCAAAAGCACTTACCAATGACATACAATTAAAAATGATATTACATTATAAGTAAAAATTATATGAATGCTTAAAAATGAACAAACAAAATATGTGAAATATAATTACCAATTCAAAAACAAAAGAAAAATTTTACACATATTTCAAAAAAAAAAAAAACAGTGGAACCAAAAAATATATATGTCATGACATACGCAAAAAAATGGCCTCTATAAAAAATTCCAAGCTGCAGTTCCATATTGTTCATATTGTCTTTTTTTTTTATATGCCACAAAAATTTCAGCTGAAATGTTTTTCTATGAAAGAGTCTCTTTTTGATATACTCAGCAAACAATGCCACAGTAACAGTCACTAACGTTAGATTTTTACATTCAAAATATTAAATTTTCACACTAATATGTATAGTGAAATAGAGAAAAAAATAATATAAATTACACATATGCATATATATTGTTGTAATGACTAAAGGTTCCAGCATATTATTGTAATATTTATTTGTCCAACACCTTGGTTACACACATTGGTCAACGTTAAACAAAATTATGTACAAAAAAATAAATAAAAATAAAGAAACAGAAAAGTTTTCGTGTATACCACACAGGAAAGATTTTAAAAAGGACGCCATTGGCAGTCAAAAAAAACAATCTTCCCTTAATCCTTACAAAAATGTAAGTGTAATGATGTTAACTTAAGGCTAACATCATAGCGGGACAGGGCGTGTTGAAAGACCTGCACTGTTAGGCACAGGCCTCCGTCCCCCAGCAGAGTCCACAGACCCCTGTAGGGACACCTCACAAAACCGATTAATTAAGTGTCATAAATGTTGAAAAATTAATGTCAACAAAAATATAGATTCTCATCACATATCCAATGTTGCTCTCCCGGGAGAACATTTTGAACGAGACAACATATATCTAGGATGGGGTAATAAATAAGTAAAAGAAAACAAATTGATAAAATTTTGAGTGATGAGAGGGAATGCCAAAATAATAAAAAAAATTCAGACTGGATATTGAACAAACCAAACACATGTTGTACACCAAAAATCAATTGGAAACTTATAAAATTTAGCTGTATGTATACTGTTAACACTATTATCATTAATAATTAATTTCTTATGAACTTAATCTATATTCCAATGAAATATCTCTATTAAATATATTTCAAATATCTTACTTTTGTTAAACCTTCACCCAATAAAAAGATATAGTAAACATTAAATAAAAATATATAACACCTTGATTACTAATTTAAAAATTCAAAATATGATCTACAAGCATTTATGTTATCATTAGAATCATTTTTTTTTTTTTTTTTTTTAATTTAGGTGTATCTTAATTATAAATATTATATATATTCAACAACACTGCAATGCAAGAAATAGTCTTTACATCAAAAGAAAAAATAAAAAAAACAGTGGACCAGCCATCTAAAAATAAAAATAATAAAATAAATAAAGACGAGTTCCTGCACAGCAAACAAATACATTCCATTGGTCATTGGAAGATGCATTTGTGATGCAAAATATATTCATCAAACTTTTTTGTGAGAAAAAAAAAATAATTGCGATTTCTTAAATTATAAGAATGGGTAGAATTATTGCCAATATTATGTGTTATATTGGAGTTGGGCTTAGTAAACAAATAATTACGTCGAGGAGGAGCAATAAGGAGTCTATCAATATGGACTCTGAAAGCTTTATTATCAGGTGCATGTAATCTCTTAATAGAAAAGGAAACTGGCGAGTGTTTTTGTACAACAATAAATGGCCCAGAATACTTGGGATTAAATTTATCTATTGATTTCAAGTATACAACATCATGAACAGCAACAGGCCTCAGTTTTGCACGTTTTTGAAAATTTTTATACCTTTTGTCTTGATTTTTTTTTTATGTTAGAATATGCTTTGCTATAGATGTTATCTAAGTCGTGTAATAATTTATATATGTCTACATTTTTATCTAAAAATGGTTGATTTACAAATTGGTCAAATGTATCAAATATTAAAGACAGTTCCCTACCAAAATGAAGTAGGTTAGGTGAAAACAATGTGGATGAATGTGTTGAACCATTATAAAGTGATTTATGTATAGCTAATGAATTTTCAAAAGAATACCCCTCAGAAACTAAAGCATTAATTGAGTACTTTATACATTTATTAACCTCTCGGAAATAGAGTTGCTTTGAGGGTGAGCAACAGATGAATGTAAAATTTTTATGCCAAGTTTATCATTGAAAATATTATAAATAGTTGATGTAAACTGTTTGCCTAGATCTGATAATATTACTGACGGTCTACCAAATGTTGTAATGTAATTAAATAAACATTTAACTATTTTTGATGAAGAAGTGTCTTTTAATTGAAATAATTCAATGTGTCGCGAAAAATGGTCAATCACAGTCAAAACTGAATGTCCATCTATAAAAGGACCAACCAAATCGACACTAATAGTATGCCCTGGATGTGTTGGAGTATAGGTGGGTTGTAGAGGAGCTGGTGGTGTGTTATGGTGTTTATTTTGTAAACATAAAGTACACGAAGCAACAAAATTTAAAGTGTCTGTGTACATACCTTTCCAATAATATCTATTTGATAAAAATTCGTATGTTTTTGTCAACCCAAAGTGAGAAAGGTGTGAAATGGTTAAAACTTTAGATTTTAAAGAATGTGGTACAACAATGAGATATGATAAAGTATTATTCTGCAAATTTTGTTTCTTGTACATTAAAACTTTAGAATCTGGATGAATAAAAAAATTATCCTTATTTTTTGAAAAACCTTTTCTCAAAATTTGCCTGTAAATAATTGACAATTTTGGATCATTCTTCTGCTCAGATACAAATGTATTATTTGAAATTTCCAAAAGGGGATCTTTATTTTGAGTATTACCAGAAACTAGAAAATTACTGAACTGATTTTGTTGCATCGACTGAGTAGAAGTGGAAATTTGACTAGTTGAATGTGTGTCATCTTGTACAATAGGAAGAGGTTGAGAACTGAATATTAATTCTGGATTTGTTTTTAAATTTTTTTGATTATTTGAGAAGTCTGATCTTGATAAATAATCCGCTAACACATTTGTAGGGCCAGGAATATGTTCAAATTCAAATGAGTATTCTGACAACTCTAACAGCCATTTAGTAGTTAAATCAGCAGGACTATTTGTTTTTCTATATGTTTTTAAAGGAGCACTGTCAGACAAAATGATAAACTTTCTATTGTATAAGTAATATTTGAAAGCAATTACAGATTTATAAATGGCCATTAATTCAAGTTTGATAGCCGGATATCTTTTTTCAGACGGTTTAAGTGATTTAGAGAAAAAGGCGACAGGTAATAACTGATTGTCATATTTCTGCATCAAAACTCCTGCAATAGAAATATTTGATGCATCAGTGTTGAGAAAGAAAGTCTTGTTCCAATCCGGTAATCTTACCATAGGTGAGTTTAAAAATATATCTTGAAATTTCTTAAAAATATCCTGATGATGTTTATTCCAAACAAATTTTGTTTTCGGTTTAGTCAATTCAATAAGTGGTTGAATTAATTTAGAAAAATTATGAATAAGAGACTTATAAAAGGTTACAACTCCTATAAAGCGTTTTAATTGTCTTTTTGTTGTAGGTGTAGGGAAAGAGTTTATTTTAATGATGCTTGACTCAATTGGAGAAATTGAATTATTCTCTATGTGAAATCCCAAATAATTTACAGCACTCTTATGAAACGTACATTTACTAGGAGCTAAGGTTAAATTATATTTAATTAAAATATTAAGAATTCTTTCAAGTTTAACACATGTCTCTTCAAAACTATTTGCACCAAATATTAAATCATCCTGATACGCGTAAATTCCATCTATATTAATTTCATCAATTAAAGAGTCCATAAGTACTTGGTACTGAGAAGCCGCGTTTTTAAGACCAAAACATAGTCTTTTAAATTTGAAACTGCCAAACATTGATGTGAAAGTAATTTTATCCTGTAAATTTTCGGGTAAATCAATTTGATGATATGCTTGTTGGAAATCAAGACAAGTGAAAAATTTATACGCAGATAGATCAGCTATTATATTTTGAATTTTAGGTAATGGATAAGAAGAACCCTGAATTATGGAATTTAAAATTCTTAAATAAACGCGAGGCGAAATTTCTGTTTACCAGATCCATCTTGTTTTTTCTTTACCAATAAAATTGGGCAAGCCCATTCAGAGCAGTTTCGCTCAATAATCCCAGCCTCTACCACTTGGTTAATTTGATCTTTAGCTTCCTGCTGTAAAGCTTGAGGAATGGGAAAGGGCAAAGTCTTAATTGGATAGTCACTTAAAAATTTTAAATCTGGTACTACCTTGTCAGTATGCCCAAGGGTTTTCATATTTTTAGAAAATGCCGAGAAATTACTTAATAAAATTTGTTTTAACTTTGTTGCATGAGCCCCATTGAGATGTTTAACATCAAAGTCCATGGGTGTTAAATCTTGTTTTCTCATTTTTAATACATCACTAGAAGGTTGAATATAATTAATAAATTGTGAATCTTCTGATATTTTAACAATATCATTTTGTTTTGAACCATAATCAATAATTTGCTCTATTTCTTTTATTGTACCAATATTTGAATGTTTGTTTACATGCATACTTCTATTAGTGTTATTCTTAACATATAACTGAAATTTTACTCTATCATATATTGCAATTTTGTTTCTGGGAATGATCAATATTAACTAGTGAATCCAAAAAAATTAATTTGGAAGAACTCTTTTTACTCTGAAATAAATAATCACCCGAAGAAACTTTGGGACAATAAACAGTAATAGAAGACTGGGTTGTAAAATAAGTTTTTGCCCCGTTTTTACTGATAGTTTCTTACATTGAGTATGCATATTAAGATTTTCTTCATGGTCGCTATATGTGTTTGTTATGGGAATACACAGGTCTTTTATTTTTAACAGAGACTTCTGCATATCTAATATTACATGATATTGTTGAATAAAATCATAACCCAAAATAACCCTAAATGCTGAACCCTCAGGAAAATCTACAATGAAAAATTTTTGTGAAAAAAATTGATTTTGAATTTTAAAAGTAGATTGTATACAAGATGAAAACTGCACATTCGAATTTACAGTCTTAATTGTGACATGGGACGATAAATGTTTATATTTCAAACTATGTTTTAATTTATTAAATGTACTTTCAGCTAACAGACTAACAGAACTACCAGTGTCAAGAAGTGTGTTTACCTTTTGTTTATCTAGCAAAATTTTAATAAGAGGTAACTTTGGAGAATTTACATGGACATTAAAAATGTTCTCCCTTTTATCGCTATTTGTTTGAGTAAATTTAGAATCAGAAATTTTTAAGATTTGTTGTGTTTGCGAACCAGTAGAATTAACCAATCTATCACTAGATAATTTGGGTAGATTAAAGTCATAAGCAATATCCAGAGAAAAATTTTGTGCTGATGCTCTACATCTCTGCGCTCGTTTAAATTACTTCCCTTTTTACTATAGTTATTTATGTCATAATTTTTACCCCTAGTCTGATTTCTCTGCCATCTAAAGCACCTAGTAACAACATGTCCTTTTTTATTGCACAATTGGCAAATAGGAGAAGAATGATATCTGTTTTTATTTTGATTACCCCTGAAATTTTGATTACCCCTGAAATTTTGATTACGGCTTTTATAATTTTGTCTTAGTTCACTTTGCCTATTGTTTTTTTGTCTATCTTGCACTGGGGATTCGTGTGTATGGTTAGCCTCATCAGCTTTACTAGCAAAAGACAGATTGTTTAACCTATCTGTCAATTCAACTAACTTTTCAGAAAGTGTGTTTACAACGGGGTTACAACTCATGAAAGTGTGTTTACAACTCATTTGTAATAATGACTCATTGGCATTAATGTCCTGCAATTTTTGTGCTCTGGTAACTGCCTCTTGATACCCAGAGATTCCCTCTTCTTGAATCATAACTCTAATATTTGAGGGAATGGTTGAAATAAATTTAGTAAATTTAATGGAATTTAAAGCATTAGTATCTTTAATTTGAGAATATACTACTTCTGCCAAAATGTTTAATGTGTGGGAAAATTTTCTAATAGATTCTTGTGGTAAGAGTATTAAATTGTTAAATTCCACAAGAGCCTGAGTACTGCTCATTGGAGCAAAAAAATTCTTGAATTCATCCTTGATAAATTTTAAATCTGTAGATTTATATAATAAAGGAGATTGAGTCATGAACTTTAATGCAGGGCCGGTTAATTTTCCTTTTAAAATTGCCACAGCCTCTTTTGAATTTAGTCTATTTAATTTAGCATAAGACTCAATCTGATCAAAGAAAAACTCAAGTAAGGATGGGTCACCATCAAAATTTAAAATATTAATATATATGTTCTTTTTAGTGGCCATCTTAATTATTTATGTTGGGTCAAATTAAATACTAATATATCTCAGAAATGCTTGAGTAAAAATATATTGCATTAAAATCAATGAGCACAAAAATTACGCATCTTTCCTTTTGATGCCTACGGAAAAAGCATATGATAAAATACCTGATTAAAATTATTACATACAAACTTTGAATAAACACCATAAAATGCAATAAACTCGCAACAATTGTTTCGGGTCGAAAAAACACACGACCCTTCATCAGGCGAACAAAGTAAGCACGAGTGCTGCAGTCAAAGCGGCAACGCACCTTTGACTTTGGTATATACATATGAAATATCCCAACGAAATACTATGTGAAATTTACCAAAAAGTATATTTCAAAAAAAAAAAAAAAAAAAAAAAAAATCTCAAAATAATAAAGAAATAAATAACATTAAGCTTTATAAGCAAAGAAAAATACCAATTATCATGAAAAACAAAAAATATATATACTCATATCAAATAAAATACTTGTATAAATCTATATATCATAGTTAAAAACTCTCTTCCCTTGTTTTTTTTTATAATCATTATCATTATTTCTTACTGTTGAGAACGGAACAAAATTAATAAAACCACAAGTTCCATTGGGATAGCTAAAATATAAGATAAACTTAACTTACCAATTCTTGGATATAACTTGGTTAAAAAATATTTTGTAAAAAAAAAAAAATTATCATTTAATTTTATTTATTTTTCGTCAAATTATTTTATAATTCTGCTCAAAAAATGGTTTATTTTTCTTCTACTTTCCTTCTTCTCTCTTCCGTTCCTTATGCATTCCTGCAATATTAGAAAGAAAAAAAAATAAAATTCGAGCACGCGAGATTGCCGATTACACATAGACGGATGTGTCCCACGGTAAAAAGAACTTTCTTGATTAACCTGTTCAGATTATTCTCATGCTTCCTTGGCAACATAAACGAACCAAAAACACTTTGACTAGTTCTATCTTCAGGCCTCCCTCACGGCCGCTTTGTTCATCTGTTCAGCAAAGATATCTGAAGAAAGCCTTTATTCTAAGTCACAAGCACAAAAATGACTTGATTAGAGAAGATTTACAGTCCTCGCTCACAGCCACCTATTCAAGCAAATATTTTTTTGTAACAACAAGTAAGTTCAATGCACGGAAAAAAGAGAAGATTCATCCACAAAAATTTATAGGGTCAATATTTTCCCTGTCCATGACTCTTAAACAAAGTCTTTCCTGCAATAAAACTGTTAATACAAAGTTCTATGTCTTTCTTTCTTTCCTCTCCCTCATGTCACCAAAGTCCGGAGAGAACCTGAAGGCACCATAGTTTTCATGACGAAGGTTTTCGTCAACGCAGTAACCCAGTTTCATGTTTAAATTTGCCGTGACGAAGTTGCTAAAAAAATCTGTTGACTTAAACAACCCTTTGCAGATCAAAGAAGAAGAAACAATTAACTAAACTGATATTTATTGACAGGTTTGTAAAAACAATCTTCTTCAAACATGAATTACATCTTTTTTTTTGAAGCACAGATGAACATACCAATCTCTAACGGAAATTGGGACAAGGAGGAGAGGAGGAACACAAAAACTTTTCGTGTTACTCTGACCGAGTCTCAATCGAAAAGATTACCTAAATCTGCCAGCCACAGAGAGCTTAAAATTGCAACCCCAAAAATTGGCATCCTTAATATTCAGCCAAAAGAATGCCAAGCAGTTTCTTTGTCCTTCTAACATATTAATACAAAATTTTTGAATATATAATGTCGTTATAAAGTTAGATCGATTTGACATTGAGAAGCAACGCCAAATGACCTTCAACTCTCAACGTACATAAAAAGGCGACGCTTAGATCGCAAAAAACCATTATAAATCTATTTTTAGAATTATAATGACCCGCTTGAAATAATAATAGGTATTTAACGTAAACATACAAGGGTAATAAACATGAAATGAAATGATTATTTTATTTTATTAATACCTGTATATGCTAGAAACAGGTTGATAACGACTTTTTAAATTACCCTCTGAAAATAAATAATTATAGCTAAATTGATTTAATCGATTCGGGGAAATGTATAAACAAAACTACTTTTCAAAAACCCCGATATAAAAATTGCTTTATTTTATTATGAGAGTAATGCGTTTGTAACAAAATGGACAAAGAACACAAATTTTGATTTCTAAATAAAACGGGGAATTCTATATAATTAATTAATTGAATTAGATAAATTTAAAAAGATTTTTTTTATTATTTTATTAATCCCTCCTTCTTGTTATATATTAAATTTGAATAAATAAATAAACTTTTAAAGGACATATGTGTGAGAACACTCACACAGTATATAATACCTGAAATAGATTATCCAATATATAATGCATATTTTTAGTGTTAAAAAAAACTGTTAAAAAAAAAAAAAAAAAAAAAAAAAAAAAACTTTTATTGGAAGTAAAATTAAAAAACTTCAACTGTAGACTAAGAATATTATACCTGCAAGCGATAAAATTAAACATAAAAAAATAATTGGTTTTTCAACAAGTCATTGAGCTGAATTATATAAATATGTACAGTGTAAGCATTATTCCATAAAATCATCAGAGTTATTTATGACTCTTAGACTAAATAAAATAATATTGTTCCCTTTATGTTAAACGCCCTCTTCGCATAGAATCACCATCAGTGCTTGGCAATGTTATCAGATAAACAAAAAGGATGCATTTTATAATAAAAAATTTTTAAACTTAAAAATTATATAAATAATTGAACTAACAAGATTAAAAACTACATTTCCAACCATAAACGTGTGGTACTAAGAAGGTAAAGCTAAAATATATTGGGACAATTTGAGATGTAGCATAAGTAGAATTATAGAATAATATAAATAATTTAGGTAAATAAATTTAAGATTCAATCTTTTAAGGATAAATTCAACTTAATATAAGTATTTATAAAAGTTTCTACTTATTAACAGATTTAAAATAATAATAAAAATAATAATAAATCTCAGAAATTCACAATGAATATATCAAGTAATTTAATTTGCATGAACAAAAGAGAATAAAAAAAGAAAATGAATGAAAACTAGTTAGTTAATTTATATATATATATCTTCACACATATGTATTTCCCTTTATATATTAGTTTCATAAATATTCTTAATTATGCATGAAAAGAAAATAATTAAAACATATTACTTCATGATTAAATTAGATTACTTTATGTTAATAATATTATCCACGAGAATTTCAGTGGCAATAATTTATAATTACTAATAATTTTTGTTAAACATAATTTAAAAACACAATTAAATATATTAATTCCTTCTGAAATAACATTCTGAAATTCCTTATAAATCATGGATTGAATAATCTTGAAACTTAAATTATTCGATTTTATTCTCAAGCCAGTGTAGAATAGTTATTCTCTTATTATTAAATGAATTTTCTAGTAGAAGAAATTGTTCTTTTCAATATCTCAGCATTAAATCATGATTAATGATTAAAAATCTATATCTTTCCATCTAACTTTAAATTGAGTTTTAATTTCGTCATCGTAATGCTTTTCAAATTACATATTGAAATGGTAATTGATTCAAAATTTAATCAATGCCAATATATTAATGTCTGATTTTATTTGAACGTCAAAACTTATAAAAGTTATTATTTTATAATTATCTGTATAAAATGACATTTCAAGGATATGGATAATCCAATTAAACGTGAATTATGCATTTTTATTATGATTCTAGCTAGCATGGCGACATAGCGAGGATTTTCGCCAAGTCATCAAGAAAAGATGCCAAATCGCGCTAAAGGATGAGAAGTCTGTCACCTAATATGTTTTTATAAATTGCTTTAATTTTTAATTTTTATTAAAAATTATAATTGAAAGTAACGTTTTTCTTTTATTCATTGTTTTAATAAAATATTTGAAAAATATCCTTCTAAAAATAGAAATACACGTTTTCAAAATAAGAATTATAGTTCCAATTTCCGAACTTCGTTAATAACTCAATAGTCAAATTCAATCCTCTCTACGGGTACTACTTTGAATCAGGCATGGCGTTATTGTTTGCATACCTCATGTGTGTCTTTTTATTGGTGTTGTTATTGTTGTTGATCATGATGATGTTTCTAGATTAATAGTCGTGTTTTTTAATTGCAAATGGGCCCTCCATGGCCGAGTGGTTTTATCACAACACTGCTAATCGACTTCGAGCGAAGGAGGGCTCGATTCCAGCGCTGGCTCTGGGTGTTTTTACAATTCTTCGTATTGTAATTCTATCATGCTGTCTTTACCTGACGAAGATATACAAACGGACTCCGCATCAAGAATATAAATCTGATGTATATTTGTTATCAATCATTTCAATTCAGGCTTGATTGTTTAGATTGTTTAGATAGCATCCTTCTAAAAATAGAAATACCCTTTCTTAAAACAAGGATTCTAATTCCATTTTGTGAACGCCATTAACAATTCGATAGTTAAATTCAAGTTTCTTTACTAGTACTACTTTGAATTTGGCATGCATTTTTTTTTCACACTTCATCCATGTGTTCTTGTTGATCTTGTTGATTGATTAAGGGTAGAGCCCCTAAATAAAATAATAGGCCGATGCATCATCGCCATTTTTTTGCCTCCGAAGAGGACAGCATTCCCGCTTGGCGTCCTTATCGCTTCCCTAATGATTTTAAGAAATCTTGATCTGAAGATAATCCGGTCAAGATAATCCGGTCAATAAGCAGCAATAATGTTCCTAAAAACAAATTTTTTTCACAGTGCATTCTCAGGATGTCATTTTATTCTGAGGATATCCTATGGATGTACCTGGAGAAAGATGTGTTGTTAGGGCGGTTTCTGTTTCTTTTACAAAATGTCGCCAAAACACAAATACACAGTAGTAGAAGGTCTGTGAGCACTTTATATTCACTTCTTGAATTATTATAGCAGTTTATCGCTAAACAAACTTCCATATCATAGTTTACCATAGATATAGTAATAAGACATAGATTGATCGTCGGGGACAAAAAGTAATGCCTTTTTTTCTCAGGGAAAGACGGCCATTTTACTCTCTTTTGGATGTCTTTCCCCGAGTGAATATACACTGGAATACACACAGATAATTTACCAAATAAAATTTTTGAATAATTTATGTACTAAAGATGAATGAAAAAACTCCAGATACTCATTTTTCTTTCTCTCTTTTCTTCTTCTTTTCCTCTTTTTTTTTTTTTTTTTGTATGGAATAACGACATTTAAAGAAATTTATCGTTTCCGTTTTACTATTTCTGTCTGGTTAGTATTTTTTTTTTTTTTTTTTAGTCGTAAAAACTATTGGACTTATCCTCATCTTTTGAGATATTCGAGTTACCCTTTAACTACCAATCGCAATACAGTCGATAACAAAAGTGTCCGAACACTAGCAAAAAATCCCATGTAAAAAAAATAAACTTCATATTATTTTGGTTAATAAATCCTTATCGAATCGTGTTCTTAGACTGACTAATCTTCAGGAAAATTTGCGTTAACCTTTTAACGGCCAGTCACAGCATATAGCAGAAATTGGGTTTACTCGGAAATGGAGCGTGGACAGGTGGGCAAGCAGACAGGCAGAAAAACTAATTAATGTCATAATATTTTCTTAAACCTTGTTCGAAACTGTAAGAAACGCTTAAAACAACTAAAAATGCAATTCTAGCAATTTCGAATGATAGCCCCTAATATGAACGAGATTCGACTAAACTTGCATTCAGTTGGACCTTGACCTAAACTGGTGCTGATTAGATTTGGGAACCAATCGCTCAACAGGTGGTGCTGGCCATCCTATTTTTTTTCTAAGTACTTAACATCACAGTATAGGACAAAATTTCATCTAAATGTACATAATGTGAGTTATTTTTAACGCATGAATGTAAAATGTATATGAATTATTGATAATAGTAGTAATAAACTTGAAAAGAAAATGTGTGCATGTAGGAGCACTGCTTTCCTCCTGGGAGGGAAGTGCCCTTCCCCCGGGACCTGTGTAAATTTTTAATGTGGATATTTTAAAAAGAACTCGTCAATATTTCTAAAACGAATGGTTGAACCATAGATCTCTATTAATTTAAAACAAGGCCACCGATTTCTTTTACTTTTAATGTTAAATACATATATATATATATATACAGTCGAACCTCGTTAACGTGAATTACTTTTAGCATGAACTGTTACCACAATCCCCGTCAAGATTACTTTAGTTATATGACGATCAGTTACTGATAGCATGAACTACTTATAACATTAACAGATTTTTGATCCTCCTTGAAATTCACGTTAACGAGGTTCAACTGTATATCTTTTCATGTCTGCACAAAAATGATTTTTTTCAGCATTTATTATTATACTACTTTAAGAAAAAAATCGTCTGCATCCAGCATGGAAAATATCTTCAATAAATTATAACTTAATAAATAATTTGTACTGCATAAATTTGTATAAGATAATATATAGAAGAAAGTCTTGTGGTAATACTAGTTATAATATATTAAAACAAGCGGATTTTACCTCTGCCGCTGCTAACTACATTTAAAAGAATTTTGAAAATATTAAAATAAAAAAAAAGTATTCCATTAAAAATCAAAACAGTATTTAAAGCGTAATAATAACAAAGCAACTGATTATAAAAAATCATATTTTTCATAAATTAGTTACATTTAACTTACTTGTGAAAACTTATTCCACTTCCTTTCATAAATGTATTTGTACAATTAAAAGTCGCGCAGGATTTCTGGATTTTCAATATATATCAACATTTTATTCCATTATTGTTTCCGAGTTTTATACTCTCTCATGGCTGATGCAAAAAAAAAAAAAAAAAAACTTTTTCGTCATCAAAATTCTTTGCACGTTAACAAACGGATGATAGATCTATATATATTACTATATCTATGTAGTTTAGCAAAAATTATGAAATATAATAAAAAAAAGTAACGTAAGACGATGGAAAAAAAAAAAAAAATGCTTGTCGTTTGTTTATCAGAGAAATGCGCTGGGTACATGTGGCAAACCTAAGGCAACAAAATGCCTGATGCGCCAGCTCGTATATATAGGAGCCTTAATTAAGGGTCGTGCGATAATTATTTCAATTCATATTTGATTCTTTAGATGGGTACATGTCAAATTTATTTGTAAAATTTCAACAGACTGTATACGTGAAATCTTTATTGCAAGAAACTATATTGATAAAATTTTCATTCATTTTAACTAGTAAGTGGTGATATTTTAAAGATTTATTTAGAAGAAAAGTTTTCCACAGAAAGCTAGTTTTAGTGTAAAAAAAGAAGAAGTAGAAGAAATGAAAGAAAATAATGTACATGTGTTAAAAAAAAATTACGCTTAATGCAATAATTGATTTATTATTATTATTAGTAGTAGTATTTCTTGAAAACCAAATGAAACACCGAAACAGATTATGGAGTCTTGAATTTTGCATTTTTTATTATTTATTTTTGAGCGATTTAATGTGGCTTTACAAAAAAACAAAACTTAAGGGAAATATATATATATATATGTGGTATAAAAAATACTATAATGCAAAATATATATTGGAAAATACTTCTGATGAATATATTTTTAAAACAAGTATTAATAATAATAATAATAAATCCCTCCAATTTTGATAACGTTAATTTCTTTCTTTCTACAGTTGACTGGTTCTGGAATTGGGACTTCTTTTGGTAAATGATGTGATGTAATTATATTATGAATATTGTAATATGAATATTTATGAATATTGTATATATATGTAATTATATTATATTAATTTATTATACATAACTAGTTTTATTTCGTTGATTTCGATTATTTAATTTCAAGCTGTTTATTTACTTATTTATTTATTTATTCATATAAATTCCATTTTATATTTCTTGTGACAAATACATGTATATAATTTTACTTATGGATTAGATTTAAAGAAAGCATTTTAAAGAAAATGCCTTTTTATATAATATAGAGAGTTTCACGGAGATGTATGGAAAGATTTCTGGAAATATTGTTAATACTAAAAACATATAATAATTTAACTGAAAATGGAAATTTTTAAATTAGTGTAAAATAAATTTTACACAGTTCAACAATTTTTCATGATTTTTTGCAAATCTATTTAAATGAGGGCATTTGTAATTATTTGACTATAGAAGGGCAAAATATTACCACATCAATAATTAATTAAACCAAGTATGTAAAATAAAACGAGTAAGGTAATGAAAGTGCAGTAAGCAACTCTGCTGCTTAGTCTGCAACTCTGCTTACATAAAAGTTATGAAAATCCCGACCATTCGAAGAACTTTTGCTGGCTATTGATACTCTTCATGTGTTTCTGGAAAAGGTTTTCTTTACTCATCTGAGAGAGTTCGAATGTATGGGGTTGATTGGTTGGTTGTAGGTTTTAGGGTTAACTGACTACGCCAGGATACTAGGCCTAGACGTAGAATGTCCTCAGTAGTTAGTCTTTCTAAGTGCTCCCATCCCATATTTAAGCGAGTTTCTCGAATGTATGATGAGATGTTGAGCTAGATTATATTCCTCTTCTGCTATTTAGAAATTCCTTGTCAAATTAATGGTATTATTCAGAAATAGCTGTCTGCTGATTGATTCGTAGATTGTCTAAAAATCAGGAGCACTGCAAAGGTTAACTGAACGACATTTACTGTTAATTTTGAAAGTTAAAGCCACAACCACAGCAAACAATATGAGGGACCCATAGTGTATCTTGATTTTCGATTCGAAAATAAATAAATAAATAAAGATAAAAAAATTTGCTTAGTAGTACAACTTGTTCTTGGTTTGAAAGAATTGGAGAAAAACGTGTCTGAAAAGTTTACGTGTACTTGACCATTTCAAAACAAGAAAATGAAAAAACCTCAAGCTATATAAAAACGATAATGAGTTAATAAATGAAAATATTCATTTATAAAATCGCCAAAAAAAAGATGTTAACTCTTCTATATACAATGTTTTCTCTCTTAGTTTTTACTACCGTGAATTGATATATATATATACATATATATATATATATATATATATTTTTTTTTTTCAAACAATAGATTACAATTCTTCTTAATAGATTACAATTCTTCGCAACCATCCCTTGTAAAAAATAACTAGAACTAATTTTCAAATTAGATTATCTCTTTCGTCCCCTGTAAAATCGAATACATACAAATCTGCTATTTTTACTTAGTTTACAATTTCATTCTTTAACATAATAGCCGATATTTTCCAAATCACTAAAATAAAAGTTATATGCTTGAATAAAAACTTTCTTTTCACACATGAGATACCAAAATAGTTGAAAGATTTATATTAACCATCAAAAAAATCTGAGAAGAATTTACTTCTGCGAGAAAAAATCAAATAATTTTAAATTGTTTCACAAATTTTAGAGGAAGTCATGTGATGTAACTACATTCCTAGTTATTGATCTTTGTATTTGCTTTGATTACTTACATGCGGGCAAAATGTTTATTTTTTAGAAAAGATTTTAGGAAGTTATAAAAAAAAATTAAATTAAAGTTTTTTTTTAGAAAACGGATAATAATACAGAACTACAGAAAATGGTATTTCCTCGAAATTATTTATTAAAAATATTTCTGTAAATTAATTTAAAAATGTCAATCTTTATCGCACATTCGGTAGCCGAATGGTTAGCGCTTGCGCCTTTAATTAAAAGGATTTATGTTCTAGTCCCAGTACAAGTATGTATATTCGAAATGATTCAGAATACATTTAAAATATTAGGTCATGGTCTAATAAGAGTGTTTCCGAAAAATTATCATATAAAAATAGACCATGCAGCTAATTTCAGGTCAAATGAATTTGCATGCATCTATTTGAATCATCAGAAATTATATGCACAGTTTCATCATACTTACAGAATAGGAGTTGAAATAAAAATGCACATAGCTTATACATCAGGAATTATTATCAAAAGTTAGCACAATGTTACATAATTGTAACTTTAAGTTTGCAATTATCGTTTCATATATTGTCATATACTTTTTTTTTTCTCGTATATATATTTTATTTATTTTTCACTACATTCTTTAGGGACTGATATTCACTTATTATTGTTACGAATTTGTAAAAAAAAGTCTTTTTTTTTTTTTTTTTTATATGTAATTTCATTTTAAAAGGCATAGTCGGGTTATAAAATGTAAATTTCTTGCATTTCTGCTTTGATTTGGCAATAAAATAGCTCATTTTCTGTTAAAAGCACGTTAAAAAAGCTTCACCATTGCAAAAATGGCCTTGGCGACGAATTTGCCACCATACTGGCGAGTCTATAGCTCATTCGTGATTTTTTGGCGGATTTGGTGAGAAAAACTTTATTATCGATAAACCGATTATCGAAACTCTAAATCGAATATTTCACGAAGTACTCAGAGCATTCTGGAAATATGCGAGGCTATATATAATATTTCGTTTCGGACGACAAGTTAAGTTGAAGTGAATTGCTTGTAAGATCTCTCGTCTGGCCGAGTCTCAGTTAATAATTACAATTTATGCTGTGTGTTATACTACGATACAGTTTATTCTGTGAGTTTTATATTGTCAGCTATTTTTTAAGCTGTGGTGCATTTTTCTGGTGCATTTTAAGCTGGTACTTGGTTTATCGACTCATAATCTTCTAGAATATTCTGCGAATAAACTTTTAAGCCTCAACAACATTTGCCATTTATTCGCGACAATATACGTATCCCGCACAACAATACTATGTCTTCTATAATAAAGTATTAACAACATAATTGCTTAATAAGCAATGCGTTATTTTTCCCATTTATGTAAAAAAATAAAAAAAAAAAAAAAAAAAAGAAGAAGAAGAAAAGAAAAGAAAATGAAAAATATCGAAATTATTTATTTTTGTTAAAGTTTCTAAAATTCTTATAATTTGCAAGAAATTTGAGCTCAGGCATTTTTTGCTAAAAATTTTGCTAAGGAATAAAATGACAAGAATAATAAAAAGTGATTCAGTCTGTTATTTAAAAATAATGAAATATAGTGCATAAGAAAAAAAAAAGAAATCAGAAGTTGGTATATTTTATTTTTTACAAATTTATTCCTGATATAAAATTATTTATTCATACATTTTATAATTGAAACACTTTTTAGATAATAAGAAATAATTATACCTATTTGTATTCGTATCTATTTTGATATCGCTAAACTATGGCGCCCATATGGTGTGGTGATTAGCGTTCCTGACTTCCGCACTGAAGGGACCGGGTTCGAATTCCGGAGAAGTCATGAGTGTTAAACATGCTGTGTTGTCCCTATTAGGTATAGCGATAGTCGTTCACTGGGTGTTCCTTCCCAAATAGCCATTTGTTTGGGGGCCACTCTGACAATGTTCACTTCCAAGTATCGCGCTATTAGAAAAAGAAATGTTAATATATATACTTATTATTGTGTATGATCACAGTAATAAGTTTTTTTTTTCATTGTCACAAATAAAAATGATTAGGAAAAATAATGTTATAGGTTGTGAGGCTTCATAGAGTTTCCATAAGAAGTACGCAAATAGCGAATTAGGAAGTAGTCGAGTTGGGTTAGAAGTCTTTACTCTGTTCATTAATGTACTCCACGAAGGATAGCCATTAGTTACGAGTTTAAAATGAAAACTTTGGAAGTTGTGGAATTTGACATTTATTTTGTTTTGAATACGCTTGTCGGAAATTAGTTCGCGTATTAATGCAAATTGATTCCCCAGTCCATAAAAGGCATGATAAAATGGTACTCCAGATTCGGTACTCAGTTCAGTATTTTGTTGCAGATCGAAGAGTTCTAATGCAACCACGCTGAAGATATTCTTGGAGTTTAGCATATTTAAAGTTTAGTAATGGGGAGTACAGCCAAGTCTGACGCCAGTTATCTTGACACACGTTTTCAAGTTATATGAAGCCGTTTATTATTTTATATTTAAGTGAAGACATAGGTCCCTTATATTTCCTTACAAGTTTAGAGGATAGTCATATTTCTCCCCTCATTTAAGATAATAATGTTTTGTTAAGTTTAAAATTAGTCTCTGCACTTCATTTATTGAAAGCACAGAAGAAATGAAGTGATATGACGAGGTCGCACAAGACCTTATGTCACAACATAAAACAAAAGTTATTAAATTTCCTTAAAAGAAAGTTATTTAAAAATAAGCTGACCAGATCAAAGTACCTTTATAATAGAGAAGCGTTAAAAATGCTACAATTATCCAATTATGAATGTATTTTTTCATTCCTAATAAATAAGGTCTAAAAGTAAAGTATTATTGAATAATAATTAACTTTCTACAATCTTTTAAAACTTAGAAAAATGCCTTAAAAAAAAAAAAAAAAAAAAGTCCCCTTTTGTCCCCAGAAAATGGGGACGTTTGATCAGTATATTTAAAAACCATGTTTCCTAAAATGAATGTACTTTTAAGAAGAAAAAAAAAGGCGGCCATCCCTATCGAATAGTTCTATAAATTATCGTGTTTAAATTCGCAGTTTATGTCGATTGATTAATAATGATGTCTGATTTACAATGATACACTTAGATTTTCTTTGGGGGCCGTTTACATATTGCTGTTTGTACCAACTTCATTTTTTTTAATAGCTGCACCCATTTTTGTCAGTGTTTTCGTTTTATTTGGATCAAATCAGTCCAAAAAACGGCATTTTGTATATATTTTTCTCATATTTTCATAAGCTGTCAAAATATAGTGATGCTAATTTTAAACGAATGTGACAACTCTATTCATATCTTTCCGAAAAATTACTACATTCGAAATTTGTATCAGAATGAAATGACTGAAACGTATTCTATGCAATTTTTTTTTCTAAAAAAAAAAAAAAAAGTGAATTATTAAAAATATTAATATATTAATATTTCATATTATTTCATTTCATTCATCATTCATTAATTTTTCCATGAATAGAACAAGCGTCATTAAAAATATAGGTTTCCAAATTTACAGCTCGTTTCCATCATTATATTTCGAGTTATAGTAGCATTTTATTTAATTTTTATGTTAGGAGGTCGTCACTTGTTATTACTTGTGGAATCTATAACATTCCATACGTAGGAATAAAAATAATTATTAGAATAAGTTCAGACGCACATATAACTTTTAATTAGCATTATTTTTCTTTATTTTATAATTAAAATTGTCACTTATTTTACAGTTGTTATTTAGATGGATATAATTACTTTTCTGTGTGAGATCATAATTTAATTATTTTAAATGTAGAGATGAATTTCTACAACATTTTTGTTATGAAATTTATCAATGATTAATTAAAAATGTATAATTAATTAAAAATATCTAAACTGTACCGTTTTTCCGAATCTCCTATACGTCAGAAATTTGTATATGGAGTCAAAAATATGTATTCTCGTAAACAATGATGTTGACGCAAATTTTAATAAGGAGAAAACGCAAAAGCAAAATTTAGTTATTACAGTAATAATTAGATGAGATTACACATCGACAGGTACAAGAATCATGTTTCTACAATAACTTACGGCAAAATTAGTCGGGGAGCAAGTTTTTTATTTATTCATTTACTTATTTATTATATTTTTTTATTTTCGTACAATAAATATATGATTTACTTTAAAAATGAAACAAAGTATTGAAGATGATCAGTTTTTATTTATTAGTTTTTATATTCCGTTATTTGCTAATTTTATCTATTTTATTTAGTTATTTATGTTTTAGTTACTCATTTATTTATTGTAAATAATTTTGCCTATTATAAATTGATTTTCAGATAATTAAAGAAAAAAAAAAAAAAATCTGGTGCGTAACAGCCACACGACTTCCATTACCCAGTACTACACACATTATAAACATTTTATATACATTTTTGATTTAAATAACAAAATTGCTCTATTCGTCAAATAAGTTATTAAAAATAATAATTAGATTAATAGTAATATATATATATTAATCATTTTCCAGATATGTTACGAAATTCTGAGGAGATATTTCGATTGTCTGAAATTGAGCTATTTATACAGGACGCCTATCAATTTTCCTGAACTAACCAACTATATCATTTGAAAGGACATCTAATAGAGTGTTTATATATCAAGTTTGAAGAAAATCGTTAGGGCCGTTTTTGAGATACGGACTTATGGTCCCACTTCCGGTTTCCGATGTCCCACTTCCGGTTAAACTCAATTATTGACAGGAAAACAATAATTACATACAAAAGCATATTTAAACGTGAGTTAAAATGGCGAGTTTGAAAAAAATCCGTACAACCGTTTTTAAAGGAACGCCTTTGCGAGGCCTGAAATTGAGCTATTTATACAGGACGCCTATCAATTTTCCTGAACTAACCAACTATATCATTCGAAAGGACATCTAATAGAGTGTTTATATAGCAAGTTTGAAGAAAATCGTTAAAGCCGTTTTTGAGATACGGACTTACGGTCCCACTTCCGGTTTCCGATGTCCCACTTCCGGTTTTTCAATTTTCACCAAAATTTGGAAATTTCATCTGTACTCCAGACGTATTTCAATTCTAAAGTTTCATAGCTCTATCTTTATTAGTTTCTGAGCTATAATAGCCAGAAGATTCTCCACATACATACATACACACACACACACACACACACACATACACACTGACCAATTGCTAAAAGCCACTTTTTTGGACTCAGGGGACCTTAAAACGTGTAAATCAGGTGAAAACCCGATATCGAATTTTCAGACCGAATACAATACTTCCATTACATACGGTAGTAGGGTAATGGAAGTAAAAAGTAATAGAATGAAATTAATTTTAAATTCTAGTTTTATATGTTCTATTTTTATTAATTTTAAATTAATTTTTTTTTTATATAAATGTTTATTTAAAAATTAATTTTAGTAATGCAAAACAAAATGTAAAAATAAACTTCTATATTATCCGCCGTCATATTGTAGTTTCTTCTAAAAGTAATTTACTAGCCCTTTAAAGTGGAACAAAAAGGTTGTTAAAAAAGAATTGCAAAAGAAAGAAAAGTTTTTTTTCGTGTTTAATAAATTATTAAATACATCTATCTATCTATCTATCTATATATATATATATGTATGTATAACAATGTATTTAAATTATGATAAGTGAAGATATGACAGTGGAATGTAGAAACAACAATAACAATAATTTAAAAATGTTAATAAACAAGAAAATTGGTTAAATTTAACACTATTCAAGCTAAAAATTTCAATTATGCTGTGTTTTCTTCATCATCAGGTGGGAACACAGCTATTAAAAAAAAAAAAAACTATATAGTACTAGCAGGTTTCTGAAGATATGTAGGCTAGCATACACCAGATTGTATTTCAAACAGAATAGTAAAGAAAAACTTGAAGTTATAAAGACTGAAATGGGTTTAATTGTAAAAGCGTTTTGTTTCTTAAAGATTAAATTTCTATTCTCAATGAATGATACTTATTCAAATTTAAAAATCGTTCTTTATATATATTTTTTATATGAAAATGCTAGCACTAACATACCCCCACACGAATATAAATTTTTTGTATATAAATTTAGTGCTGCTTTTAGCGCCTATTTTATGGAAATTAATTTTGTCATTTATTTTGAAATTAATATATATATATATATATATATATATATATACATTGTAATAAAGTAATAGTAGAATTAACACGTTAGTAGTCACTATTTGGTAGATTCGCTGCACATCCCTTCAGCGTTTATTAAATTGACACCAAAAAGTTTTGGAAGTGGCATTTTAAACTCATAATCGACGATTATTCGAGTCGATTCGCCTTTTTATGTATATCAAATGCCACTTCTAAAAATTTTTGGTGGCTGTTAAATAAACACTAAAGGGTTGGGCGCGAATCGACCAACTAACGAATACCAACAGGTTTAAAAAATTAATAATAATAACAAAATGCCACCACAATCTTTAAGATTCCAAACAGATTGACATTTTATGCAAAACTGAAAATATAACAGCATAAAATATACTGCCTCTATACTTTACTACACCTTCATATTTATTGAACGAATAAAATGAACAAATTGAAATATCATAATTGAAACAATGGAATTAGAAATAGAAATAATACACAATATATAAGCACATAAACAAAGTTTAATGATATAAAATATTGGTGTTTGACCTTAACCGGTTAACGCCCGAATTAATTTTGCAAAATATTATTAGCTGATTATTTCACTTCTATATTAATGTAGACAACTGACAGTAAAACATATTAACTTAAACAATTCGTCCGATAGTTTTAAATTTAAAGCCTATCCTCATTTATTGACGTTTAGTGTTCTAAAGAAAAAGCTTTGAGATAGAAAAACTTTGAGATAACAGATTAATTTCTTATTATATGTTGAAAAAGATCTCGAAAGTTAAGTATTATAATATATATTATTATTCAACTTGATTTACGTTAGTATACCTGCGCAAAACGCAAATATATGTGCGACGAATGGAGAATCATAAAATGTCTATCCAAACAATAATAATTAATAGCAGGCACATAACACTTTCAGGGATCATTTAGAGTGACGCTATAAACTGTCATTAAGAAGCAGAAATCATTCCAAGAAACTACAAAAAATATACGTGTCATTTTATTAGCTGTCCTCAAATGAGGACACTGGGCGCTAACGGATTAAGTTGGCAAACATAAAATATATAAAATTTATATATGTTATTATTGGGAAAAACAGAATGTATTTAAATATATTAATTAATTCATTAAAGTATATGTACATCAGTGTGCGTTTTTTCAAGATAGATTTAACACTGCGAGTTTTTATTTTGTGCACATTTACAAGAAGTAAATAACTTAATATTCTGAATAAAGGTTTTAAGTATTAAAAAAAAAAAATTCTTAAAACTCAATTTTAAAAAAAATCACAAGTTTTAATTAATTATGTGCTTGCATTTCCTTCTATTAATTTTGTTGAAAACTTTACTGGAATAGGAATTTTGAAGCTACAAAAATTATGAGCTTGCTTAATAATGGTACAAAGGACGGTTAGTAATTGTAGGTAGGGGGATTTATTTAGACATTATAAATTAATTGTGTTATTCTAATCACTTTTATCACCAGATTTTTTCATTTTTGTGCTATTACTTATTATTTGTATTTTACACCTATTATTTGTATTTTGACCTATTACCTTACTTGTTAGTTATTTCTTATATCTTCATTAAGATATAAGAAGGTCATGTAGTACTTAAATTCCTTTCTTGGAATTTACTTAGTACTGATTCAAATGCTAATAACACAATAAGATGAAAATTTTATTTATATTATAAAATGTTATGAGGTCATTTATTGTTCAATATGGGCTTTAAGTGTTATAATATAGTTGAATATCTTTCTTACAGGATATTAACATACTCAAGAACAGAACTTCAAACTTTTAAATTGCCTTCAGAATGAAACTTAAAACATTAATTTAATACTTTAAAAATAATAATAATAAATATTTTTTATATCGAAAAAAAAAAAAATGTTTGGAACATTTTCTGTACTGTTGAAAAAAAAAAAAAAGTTGATTTGATGTGAAACGACTTATATTTTTCCTGAATAAGTAACCTCCATTCAGACCTTGGTTTCCTTTGAAATAACTACTTAATCGAAAGAATTTTTTTCACACTTTCAGTTACTTTATGTAATATTTTTCATCGTTTAACTTTTTAATCATTACGCATAAAAAATATGGCACACTACCATACTGTTAAAGGAATCTTTTTCTTTATACATACGTAATAACTATCATACACATGCCAAGCCAAGTATATACAAATTAATCAGTGCAACTTGCATGAGGAATATCTTGTTTTGATTATCTGTCATTTGGGGTGGAAAGCTACAAAAAAGATTCGTATATAATATTTATTTCGAACCGAAAGCAAAATATGAGGGGGAAAAAATACTATTTTTACTTTGCCTGATTAACAGATTATATATGATTTTGGGACTTTAATCATTTTCTAACATATCCCGAAATGTATGTATTGAGTTTCGCGGAATATTTTATTTTGGTACTCATAATCCTTTGTTGCTAATCAATTTTTCTTCCACCCGCTGTAAGTATCTGGCGCTGCTATAGCAGGGTAATTTTTTAACATTCAGTTTTGATGCTCATTTTTTAATTCCTTTCTTACTAAGCAAAATAAAACTGTGTAATCAGATCATTGGAATTACTGACAGTTTATTTCTTCATTCTGGGTCTAATATCTTTATTTGTCTGTTATAAAGAATTTGCGCTTCAATTGAATAGATTTTTGTTAGTTTAGAGAAATGAATAGCATAAATTTCGCATTTTGAAATATTTGCAGTGTTATCTCTCAAAACTGTTGATAACACTGCACAATGTCTGAATGCTCTCAAAACTGTTAGACTGGAGATACCGGGTTAGATATCAGGTCTCAATTGTTAATCTAGCAATTTACCTATACAGCCACTGATATCCATTAGGCATCTAAATTACACCCAAACGATCCATAAAAGGTACAGAATATATAAAAAATGTACATTAAATCTTTTGGATGGGTATCCGGTACTAATTATAGATAACTATTAGAAGTTTAAATATAGACGAAATTTAGTCGTGCCTTTTTTGATGTCTAATAAATGTAATATGTTAGACCAAAACAAGATGTATATATTTTCAATATCTATAAGATCTAACAAGTCCAATTGTTGGACATTTGGAGATTTATCGGATATGTAACGGACATCTAATGGATGTAAAAAAGAGTGGCATTTGTCGTACTAATAGATATCTGTAGGATATTTATAGAAGTTTAATTGATATATTTTTTTAACTTTTATACGAGTTTATAGATGTGTTGTGGATGTAAGTGGCTGTGTGGGTACAGTTTTCCGGGGAATTATCTAAAACTTGCACAAATACAGGCTAGGACACCGTAGAAAGGTCCCTACGGATGGCAATTGATTTTTTTTTTAAATATTTCATAAATTGACATGTTTGTCAATGTGACTGATTAGCAATATTATATTAGTGACACTTCACTATCTAAAAAGTATTTAATGTACGAATAGTTCGTCGAGGAAACGTGTCATCAAAACAAACAAACATTTTTTTTTCTTTTTTTTTTATTAACATGTTTGTCAATGTGACTGAGTAGCAATATTATATTAGTGACACTTCACTATCTAAAAAGTATTTAATGTACGAATATTTCGTCGAGGAAACGTGTCATCAAAATAAAAAAAAACATTATATATATATATATATATATAAATTGACATGTTTGTCAATGTGACTGAGTAGCAATATTATATTAGTGACACTTTACAATCTAAAAAGTATTTAATGTACGAGTATTTCGTCGAGGAAACTTGTCATAAAAATAAACAAACATATATATATTTTTTTAATTGACATGTTTGTCAATGTGACTGAGTAGCAATATTATATTAGTGACACTTTACAATCTAAAATGTATTTAATGTACGAGTATTTCGTCGAGGAAACTTGTCATAAAAATAAACAAACACTTTTTTTTTTTTTTTTTTTTTTTTTATATATATATATATAAATTGACATGTTTGTTAATGTGACTGAGTAGCAATATTATATTAGTGGCACTTTACAATAAAATGTATTTAATGTACGAGTATTTCGTCGAGGAAACGTGTCATCAAAATCAAAATAAACAAACTTTTTTTTTTTTTTTAATAAATTGACATTAGTGACACTTTACAATCTAAAAAGTATTTAATATACGAGTATTTCGTCGAGGAAACATTTCATCAAAATAAACAATTTTTTTTTTTTTTAATAAATTGAGATGTTTGTCAATGTAACTGAGTAGCAATATTATATTAGTGACACTTTACAATCTAAAAAGTATTTAATGTACGAGTATTTCGTCGAGGAATCTTGTCATGAAAATAAACAAACATTTTTTTATTTTTTATTTTTATAAATTGACATGTTTGTCAATGTGACTGAGTAGCAATATTATATTAGTGAAGCTTTACAATCTAAAAAGTATTTAATGTACGAATATTTCGTCGAGGAAACTTGTCATCAAAATAAGCAAATATATATTTTTTTCCCCATAGATGTAGTTTAGTTTGCATGCCTTTTCAAAAAATTCATAAATCTTTTACAGTGTTAATTTTTTATTAGTTCTAAATAATATTTGTTTATTATAAAAATAGTAAATCATTTTTTTTATTATTAAATAATATTTATATTTATAGAATAATGAGTAGTATTAATTTACGAAAAAAAAAACAGATTAATATGCTGCAAAGAAAATCACACCCAGGATTCGCATCAAATAAAATTTACTTCACAGGAACATAATTAAATGATCTTTAGGAATGCAGTTATGCGTCTTGCATCATTTTCATAAAAAGTGAATAGATCTATTTCAAAGAAATTTTATACACTATATATTTTAAGAAATTTCAGAATTTATCTCTATGTAATTTATCTTTGTCTTATTAACTGTATGAAAGCAACATGATGAATTACTTCATGTTAAGAAATTTGACATTTTCTAAAATAGTAACATCATTTTTGATCTGTTATATCATAAAAACAAAGATAGAAAAAAAAGAGAAAAAAAATATATATTTTTGTAAAATACTTTGCAGATAAAAGAAAGTTATCGCAGCGTATATATATATATATATATATATATATATATATATATATATATATTACTTCAGTGTTATATTTAGTTGTTTATTATATACGCATCAAACATCTTATTGCTAATAAGTTTCCAAAAATATAAAGCAAATTGCCAATTTACAGAAAATAGGGTGGGTTGTGTAAGAAGGCGTAATAGGAAAAGAAATTGTACCTTTACTGAACAACGCATTTTAATAATAATTTAGTTAAAATCTTATGTTTGATAAAAGATACCACTTCTTCTCCTTCTTGTTCTTTCTTTCATTTTTTTTTTTTTACTATGGGAATTTTGGTAAATTTTACACTCTTTAAATACGCATTTATTAATTTAATATACATTTATTTAAATATTTATCGGGCGTAGATTTTTTTGTTATGGTCAAAAAACGTGCACTTGAAGCTTTTATTTCTTTTATCGGTTTAAAGAATTTTTAGAACAATTTCAACAATGAATTGGGATTAAATAGAAATACGTATTAAATAATTTTCTCAAGATGGAAGGTCTCCTGGGGGCATCGTTAACAAACTTAAAATCTTAATGAATTTCAGTTACACATCCTATAGTTGTAAGAGTAAGATGAAAGAAATCAAATGGGGAAAATAAAAAGGGAAAAAATCTACCAAGATTAATAGGGCAGATGAAGCCCGTTTTTAAAAAGACTAGAAAATCTCTGTCTAAAGAAAGTATAACGAAAGTAAGAAAAATAATATCAAAACAAAATCAACAATGTAAAGAAAAATACTAAAAGTTTAAAAAAATACATATATTCCTTTTGCACTAAAATTACAGATGTTCAACTTTGCCCAAAATGTGCAAAAATGCCGCTGCTCGTAGAGTTACTGAAGCATAGAAGGTTAATCGTAAAAGAAACTCAAGAAATATTTACGAAAGGCAAATCAAATGAAACCCAATATCAAATATAAATCTCATTAATTTAGACAGGTATACTCCTATACTGATTACAGTGTTCAGCATGAAAATTGCCCCTGACACCATTTCAGCATATTCTTATGTAAAATGACCTCCTGAATCCGAATAGGACGCGCATTTTGCCCTATCAATTACCATTTTTTTGGTATGGCCCCCTATTTTTATCATTTTTCGGTGATTTTATGGCTATAAATTTTATTTTTAGTAGGGGGAGGATTATTCTAACCGTTAGATATCGTCTAAGGGGCTACAGAGTTGTAAAATTCTAAAACATGGACATTTGCGACAAAGGAAAATTTGGGGGGAGGGGGGATTTGCCACTGAAATTATGCATTACGTATCTTATATTTTTTTTTATTCTGTTATTAATGTTATTTTTTAAACATTATGTTATTTTTTTTTTGTTTGTTTTTAGGTGTTAAATTAATTATTTTTCATTCTCAAAATCAAATTCATGGTCATAAAATTATCGAACAGCGAATGTAATTGAGGGAGGTGGTGGTGTATCTAGAGAACGGTGTGGGGACTGGGCAAAATGGGAGCCATATTCGGGATTCAGGAGGTCATTTTACATAAGAATCAGCAAGAATTGTATAAGATCTTGTTTATTTTTTTTTTTTTTTCAGAGCAGTGTTATCGTAAAGAATTAAAGAAAAATAGAAAATCTCTACTCCCAACCAGAGATATATACAGGGTGAGTTTGACATAATCTGCCAAAAGATAGGAGGTGATAGAACAGCCCATGGGGAGAATAAAACACCATAGAAACCCTGTCCTATCTCTAACCGTTTCCGACTTATGGTAGATAGAAGAAAAATCATTTTTTTTTCTATCCCGTCTGAAAAAACCCAAATTTGTGAGCTTTCTGAAAGAATTACATACAAAATAAGCACATATTTGGAAATAGCAGACAATATCCTATCGGGTGAAACCATTTACATCAGAATACCTTAATTTGACGGCGAGCTACAAACGTTAAAACATTGGCGAAGTTTAAAATCGAGTTGTCACCAAATTCTTTAACCGGCAATTCTGCAAACTCCGTTCAAGCTACAATCGGTCAAATTTACCAAAAACTTCTCCATTTCACAAGCTTTAGAATGAGCCCACAATAAACCGTATCGGTGTTCCAGTTCAGGAGAAATTTAGCCTTTTGTTTGAAATACATTCATTACTGAAGTCGGCGTTCGTCGAGAAGGAGACTCACGGGGTGCCATGGTCGTTCCTGATTTAGTGTCCGCATTCAGCCCACTGTTTTGTTAGATGCAAAAAAGAAAGTTTTAAATACAAACAAGAAAAGTAGCAGTTGTATCAAGTTTACAAACACAATGGGATGGAAACAAAATAAGTATGACGTTTCTCACGTCTTTCACAAAGGAATATGCAAAAAAAAAAAAAAAAAAAAAAAAAAAGACGTATCTCACGTTTGTGATTAAAGCACATATGCATTCGAAAGGATGTGTGAAATTTAGTGCCCTTGCTAAAATTGGTCACCCCCACACCTGATACATGCCCTTGCCCGCTTACGAACGGAAACCGCAGTACCTCTTAGCGAAAACTCATCCCTCAGTTTTATTATTGTATCATCGAGTCGGCTGCTTAAATCTTGAAAACTGGCAACATCTGTGCGGTAAACTTCTTTCTTCAGAAAACCCCAAACATAGAAGTCAAATGGAGTGAGATCTGGCGACCTAGGTGGCCAAGGAATCGGTCCATTACGACCAATCCATCGCGGATACTGCTGATTCAAGAAGTCCGGAACGGCATTGGAAGAATGTGCAGAGGGCCCATCGTGTTGGAAAATGATTTCCACTCGTTGCGGTACAGAAATGACATCAAGTAATCCTAGAAGATGATGTTCCAGAAACTCCAAATATGTATTGCTTGTCAGATGACCTAGAAACACATGTGGACCTATCAAATGATCTCCAACCACTCCAAGCCAAACATTTAAGCTGAATCGCATCTGGAACGACGAGTTCCCTAACAGCACAAAATGTTCCAGGAACGTAACAATCATATAACATGGAAACATTATAAACATTTCAGGAACGTTTAAAAACTTTCAGATTGCTTTCCGATTAGTTTCAAAAACGTAGAAATGTCCGCGATCGTAACAAAAAATCAGATACGTAACAGAAACGTTACAATCACTTAACAGATAGAAAAGGAAAAAGAGCGAATGTTTCAGAAAGGTATCAGAGAGCATACTTAAATGTGTTACGCTTTTGAAAGATTGTAAGCTTTTTGCAACATAACTGAAACTTTATGTGCTGTATGGGTTTCGTGTAGCAAATGGATTTTGTTGAGCGTAATGATGCCAGTTACATAAATTTAACATGCCATCCCGGGTGAAAAGTGACTAATCTGTCCACAGTATCGTTCTAAGGAAATGGTGCTCCTCAATATTTCGCTCTAAAAGCCATCGGCAGAATGTTACCCGCTTTTGGAAATCTGAGCGGTGTAATTCTTGTACCGGTGTGAAGTGGTACAGATGATACTGGTTTTTGCACAAAACATTCATTTGGGAGATTCCACCTTCTCTCGCAAGTATGCGTGAACTCATATTTGATTTTCCTCCAATCGGTAGAGTACGGACTCTGCAGCGGTGGCGGAGTGGCGACCATGACCCCTTTCGTACACCCTACCGAACGACCCACTCTCCCTAAGCCTTCGATGAACGGTTGGGCTCACGACGATGTGGATAACGTAGACGACACTCTTCTTTGGCTCCCCGAGAGTTACCATCGCAAAATCCTTACACAAAATGCATACCCGCGTATTCATCATTTGTAAAACTAGGCATATCTGTTTACAGGTTGGAAAGTATGACAATTTGATCCCTGCTCTAACTTCAATTGAAAATAAAATTCAAAAGGGTAAACAAAAAGTGATAAAATTTCAATATTAATTTACAAAAGTAGAAGAAAAAAGTGCTACGGAATAACTACCAACTTGGTTAATTCGTACCAATCTAGGAAAACATACTAAGTATGAACTAAGAGAAAGCAAGTAGACGTGAGAGCACCGTGAAAAGAATCGGCCGAGCTCAGGCAAAGTCCAGAAAATGCTAAAGCAATAAGCAGCATAAAACGTAAATGAAGCTGAGGAGCTAATGAGCTGTTACAGATTGACTCACCTTTTGTACCCGCGAGTGAGATGCGCGCACAGGAAGGTTGTAATACATCTGCATATCACTAAGAGTCCATATGCAGATAGTCACGAATTTGCATACGTTCCATTTATTCACCATCGTTTCGTTTTGCCGAATTTCGACGAACGCCGTTTTCAGTGATGTATTTCAAACAAAAGGCTAAATTTCTCCTGAACTAGAACACCGATATGGTTTAGTGTGGGCTCATTCTAAAGCTTGTGGAATGGAGAAGTTTTTTTGTAAATTTTACCGATTGTAACTTGAACGGTGTTTGTAGAATTGCCGGTTAAAGAATTTGGTGATAACTCGATTTTAAACTTCGCCAATGTTTTAGCTCTTGTAGCTCGCCATCAAATTAAGGTATTCTGATGTAAATGGTGACATCCGATAGGATTTATTCTGCTCTTTCTAAATATGTGCTTATTTTGCGTGTAAGTCTTTCAGAAAGCTCACAAATTTGGGTTTTTTCAGACGGGATGGGAAAAAAATAGATTTTTCTTCGGATTTTAACTCGGAAACGGTTAGAGATAGGACAGGGTTAGACTCGTTAAATAAAACATCATGAAAATTAGACAATTGGACTCATGGTGATGGGGAGAATTACAGAAAATAGCATACTCCATTAATAAAAGTATCAAGAAAAGTGAAAGTGAATGCCCAGTGTAAAACTGACAACGTTTAAAGTCTTATTTGGAAAAATAAATTCCAAGAATTTATCCAAATAAGGATGAAAACATCACTTTCCATCATTACAAACCAGCATGCTATGATTATAAAAAAGAACTGCAGAACTGGCGATTTAAATTAATAATTACAAAACTTTCAATAAACACCATAAAATGCAATAAGCTCGCAACAATTGTTTCAATTTGAAAGAAAATTCAAACCTTCGTTAGGCGAGCAAAGTAGGCACGAGTGCCGTTGCCGTTGTCGTGCGTTCCGCTTTGATTGTAGCACTGATGCTTACTTTGTTCGCGAGAAGAAGGGTCGTGTTTTCTTTCGACAAGAAACAATTGTTACGAGTTCATTGCATTTTATGGTTATTATTCAAAGTTTTGTAATTTTTACAGCATGCTGTAGTTAATTAACATTTCTTAGAATAAATATAATTATTTTATGTATGTGTATAAATACCTCAATTAAAATTAAACGATTGTGTTCTACAATCTTCACATTAAATCGAAACATTAAAAAAAACTATAATCTTATTTGAGGTTTGTGTTTTGTAGCATTAAATAAAGCAGTATATATATATATATATATATATATATATATATATATATATATATATATATATATATAAATGGTGGATGGGTGGGCAGATGTTTGATTAAGGAGGTTAGGTGGTGTTGTTTGGCTGGGCGGGTGGGCGGGTTTGCTGTTGAATTAAAAAAAAAATGGGATTACTGCAAGTTACATTCTTCTTATTTTTTTTTGGTTGATATGAAATTTGAACTCTTTTTTCGTTAAATTTAATTGTGTGCATTTGGCTATACTAATGGTGTTCCTTGTTTGGTTTGAACAATCAATCCAATTTAACATCACATTTAAAATAATATTGAAGACTGCCTTGTATTGCTTATCCTTACATGTGTGCTTTTTAGAATTATTGCGTGTGATTATGTTTTTTAGAACTTAACATTTAATTCTTCTTATTACTTTGACTTTAAGTTTAATTAATTTAGGTTTGATAAATTAAGTTCAACTATTATTTTAATTATTTTGGGTTTAACATTAACATGATCCACTAAACATCACTCTAATTGTTTGATTGGTGCCACTTATTCTCTTAATCATGCAGTTAAAACTTCTTAAATACGCTCCTTATCGCATTGGTTTTATTAACCTGAAATAATTTAACTGACTTTTTGTTTATCTAGCTAAACGCTAGATGGCGCTTGCTCACTGCTGACTTATGTCAACGGTTTTTTGATTCTTGTTTTACGTACAATTTAAATTAACATTTATCTAGATTAAACTTTATTAACTTTAAAATATTTTTGACTATCTCAATAAATATTTACTCTGTGTATTTTACCGTTAATGAAAATGCTCCGTCGTTCTTTCTTTGTCGATTAATCGATGATTGCAAAGCTTTTACTTTAATTTTATTTTTTGTTGGCATCATCCTATTCTCCAGTTTGTATTAAATGTTTTACATGTGGCTACTATGCTTTTTTCAAGTTTTCTCTCTGGTTTCCATGATGATTTTATTGAATAATTGATTTAATTTATTATTTAATTTAATTTCTCATTTTATATGGCTTTGCTGCTACGATCGGGGCTGAAGCGATATAAATTGCTATGATTAGTTATATCGTTTTACGAAATCGTTGCAGTTTTCACAACTTTATGAAGTACATGCCCCCTGAAGAGTATTTTACTTCTATTTTTAAGCATTTTCATCCAATTATTTCTGTGGTTATTTATTTGTTTTCTCTGTCATTGAGTTTCATGGTCCTTTTTTCTTTATTATCATCCATGTCGGCGTAAGTAATTCAAGTTATTTTTGTCCCTTATTGGTTCTTAATCTATATCGCAACAATGTTGTGTCAGTCTTTCCTCTACGTTAAAATCAGTTCTATATTTTTGTGTGCTGGTTTTGTTTTGTATCTATTAATTGCTAAATTTTAAGATTAACTTTTATTAAGATATCTACCATCTCTCTCTCTCTCTCTCTCTCTCTCTCTCTATATATATATATATATATATATATATATATATATACCAATACATATTCCTAAATTAAAATAAATATATGTATATATATATATATTTAATAATTTATATATTAAGCAATAGCTATCTGTTATAGGAACGCATTTTGTATATTCATGAAACGCTTTCTGATAACTTTAGATTTAGAAGAAAATTTAAATATATCAATCAGATTTAAGATAAATTAAAGGGCAAAACTCTTAGCATAACACACATAATAATATTGAAAATATACAGTTTTATAGATATTAACTCTTCATTATACGTTTAGGATAATATTTAATAAATAAACCTTTTCCAATCTACATGCAAAACTAGTTTAAACAAATTTAACTGAAACAAATGTTGCATTTTTATGACTGTATCTTCGTAAAATATAGGTCATTTATACTAATAATGATTTATCAAAATTTTAAATACACTTTTAATCAATATATATATATATATATCAATATATATAATGAAAACCTTTTCAATTATTGAATTAGACGAATCCGTGTATCACATGAAAACAGAAAAAATATGAATAAAGATTACGAAACAAAAATCAAGCATCGTTATTTAAAGTAAGTACATGAGGAAATTAATAAATTTTATTGAAATGAAAAAAGTTTATTGATACAAGAAACAATACAAGAAAATGAAAATCAAATCAACATGAAGATGAAAATTTTAGAATTAACAATAATGCAATGAAAGTTGCGCAGAATGCAGCATAACAGATCAAGTATTAGTAAACTACATTAATTAATTAGAAATTGCCAAACAATGGCACACCAAAAATAACAGAAAATGCAGAATTTTGCTTACAGAAAGATAAATAAAATCACTCAAAATGATTCACGCAATAGTAGTATATATATATATATATATATGTATATATATATATATATATATATATATATATATATATATATATATATATATATATATATACACTGCTCAAAACAATTAAAGGATATTGCGGTTTTAGGTGGATTTTGTATCTGGGAAACTTTTTAGCTAATTGATACATGGCCGACAGACGTAGTAGGTTATATGAGAATAAATTACACATGTTTGGCAGAAAAAAAATGTATTGTATTGCGCATTTGTGTACAAAATGAAAAAAAAACACAATTTGTGCATATGAGAAAAAAAAGAATAAGAAAAGGTGTTTTCTTCAAAGGAAATCATTTTCAGTAGGGGGTATGGTTTCCACGGACGGCCAGCAACGTTGAACACCTTTGAGGCATGGAGTCAATGAGGGTATTAATCACGAGTTGGGTTATTCTGTCCCACTCTTCCGGAAGAGCTCTTTCCAGTTCTTGGAGAGTTTGTGGGGGTGGTTGGCGGCCAGCAACTCGTCTTCCTAAAGCGTCCCAAACGTGCTCTATTGGATTCATGTCTGGAGAACACACTGGCCATTCCATTCGTACGATTCCTTCCTCGAAAAGGAAATCCTCCACCAGGTTAGCACGATGTGGCCTGCAGTTATCGTCCATTAAAATGAAGTCATCTCCGATTGCTGCAGCGTAAGAGACTACAATAAGTTTGAGGATCTCATCCCTATATCGGCGACCAGTCAGAGGTCCATCTCGAATGATGTAGAGGTCTGTGCGCCCGTCAATGGAGATGCCACCATACACCAACACTCCCCCACCGCCAAATCTGACACTTTCGTGCACGAACGCAGGATTATTCCTATTACCACGGTCCCTCCAGATGAAAGTACGCCTATTATCAGGCTCAACCGAAAAACGGGACTCGTCAGGAAAAAAAACATTGCTCCATTCATTTCTCCTCCAGTTCACATGCTCTGTTACCCACTCCCTGCGGTCGCGACGATGCCTTGATGTTAGTCTAACGCATACCATCGGTCGGCGAGCATACAGACCTACACCATGGAGCGAGTTTCGGACAGTCTGTGTTGAAACCGTGGTGCCAGTAGCCGAGCGAAGGTGTTGTTGGAGAAGAGTAGCGTTCATGTTTCGGTGTCTCCGAGCCGTTAACACTAAATAACGATCTTAATTGGGCGTTGTTGCCCATCTAAGACCTTGCCCTGATCTTCGGCCTGCGCTTCCAGTCTCCAAAAAGCGGTTCCAGATCCTGGAAATCACACTTTGTGACACGCCAATGGCTTGCGCTACTTCGGCTTGAGTTTGGCCCCCTTCTAACCTACCAACAACTCTCCAAGCTTGTGAATCGGTTAAATGACTTCGCTGAGACATCGTACTCATCGAAACAAAGCAGTAACTGAATGCCGATCATCCTTGTCTTCATTGTCTTTTATTCAATTGAAAGTCAAATTTCATTCGCTGCCGCTGAAGCGAAGTTTTTGACGTCGAACTCAAAATTAGCATACTCTACAGTTTGAAAATCAGAAAAATTTGCATTTGTGATTCTCTTCTTCCATTTTCGGCAAAAAAAAATTTCGCTTATATCCTTATTTTATATAGTCGTGTACGCTAATGGTGGCTGGTGCACGTAAAATCTGTCGTGGCCGCAAAGTCCTCCATGTTCCCATCAAAAATTATACCTCTGGGGGTTACCGAAGCGGGAGAGCCATCCCTTCCGTGGAGGATCAAAATTGTGATGGCATGTCTCCGGACCACCTCTAGGGGTGTGTCCCAGACCGTCGCCAATTGCCCATCTGCGCAGCATTAGTGCGACGTAAAACCCATTCACCATTCACCTTATTTTATATAAAACTTACAATATCCTTTAATTGTTTTGAGCAGTGTATATATATATACATACATATGTATGTATGTATAAAGAGTTAAAAATTTTAAACTAATTAATTATGAGAAGGAAATTGTCCCTCACATTCTTATTATCAAAAATGTTACAAAACACAATTTTAATGTACATTATTATTCAGTACAAAAATTCAAATTTTTTAAACCATCAAATGGAAAATAAATATTTTGTTTGTTCTGAAATTTTTAAGTTTTGAAAATACTTTAAATTGACAATCATTTTAAATATTTTAAAAGTTCTTCTGGAGCCATTTTTTACATGTCACTAATTGCTACACTCATTTTTCATTTCAAATGACTGAAATTATACTCAAAAGCAATAATTCCATTGCAGTATTCCTTTAATTGTAACAAGTAGTACCTATCTGTACCCGATTATTTATTTTTTTTACTTTAAGAAATAAACACAAAGCTTTAAGAACAATTCAAATGAATTTAAAATCTGAAAAAATATATAGATATATATACATCTTTAAGTATTTTCGGAATGCAAATTAGTTTTATTGGAAACTGAGAAATATGCACTTCGTTTCAACTTGTTATTTTAAAACTTTTGATTTAGAATTAGCTTTGTATTGGATCCGTATTTAATTCATGGATAAAAGCTTTTGTAAAAAAGCACAATTAGTGTAGATAAAAGAACGTAAATTCAAACAATTTATTAAAGGATTAGAGACAATGCATTTTTTAAAATTCACTTTCATTAAATTCTGCTTTAGAAGGCACTTAATGGAATCGATAAATTTTTTTTTGTTTTAAATCATCTCGGTGTATAAATATATTCTATTGTTAGGAAATGCTTTTATCGGGTTATTTAAAATAGTGAAATAAAACAAACATTCATTTCCGAGAAAAATTAAAATTAAAATTTTAGCAATTTAAAATCGCCATTAAAAAAAAAAAAAAAACAATTAATTAGGTAAAGAGAAGGAAAATAAAAATTAACAAATTAACAAATAATTATGTTAAAAAAAAAAAAAAAAAAAAAAACTTCACTCTGATATGATACGTGTTTAATTTGTCCCAGCTTTAATTTAATTAATGATCTTCATTAATTAAATTAATATGACATTCTTTTAAATATTTGTTCAAAATGGCAAAGTAGATAAGAAGCAATTTAACCATTTTTAAGGAAACAAAAAATAAAAAAACAAAAATAATTCTTTTTATATCGTCTTTTAAAATTAAAAGTTTACATAATTAAAATATATTTTTATGTATTTTTATTTATATATTTTTAGCTTTTTTTCTATGTCAATAAATATTTCACAAAATCATCTTATGTTTTATGCTCATATTGAAACGTGAACAATTAAAGAAAATTATGCATAAATATGCTAACTTAAAATAATAATAATAAATTGAGATATACCTATCAACTGAAGTAAACATAAAAAACAACATCTTTAGTAATTTTTTTCAGAGTGTTACAATACAACTGAAAGTTTATATATACATATATATAATGAAGTTGTGAGGTTGAGACGTCAGAATGTCACCACAGTTGTTTTAATTAAGCTGGATCCAGCAAAGTAGGAAGTGGGGACGATTAAAATCACTCCGTCGCCAGTGACTCGGTGAAGGTTGAGGTCGAGCTAGTTTTGTGTCGGCAGGGTGCTGCATTAAAAGAATTAGATTTTGAATATTAGTTAAATTAGAAGTGATTTTTAAAAGTACGGATTAAAATGTAGTGAAAGGAGGGTGTAGGAAGAAGTATAAAAATAGTGATGGTTTTAGTAGATAGTGTGGATGTTGGAGGGTCGTATAGCGGATGTTATGAATCTTAGTTTGACGGATATTGAGAAGTAGAGTAGTGGAGGTTTAGTGACGTGAAGTTAAGTAGTGTTGAGTGTTGGTGAGTGTCTACTAGTTTTCGGAAAGTTCAAGCTGGGTCAGAAGGGAATCCTCTGTCCCATAGTGAAGCCGTAGTATTGGAGTACGAGTGCGACCGTCTCTACACCTTCAACTATCTGCTGTGGTGAGATATTTAAGATAATTAAATTGTTGATTTATATATTTTTGATTTAATAATACGCTGACTGAGCTAAGATCTATTTCCAGGCCGCCCAACCATTAATCTGGTTCAAATAACCTTTTATTGTTTGTTCAATTCACGTCTCTGGTTTTATTAGTAATCTAAGTATTTAAGTTAAGATGGAGTTTGCAGGAACGCAAACGCAACAGTGGCGCCCAACTCAGTTCGACATCCCCCCACTCGGGTTTATTTTACTGGCTCAAACAATGAACTTAAATTTTTTGAAGATCTTGAACAGTATTTTGATATATGTAAAATTGACGAGGATGATAAATTTAATTTATTAAAATACTCCTTAAAAGGAGATGCTAAAATCTGGTATGACACCATTGCCTCTAGAGCTCTAGGCCAAAATCCTACGTATGAGGATTTGAAGCTCAAAATTAAAAATTTATTCTCTTCTATTGTGGATAAAACCAAACTCCGTCAAGATCTTTATACGACAAAGATGTCGTTTTATGACAAACCCACCACATTTTTGTTACGTAAATTCGACATTATAAAGCAGCTGGATTTAGTTTTATCTTTTGCCGCTGCAATGGAAATTATAACCCCGCTATTGACTATTCCAATCCAAGATTATCTTGATCTGAAACCTGTCACTTCTTACGACAGCCTGTTTCAAACTTTAGCCAAATACCAAGAACGACACCCTCCAAAGGCGGAAAACACCTTTAATCGCCAACGGGGTAATGGAAATATGCAAAATTCTAGGCGTGAAAATTTCACCCCCCCCCTCAAAATTTCAATCGCTATCAACAAGAACGTCAATCGCCGCAGACAAGGCGTAATAACTTTCAAAATTCTCGAAACGATCGTCCTAATCAAAATCAGTCTCAAAACTTTTCTCGAGCTGATAGAAATAACAGAAATTTTCGTAACTCTCGTAATAACCAGAGTCGTCAGTTAAACGAGTAAGTGGCTCTTGTGAGGAGGGTCAACAGCCACTGAATAACTCAACCACCTCCATATGTTTAGACACAATTTGTATCAGTCCGGTGGACCTTCCTAATTTAAATGCAATAATTCATAATATTTTTATACCTACTTATTGGGACACTGGTGCTGAACGTTCCTTTCCAGCATATGAAACTTATAAAAAGTATTTTTACTTTAAACCTTTAAAGCGGACAAATTTAAATACTACAACGGCTCAAGGCCAGTCCTGTGTTAATAGAGGCGAAGTCAGCCTGAATGTTAAAATTCATAATTTAAGTGTTAATTGGCCTTTTTATGTCATCGACAATCTTCAGCATCCCTGCATTATAGGGTTAGATTTTTATGAAAGCAAATAATGTTGAAATAAATTTTGCCAATAAATCTTTATATATTGATGATTCTAAGTCCAATTCTAAACCTGTCGAGCCGACAGAGTTAATTGTTAATTTAGAGGAAAGTTCCCTCACTCATATTGAAAAAATTGATTTTGTTAATTTTCTTAATCAGTTTAAACAGTTATTTTCTGATACACCTGGCTTAACCCATGTTGTTTGCCATGAAATCGACACTGGAACTAATAAACCAGTCTTTAGTAAGCCTTATCGTTATGATCAAGCCAAACAAGATATTATAAATTGGCATATTGACAAAATGTTGAAAAATGATATTATTATGCCTGTAACTTCTCCTTACGCATCTCCTCTTGTTTTATGTCGTAAGAAAAATGGTAAACCTATTACTGATCCTGAAGCATGGAGATTTGCAATCGATTATCGTAGGCTAAATTCTATTACACAATATCCTCAGTATCCCTTGCCTATAATTGATGATTTGTTAGCACATATAACAACGACAAATTTTATGTCTACTCTCGATCTGACATCAGGTTATTTTCAAATTGCAATGAAACCCGCTGATATATCAAAAACAGCATTTATAACTAAAAACGGCACGTTTGGTTTTAAACGAATGCCTTTTGGATGTTCAGGGGCTGTGGCGACATTCCAAAAAGCCATGGAAACTATACTTAAACCTGTTTTGAATAAATTTGTACATGTTTATCTCGATGATATAATAATCACGTCCTCATCTTACAATGAGCATTTAGATCATTTAAAAACTGTTTTTACTCTATTGCAAAATGCAGGATTAACTTTAAATTCCTCTAAGTGCCATTTTGCACGACAGGAAATTAAGTACCTAGGCGTCAAAATAACGCCTGCTGGTATTTCTGTAGATAATGAAAAAGTTCAGCCAGTTTTAAACATGCCCCCTCCTACAACTTCCAAACAAGTTTCGAGATTTCTAGGCATGCGTGCTTGGTATGGGAAATTTATACCTAATTTTGCTCACATATGCGAGCCCCTCTTTAAACTCAAAAGAAAAAGAGTTAAATTTCACTGGTCAAATGAAGCACAAGAAGCATTTGATAAGTTAAAAACTATACTTAGCGCTCCTCCTGTACTAGCTCATCCTAATTATAATATTAAATTTCAAGTAGCTACTGATGCTTCTTCGAACGGCATTGGTGCCGTTTTAAGCCAAGAAGGCCGCCCAATAGCATATGCGTCCCGTATGCTTAACGCTGCAGAAAGAAATTATCCAGTAACTGAACGTGAATGTTTAGCAGTACTTTGGGGACTGCAAAAATTTCGTTTATATTTTACGCAACTTCCAGTAACAGTTGTTACGGATCATGCGGCATTAACTCGGTTAACAACTGGAAAGAACCTCTCCCCTCGCATGATTCGATGGACTCTTAAGTTATCTAACTTTAATATAAACATCGAACACCGACCTGGTTCTGACAATATCGTAGCTGACGTTCTTTCACGTACTACTCAAACTGAAGAAAATACGATTGAATCTAATGGGTTAGATCAATCCCTTGCTTTAAATGAAAAGAATGATCAGTTAAATTCTACTGTTAAAGCCTCATATATTCATCATTCGCATTTAAAGGCTGAACCGGTTCAATCCGAAATATTAGCAAACGTGACTGAAACTCGTGTAAAGGAAATTGAGAGTGAACAAGTAAACCAAGGTGCGTCTACAAATCTAGTCACTACCTTAAACGATAAATTCGTATCTGATAAGAAAAAAGTAGCTTTAGCGCTTATGCCAGCATCTGTGTTAAATTCGAGAGATCAATTAATCCAAGAACAAAAAAATTATCCCGAATTTGGATTAATCTATAAGTATTTAGAAGATCCTGAGTCAGTTTCATTAATTGAATCAGCCATTGCCTTAAACTGGTCCCAATCTTTTTCTTTAATCGATGGCTTGCTTTTTTATTCAAAAGTATTATCATCTTATGGCGAATTATGAGTTGTAATTCCCCAATCTCTTCGTCAAGCCATCCTATTTGAGTTTCATGACTCTCCAATTTCGGGGCCCTTTGGCATTAGGAAAACTTATAAAAAGCTCAAAGATGCCTGTTACTTTCCTAAATTGAGGAAGTTTGTTAATAAATATGTTTCGAGTTGTCGCTTGTGCCAGCAATATAATTATAAAAATGTAAGGCCGGCCGGTAAATTAATTCCTATTAAAGTTGATTTTCCAAATCAAATTCTTGGACTCGACTTAATCGGTCCTTACCCCCTCTCTAAACCAAATAGATTTCGTTATGTGTTAGTTATGGTGGATTATTTTAGTAAATGGGTTGAATTTGTGCCTTTACGTAAAGCTTCGGCACAAGCAGTGGCCACTGCCTTCTTTAATAATTATATTTCTCATTACGGCGCCCCCCTTCAAATTGTAACGGACCATGGTCCTCAATTTATAAGTAATGTTTTTAAGGCACTTTGCGATACACTCGAAATTAAACATGTCTTCACGGTTCAATATCGGCCGCAAGCTAATCAGGCCGAACGTGTTAATAGAACTTTAATTAATATGATTGCGACGTTCATTGGTCAAAATCATGAAAATTGGGATCAGTTTCTCTATCATTTTGGCTATGCGATTCGTACAGCGGTAAGTGATGCAACAGGAAAAACTCCCGCTGAATTGTTTTGGGGCAGAAAGATTCTGACCCCCTTTCAAAAACTGGTATTAGTACAGCAAAACGCATCTCAATTTATTACGCGAAATATTGAAGAATTGCTACCAGAAGTTCAGAGAAATTTGAGAAAAGCTCAAGAGCAGCAGGCTGTATATTATAACCTTAAGCGTAGAATTTTAGAAGTAAAAGTGGGAGATAAAATACTCCTAGAATCACATTTTCTTAGCTCAAAAAAAGATTCTAAAGTAGCTAAATTTGGGCCAAAATTCATTGGGCCTTTCTCTGTTTTAAAGGTAGAACATAATAATCTGACAATCGATTTTAATGGCACCCCAACTACCATAAACGTGGACCAGATACGCATTTTTAAAGAGCGCACTCAATCATATGCTGAAACTCTTGATAGTAATAGCGTGCCGGGTTCAAACCCACCGGACGAACAGTCCGTCTTTACGCCTAACCTCCCTTCCCAGCCTAGAGCTCCTGATTCTTATACAGCTGATAAACTACCTACTCCTACAACTCCCAAACAATCTGTTCAGGGCACTTCCGCTGACCAATCTAGTGTTAGCAGACCCGTCGCACAAAAGCGAGCTCGTAGTGGGTCATCAAACTTTTCTAATGTGAAATTTCCTAGGCAAACTGGTCGCAAACGCGACTATTCTTTTACTAATAGCTCTTTTATACCGCAGATTAAAAAGAAAAAAGCTTGGAATAAATATTTAAAAAGGCCACAAGTCCCCTCCTCAAAGTCCTCTGGAACACATCGCCCACAGAAGGTACTAGCAATTCCAGATTCACTGCACACCGACTCTTTCCGACCTAAGAGAAAGGCAAGGGTTCGAAAAAGACCTCCACCCTCTTCATCAGCTAGCGGACGGCACATGGAGAAATTCCTAGCAGCTCCTGACACGGTCGGCACAGACGAGTGCCGACACTTCTCTTTACACCACCGATTCAATACTCGGCGTCACGTCAGACTCCGACAACATGCTCAGCCATATGAATCACCTGCCGAACAAGCCTTTGTACAAGCCTTTTGGGATAGCCCTAGACCCCGGTCTGAAAGCCTGCAACCCTGTGGCCTAGCTGACGAGTACATCGAGCACATTCACCAAGACCTCTAACCTTCCTGAAGTTACAGCTGCAAATTCACATCAGGTGATACCGTTCTATATTTTTTTTTCTATTACAAGTGCATTTCTGTCAGAGCTGTACAAAATGTTCGACATACTTTGAAGTCTTTTTGGGACTTTATATTTTAAGAACTCTTACGAAAGTTATGGACTTTCCCAAACTAAAAATACAAAATTTAATTTAGCCATGAACTTTCAAATCAAAATTCATGTTCTGCTTCAATGTCAACATTTTTGTTCTCTCTTAAATATATATTTTATGTATGTATTAAGTTCTTTTACCTTGTAGCCATCACCTGCAGAAAGCTGGTAATATAAACGGTTTTTTTTGGACCCTTTGTAAATTTCCCCCCCTTTTTTCTTTTGTATTTCTATAAATGATGTATTTATAAACTGCATATTTGTATTTGTTGAATATTTGTCTAAAAGTTTATCTGTATGTACTTTTAGAGGGGGACAATGTTTTTTTTTTTAGCTATAAGCATAAAAAGCGTGTTTAACCATATAACATTAAAAAGACTAACTGCTCAGTTTTTTCGCTTATGCTTTAGCTAAGGAGGGAGAAATATTTCTGTATGTAACCTATCTATTATGTTAATAGAGACGAATATGTCTCAGTTTCTTCTAGAGATGAATTCTAACTATTTTTTTTACTATGCATACTGTAAAAGTTTTTCCCATTTCAGACACACTCTGATGGACTATTTCTCTTAATCTGATGTTAAAACTATTTTTATCTGAAGTGAAAGATCTCTTAATCTGATGTCAAAAAGTTCTTTTTCCTGGATGTGGACAGCCTGCACATTCCGACGTCTACTTTTTCCTGACGACAATTAAACTGCTAGCCACTTCATCTGCAGGATAGATTTTCAAGTTCCCCATCCTATTTAATACCATTAAATTTTACTAAAGACTTTTTCTTCACTTAGATATGTTAAAAAGATTATTTGTGGGATATAAACAAGCTGTGCAACAGACTCTATTCTACAGCAAGAAATTATCGCATTTGTACATGCGAGTCTCTTTATAATTCTACAATATATCATTAAAGTCATACAATTGCCTTCCAGGCCTAACAGGGAGACGTGTGTAAATCCTACTGTAAGCCTGGTTTTAGCTCAGTCAGAGTCCCGGAGTTCTCGGGGTAAAAGTACGCCTTTTATTTAAAATTTTACATTAATTTTTTTTTTGCGTCCCCGAGTTTTCGCTCAGGGATTTAACAAATTTTTAAGTTTTTCTCACCCGGTTAAAATTTAAGTGACGGCTGCACTCACACTTCAGAGATTTGAGATAGTAGAGATGGAATGAAGCTATTTAAATTTACTCGATCAAACCCGTTGGGGATTTTCCCGACTAAATTTTTTTTCTTGGAGAGGGACTGTGAGGTTGAGGCGTCAGAACGTCACCACAGTTGTTTTAATTAAGCTGGATCCAGCAAAGTAGGAAGTGGGGACGGTTAAAATCACTCCGTCGCCAGTGACTCGGTGAAGGTTGAGGTCGAGCTAGTTTTGTGTCGGCAGGGTGCTGCATTAAAGGACTTAGATTTTGAATATTAGTTAAATTAGAAGTGATTTTTAAAAGTACGGACTGAAATGTAGTGAAAGGAAGGTGTAGGAAGAAGTATAAAAATAGAGATGGTTTTAGTAGATAGTGTGGATGTTGGAGGATCGTATAGCGGATGTTATGAATCTTAGTTTGACGGATATTGAGAAGTAGAGTAGTGGAGGTTTAGTGACGTGAAGTTAAGTAGTGTTGAGTGTTGGTGAGTGTCTACTAGTTTTCGGAAAGTTCAAGCTGGGTCAGAAGGGAATCCTCTGTCCCATAGTGAAGCCGTAGTATTGGAGTACGAGTGCGACCGTCTCTACACCTTCGTCTATCTGCTGTGGTGAGATATTTAAGATAATTAAATTGTTGATTTATATATTTTTGATTTAATAATACGCTGACTGAGCTAAGATCTATTTCCAGGCCGCCCTCCCATTAATCTGGTTCAAATAAACTTTTATTGTTCAATTCACGTCTCTGGTTTTCTTAGTAATCTAAGTATTTAAGTTAAGATGGAGTTTGCAGGAACGCAAACGCCACAAAGTATTATCCTTTTGTTGTAACAAGTAACTATTATTTAATTAATCAAAAATCAATGCTAATATTTTTTTACGGTACCATGATTTAAAATTTAATTCATCATTAAAATAAAGAAATTTTTTCTATAAAACTTTTCTATAAAACTTTTCTATAAAAAAAAAAAAAAAAAAAAAAAAGACCTGCTTGTTACAGGTTTATATGATATATATTACTTTTGCGTCTATAAAACATAAATTCAATTATTTAAACTTTTTAGATTTTCTCCATTTTCTTCAAGCAAAACGGAATTATTTCATGCCATAATTAATTTATGAGTCATTTGTTAACGTTTATCGATCGTTACTCACTAGTGTTATGGCTAACTTTGTTATTATTTTTCTTCTATTTAATATTATTTTAAACAATTTAGAATTTTGTAAGTGCATCGTTTTCAGTTAAAATTAATAAGTCAGATTATACAAAGTTTATCTTGCAATTTTGTTCGATTAGAGTTTTTTTTTTTTTTTTTTTTTTTACATTCTATTATGTAAAACATTAATGGAATTTTCAAATTTTTTCTTAATTATATACATTAGCCGTGAGGAAGTGTAGCATGGTACATGTATAACACTGTTAAACATTTAAGCTTAATTTAATATTTGTATATATCTAGATATACATATTGTTGCGTACTCGGAGTTCGTTAATTGTCTGTGAATGAAAGACGAATCTTACGAATACTTAAAAGTTTATTTACAGAAATTTTTTCAAGATTACAGGTCTTAAACTAAGTATTAACTTCAGTTTCACCAAAAAACACAGCTTAAATAACAGCTGACAACATTAAACTCACAAGAACTGTATCATAGCGTTAACACACAGCAATAGGTTGCAATACAGTGGCATATTTATTTTGCCGTTAATGATGGTTATATATAATGGTTTAATTTTTCATCTAATCCAACATATTTAATTTACAACTGCTTTTATGCATTTTTTTTTAATACCCATGATCAAGACTTGTTAATTTTAACTCTTGATCGAATCTTGTTGATTTTAATGTCTATCACACATTTAAAATTAAAAAGATTTTTTTTTTTTTTTAATATCTATATGTAGTATATATCAGTTTATAAAATTATTTCATTTATTTACATGTGTAATTTTTAAAGATATATTAATAAATAAGAAACAGAATAAAACATTTTTAGATTTACAACTAACATAAAGAAGTAACTCAAATAAACAAAAAGTCTTTCGAAACAGCCTTTATCAGGAAATCGTTAGATCTCGATCTACAGGAAACTACTCACTCTTCTCTCTAATGGGTGAAAGAGTTTTCCGCCTAGGAGATAATTTTGTTTTTAAAGAAGAGCATGTCTACATTCCACTCACCGTTTTTGGAGTAAATAGAAGTCTAGAATAAACAAAAAGTACTTCTTTTAAAGTGACTTAAAGTTTAAAAAATGTATATGAATTAGTTTTAAAATATTATTTATCAAAGATTCATTATACGTATATACTTTACACTACATGCACATATTATATATATATATATATATATTTTTAAATATATATATTTATGTTTTATTAAACAAATTATAATTTATATATTTCGTTTCTTTCAGACATCTTTCTTTATTGCAGATACTAGCAGGCTACGCCCGCTTCGCTGGTCACTATATTTAAATGAATTTTCAAAAGAATTGGATCAGTATTTATTTTTTACATCACATTACAAATAAAAACTTAAAAAAAAGAAAGCACTGAAATCGTTTTAGATCTCGCTTCTTCGGGTACCCGTTGCCTAAGGCAGCTTTTTTTTCTACCAGTGCTGTGTCGGGTCCAGTTTCCCACTGTCTACAGAAAGGTTTTTCCCGGGCACTTCAATCTGGGTATTTATCGACGACCTCTGGATTTTCTGTTATTTAAGAACTGCGATTTTAAAGATGACTGTATTTCAGCATCTATGATATATTTTAGTTTTTGAACCATGTGTTTTATAGACCCCGTTATTTACACTATATTACGATTTGATTCCGATCAGTGCAATAAAATAAAATTAAAAAGTATATTTTCTTTTAAAAGGAACTAAATACATGAAAAACGAATTTTAATCAGTTTATCCTTTCTACTATAAACTACCATTTTTCCCCCAATAAATATTATAATTAATAATAATAATAATAATAATAATAATAATAAAAGATTTTTCTTTTAAAGGAATTAATTTAAAAAATGAAAAATAAAAAGTTGCTATAGTATAAAATTTATACATAAACGTAACAATTTATTTCTATTGCATTACCATTTGATTTTCAATAAACATAATAATAATAATAAAAAGAAAAAAAAAAGAAAAGAAAATCTCCTTCAAATGAATGTATTAAATAAAAAATGAATTGCATAATAGCCGTTGCTGACATACGTAGACGATTACATTCGAAGAATAAATTCATGAAAAATGAAACCTTAAAGCCAATATTAAAATCGGAAAAACATTAATTTTAAAAATTCAAATTCGAAATTCGAAAAACTCTCGATGAGGTGCACACGTGCAGGGTCCCAGGTACCTATATGCCAAATTTGGAAGCTCTGCGACCAGTAGTGTGAGCACCAGAGCGCAGACACACACACACACACAGATACTTCTCTTTATTTATATAGATGAATAGAGGTAAATCACACAAAAGAAATACACAAAATAATGAGTTTGATTTTTGTTAAAATTTCTTATTTTTTGAAATAATAAATAATAAATTATTGGCATGTGTAGGCTCTGAAATCAAACGACTATTATTTTTTAAAGTGACATTATTTAAGAAAATAAATAAATAAATGACACTTTAGCTGAAATGAAAGATTCTTTATTCATAAAAAGTAAATATAAATTATTATATGCAGTAACATTTTTCTTTTCAATGGGGAATCACTTGCGCCTAAACATTGACCGGGAGTCTAGGAATTGATGGCCATTTGTAAAGAAGCATCCAATAGATGGCCGCCGCTTGCCTTGCCTTTTCTCGGGGTTCGAACCGAGCTTTACCGTGAGGGATACAGTGACCTTAACCACCGCACCGTAGATGAGGCATACAACAACATTAAGTTAGATACATTTTGGAATCAAATTTCTATTGGTCAAAAATACAGATTGCTTTTAAATTAGGGCATCTTTGTTTTTAATGATTTAACTTACTTTGTTAATTTCTCTAAAACATTTTTGTATTCAAACTTTTAACTCACTATTCAATGATGAGTTTTTGCATTAAAACTTTTTTTCTAAGTTTAATCGTTTATTGGCAATTCCATTGTAAATGTAGTATCAGCTATACACATGGTATTTCAAATTTAATATACAGGGTGTTTATAAAGTCCCGGATTCATTTTGATGTTTAATAACTCATAAAATAATGAAGATATAAACAAACTTATGGCATTTATTGATGGAATAACTCATATATTTTCTTTTCAGGTTTGAATATCTTTACTTTTCTAAATATCGTCTGCGCGTGTGGTTAATTTCAGATGCATGTGGTTAATTCAGACATGCTTGCCGCTACCTGGCGTGAAATTGACTATCGACTTGATATTTTCCGTGCGACGAAGGGGGCACACATGGAAGTTCATTGACAAGGGTCATGAAACTTTTTGAGTCTATCTAACCATTTATGTTATTAATTTTAATCTATCTTTGTTATTTTATGAGTTATTAAACATCAAAATGGATCCGGAACTTTATAAACACCCTGTATATACATTAATATACAGATCTATATATTAATATGCATGCTTACATGAAAGTTGTCGTGCGTTTTTAACCATTTTCATTTAATGAATGGGTTCAATGTTAGTATTTTTCAAAAGGTATGATTAATGTGGGATGAAGAAATAAATATACCCTAAGCGACAGAAAAGAAAAAAAAACCGCACTTGGATATTTTCCTTTTCGCCTTCTAGAACCACCAATTTTATCGTTTAAAAAGCAAGTTTTTCGAACAAATTTTATTATGTTGTCCTCCTCATACACTTTAGCTTTGAGTCCAGTGTTAAAAGCAAAATGCAATAGTCAGGAAAATTGTAATTTTAGAAATTATTTCAAAAATGGTAAGAATAAGGAAGTTAACGATGCCACAAAAAGTATTAATTTTTGAAGGAAAAAATAAATAAATAAATAAAATAAAAATAAATTAATACGTGAATTTTTTTATAACATTTAATAATTAAATGTTAACGAAATATTGGTAAAAGGGTTTTTAGCAAGATATAAACTTTTTTGGCCGTTTAAAATAGAAATTTGGTTTTAGAACGGCCATGTTGGTCATCTAAGCGAGATAACCGTAAGTTAAAAAGCCATTGCTTATTAAATCGGTTTGTACTACATTTAGAACGGAAAAGAGATTCAGAAAAAGTGTTTAGCAGCATAATTTCTTTAACTACAGTACAACAACTATTAAACAAAATAGGTGTAAATGGCAGAAAATTTGAAAAAATTCCATTCTTTGTGCAGAGAGTTAGGAAAGCAAGACCTCAGATGACTAAAAAAATATAAAAAAAATTATTAGTTAATTATTGGGCTGAACTGGTTCTATTTAATGAGTCAAGTTTAACTTATTTCGAGCTAAAGAAAACAAGCAGATCTGACAATATGACCGACATAATGAAAATCGCACTTTTAAAACAGCGACACATTCTCCGTACATTATGGTACATTATGGTACGGATGTGCATAACTTTGCAAACAGTCGGGCAAATAAATTTTTATGCTCAAGGGATCAATTAACTCGAAATAAAACACAATCTTCAGAAAAGTGGTGCCTGACCGAATATTTTGGAGGTATCTTGGACATTTCCGTAAAAAGCATTTCAAGATGATAATGCGCCTACTACACGGGGTCTCTGGTAAGTTTATTCACTTCAAATTGTCAAAATTTCCTATCCATTCCCATGAGAACCTATAATTCTGTAAGTAATCATATCTTTTTTCACTTTAAATTAAATCCAACAAAGGATATAGTAGAATTTCTTTTTTACCAGACATGAAAATAGTTTTAATCGCGATCCGCTCGAAAAAGTTTTGTCTATAAAAAGGCGGGGGGAGAGGGGAGAGGATTCTGAATTTTCAGCCTACAACTCTGCAACTCTGCCAGAACTAGAAGAAATTATTTGTGATATTTGGCACAATGAAATTCCGAGATTTACATTAAAACACTGTATATAACTATGCCATTGGGCAATAAAGCAGTAATTCCATATAAAGGTGGAATTAACCCAATGCAGAATACATATTTTTAATAAAAATTTGCTTAGATCTAACAAATAAATAGTTTTATTTCATATATTAAAATATAGCTTGTTCATTTCCTATAATAAATCATAATTGAATACAAAGTGTATGGTTATTGCATTATGTTCAAAAAGAAAGTTTTATGCAGATTTTTAAAAAGTGCTTCGTAAAGTGCAATAAAGCGAATTATTAAATCGAAAATGTACATAGATATCATTTCATCCCATTGGTATTATGCAAACAAGACAGTTTTATTTGTTTCAAACATTACTTTTAAAGTTATTACAAATAAAAAATGTATAAGTCATTTTTTCTGCAGTGTGGCTTTTTTTTTTTTTTTTTTTTTTTTTTTTTTTTGTCGCATAGTGTATATTCTCATAAGAGGCCAACAAGAAAGAAAAAAAATATATTTTTCTTTTTATACATGTAAGTAATTTTTTGTATTACAAATTATTTATTAAAATTATTTTTCATGGTGACTAAATACTATTTTTCTTATCAGAGAAGTTTTTTTAATACGTAAACGTGAAAAATGCCGTACAGTTTTAGCCTATTTTTAATAAAAGAAGGGGTTTAAAATTAATATTATTCCAAAGGTATAGTGAAACGCAGGTATAGTGAAAATAAGGTATAGTGAAATGTATAGTGAAAACGCCAATAGTGAGTCGCAGAAAAAATTCCCATATGGGGGCAAGAAGGCTAATAAAAAGACCTTTTATTATACACTTTTCATTTCTATATACACTATTGCATTTAAAATTCCTATAGAAGGAATTTGTTATATATGAATGTGCAGATTTTCAAAATGCAATCTGACAGCTCATGATTAAGCTTATTTTTATGGATTTATTTTTCTGTTTTTATATTTCATTTGTTCGGTAAGTTTAATTTGTTCATTCAGAAATTCTTGTTTTTTTTTTTTTTTTTCAAACTATTGACATATTCTTTCAATATGGACAGTGATCTTTGCCTTTTAAATGCCCAGAAGAATAACTTTGATTAGTCGTTTTGAGAGGCAAAGAGAATGAAACAGGTAGAAAAGATCATAAAAATATGAATCAACATGTAAATAAATAAAAACGTTAATAGTGTTTATTTTATTTTTTTATTTTTTATTTTTTTATATAAGAATACATTAATTACTAAGAATATTGTTAAAATGGAATTTTTAATTTTCTACCTTTATCATTTAAATGCTTACTTAAAAAAAAAAAAAAAAAAAAAAAAAAAAAAAAGCAAAAGAAATGTTCGAGTGCGGACCACTGAGCGTTACTAGTCCTATTTAATAAATAAATAAATAAATAAAAATAATAATAATAATAATAATAACTATCGAAAAATATTTTAATATTTCTGAATGGTGATAGTGGTAGCAAAATATGACAAGAAAAAAAAAAAAAAAAACTGGAACTATAGAAAAAAAAACTGGAAATAGCAGAAAAGAGAGGAAAAGAGTGGAGAGATGGAGTACACTTTCGGTTTACTAGAGTGATAGTAAAAATCTATTTCCAGATAACCGAAAACTTTAGACATTTGAATCGATGACAATTTCAACCACTTTAATGATTTCGTTATTTTAAAAAACGCTGTCATAAATGTGCCTATTCTTTCAACAAAATTGTATAAAAATATGTTTACTATCGGGTGGTCTAAATATCTCTCGGTCAAAATCTCGCAGGGACAATATTTCACCTCCCAACCGCATAAAATCTCTCGTCGAAAAAATAGCACTTATATAAATGAACGTAATGTCAAATAATGTGAGTGACGATTGTATTATGATACAAATAAAATGACACATTTTAGAAAATTTTATGAGAATGAGTTAGTAATTATTAGCAATGCTATATAAAATTTCATGACTATACTTGCATTTTATCATTTGCTTTTCACTATTCATAATACATTTTAAAAGTAATGTATTGGGTTGTTCGGAAAGTCATTTCGTTTTTCTCAGCAGAGGACTTAATTGTATTTTTTTCACACCTTCTTCACATTTAAGTTGCATTGCCATTACATATTGTGACAGCTGATATAGCAAGGCTTGCTTGTGAAAAGGTCGTTTTATTCTGCTATCAAATAAAGAAAATCATAAGCGACATTTTCGGCATTTTTTGTTTTTGTTATCAAAAATGCGAAAATACTATTCAAACAAGGAAAAAAGTATACGATGTGTGCACAGAAAATTTATTTAAAGAACGCTATTGTTAAAACTGGTTTACCAAATTTTGTTCTGGCAATTTTGAGTTGAAGATGCATAACGTTCTAGAAAACCAGTTTGTGCTAATGAAGACAAAATAAAGTATTGATTTATGAAAAACTGCCAAATAACAACTCTCGAGATCGCTAAGAAACCGATTAAAGTGGAGAATATATAATTCATTAAAATATTTATACAATATAAGAAAATCGTCTTTCATTTTCGAAGGAAAAAATGAAATTACTTTCCGAACAACCCAATTCATCACTGTTAACATCAAAGCTGAATATTTTTCACAAGCCTGAATTAAAAATTATAAAGTTGGTAAGTGCGGTTAAATTCATTATGACTAATCTTCACAAAAGTTAAGCTATTTAACATAATCTTTTATGCAAAATTCACAATAATTTTTGTAATGGATATGTCAGTTTTGTCGGTGGTGAAAATAGAATAGATGTGCATGTGATGTCATGAAATTTTATGTAACATTACAAATAATTACCATCTCATTCTAAGAAAAATCTAATCATTTTATTTGTATGAAACTCAGCCATCGCTAGCATTATTTTTCCTTCATTCATTAGGCGAGATTTTGTCCGAGCTATATTTTGTCCC